>VDFB02000008.1:322886666-323024680 GCA_007258455.2 Sequoia sempervirens | reverse complement strand
TTGTTATATATCATTTTTAAAAATAAATGATATTAATGATATATATATATATATATAAAATTAGTAGGTTAATTAATTTTGCAATTGATTTTTTTATTTATTATATCTTAATATTTTTTTTAAAGAAGGGGTATACAATTTTGACTCAGAGCCATGAATTTGTGAGGTCACAAATGGGGGATCTCATCCCAATATAAATCCTCAACAATTATACCCCAATGGCGACAGAAATTCATCTTCAGGATAATAGAGAGACGACTTGTCTTGATAAGGCAACGAAAATGGAAGAAGATTGGATTACTGTAAAGGGAAACAAAGCAAAAATCTCTAGGCCTTCTTTTGACATGACTCTCCACTCCCACAAGAATAGTGCTAAATGTAAATCTTGAAGGGTTTTGTTTGGGAGCTAGTTTTTGGCTAGCTGCAAGATGTCTTTTCTGCAACCTTTTTCTTGTTTGTAAAGGGTTTCGGGTCCCTTCAAAACCCATTTTCACCTATATCAAAAAAAATTATACCCCAATGGATTTTAAATCTTGATGACAAAAATATCAGCATAATGACTTAACCATCACACCATTTCACTATCAATTTATTATATATTAATTTGAATTCTAATTGTATTCCTAATTTCAATTTAGTGTTAGGGTTAAAATTAGGTTGGGATCATGATTATAATTAAAGATGTACATAGAATATATGTCTTTCAAAAATGTATATTAAATATGTTTAAAGATATCCTTTTTAGGCACCTATTAGACTTATATGTGAAAAATTGATTTAAAATAGGCCCAATGCAAGAATAATAGTTCTTTGTGTTTTTTATATAGATTTTTAAGAGACATATATGCTATTATTTTCATTTAGTGTGAAAAGAAAGAATAGCCCAACAAGATCTTGTTTAATTATTTTTTGGAAAGATGTATAAGTTTTTCCCTAGGGTAAGCCACTATCATTTAAATCATGATGTAATCTCTTAACATACCACAATAATGTTTTTTACTTGTTAATAAATTATAGTTTAACTCAATTTCCTTTATAAAACTGTTTAGATAAACCTATTCATTTTGGGCATGTATATGAAATTAACTATTTTTTGCATCCATTTCATTTTATTTTTTATAAAGGAAAAAACAAGTTTTGAATGGACCCGAAATCATTTACAACAGGTTTTGAAAGGACCCAAAACCTTCAGGTTTTAAGGGGACCCAAAATCCACACCGAGAAGAACAAGCTACCCGAAAGATAGGAACAAAAACAACCAGTAGTACACAACAAGCCAACACCTAGCCAAAAGCTAGCAGGGAGTCCAATCAAGAACTAAGAAACTACAAGAGTCTAACACTCATTGGTTTTGATGAGACCAACAACCCACTACAGATCTGGAACAAAGCTCCAACAATAAAAGTTTCAGAGCCCTGTAAACCACACTTTTTTCCTCTATAGGAAGGGTAACCACAAGTGCATAAGGCAACAAAAGTGGCCTTCAAAGACTATCTGTTATTTCCACCTCTATAGGAGAGAAACCCAAGCTCAACCATATCATGGTGACTGCAGCACCCCTTATCCTTGAGATAGAACTCCATAAAGATCAACTCTCTTTTCAAAATCTCCACCTCAATAGAAGATGAAGAAAAGAAAACAACATGAAGGACAACCTCAACTCCCTTGCATCCACAAAACAGGGCATAATCAGCTCCCTAGCAGTTCTTCCAGGTGTAGACAAAAGCATCCCACTCCACCTCTATATGAGAGAGGTCACAACTAGCCACATCCATCTCCCCCTCAATAGAAGATAGGACCACCTCCATAGGAAAGGCTAGAGTGACCCAAAGATACACTAAAGGAAACACAAAGAACAACACCATGGACCCAAGAACCTCTCCCGGAAGATTAGAAAACAAATCGAGGTGCCAGGAGAGAAGAAAAAAAGTAAGACAACCATTTTTCAGGCATAGATAAGACAAATTCAAACTTAGAATGCATAGGCCTGGCCACCATCAAAAGCAGAAACTCAATCTCAAAAAGCTTAGGAACAAGCAAACCCTAGGAGGAACAAGGGTTCCCATACAACAAAGAAGTAAAGAGAAGACCCAACAAGAGAGCACAACAAGCAACCCTGACATGCTGGCCAAAGCCATAGAAGGGCCAAAACTCCTCACAAACTCCCAACAGAAAACACCACCAAACCACAAAGAGGGGAAAAGAATGAACCTGAACAAACTGAAAAAGAGAGCCCCTAGAAAATAGGCACCGAACACACCACGGGCAGGAGTGAGGAACAACCAAGAAGAAGTAGGAAGAAGACCAAGCCAACATTAAGAGTCCCCAAGCCCTCCTGCTACGCCGAGCAGGAGCAAAGATTGGATCGATCTTTAACCACACTTCTTCAAGGAAGACACCACAATGAACCCACTAAATAGACAACACCCACAAAAGATATAGGTGGGGCAACCTGCACCCAATCCCCACCAAGCACCACATGCAGGAAAGAGAGCCAAGAATCCAAAGAAGATCATATCTAGCAGGCACTCGCAAAACATAGCCATAAGACAAACACCCATAGGTAGTAGAGTTAGCAGCAATAGAAAGCACAAATATGAATGATTCAATTCCCATAATATTTAGATATTTATTAAAACTTATCAAAACTTTTTATATGAATTTAAAAACTAGAGTATTTTTATTTTTATTTCACAATAGTGATATTTCATTGATGCTTACACATCTTAAACCATAGACAATAAAATGTGCCAAATTTTTAATTAAATATATTTTCACACTTTAAAATATTGAGAAAATATTTTAAGAACTAAAAAAATCTACATAAACTAAAAATAACCAAGTAAATCCATTTACTAGGGTGGTAAATAAGTTTCCTCTAATATCAAAAAATGACATGGTATCAACTTGAAACCAAGGATTACTTAAAAAAATATAGTTATGAGAAAGAACATTATAAATATATACTACTTTTTATTTCTATTTATCATAACTTTGAAACTCAACTTTCTTTACCTTTCACTCTCATTTGAATGATGATTTTCATTAATCGAAAAAAGGGACATGACATTCATCTTTTGGAACACTTGATAACACTTGTAAATGTGTAAATTTGATGACTTGATGTTACCATTTTCACCTTCATCCCACTATCTATCACTCTCACCACTTTCAAAAATATCAAATTTTTAATTTAAAATTATCACATTACCCAAAAAAATATTTAAATTAAATTTAGTAGAGATCTAACATGGGTACAAGATCATAATATTATTTTTCAAAATGAGACCCCTTCCTATTGTAAAATTAGATCTCCCATGATTATATTTAATTCCTTCAATAAGGAAAACATATCCTTATTCTAAAATAAAAATTAAATCGATTTCCTTTGTCAGCTACCTATTGTTTAAATTTTTAGATATATGTCTTAAATAAAGACCAAACCCTAACTAGTAATATAAAAAATTTATACCTTATAATTTTGAAACTATTAATTATCCTTCTCTTAGTGTCTATTACCACAAAAAAATAGGGATCATTTTGGCTTAGGCTTGACTTTTTACTTTACTAAATTTCTTCTCTGTCATAAGCTAGTGTTATGCATGGGTGTTCATGTGACATGCTAACATCCCATGATTTTATAAAATTTAAATAATGGTTTCTTATTCATTTATTTGTTATCATATATATATATATATATATAATAAATTTCTTTCACAATATTTTAAAGCACATGAAAATATATTTAATTAAAATGTTTGGTACATCTTGTATGACTTAAGATGTGTAAGTATCAATGAAATATTAAGAAATAAAAAATGAAAATAGTCAATTTTTTAAATTCATATAAAAAGATGTGATAAATTTTAATAAATATCTAAATATGATGGGATTGAATCATTCTTATTTGTGCTTTCTTTCCCAAATAAACCATTAATCAATAAAAAAATTATAAGGAAAAAAAATGAATTGTACATGTAAAGAATTCGAAAGACAAAAAATAATGAAAAGGATACAAAAAATAGTTAATTTTATCTACATGCTTAAAATGAGTAGTTTTATCTAAATAATTTTAGAGAGGTTGAGGTAGACTATAATTTATTAAGAATTAAAAAGAATTATTGTGGTATGTTAAGAGATTAAATCATGAATGTAATGGTAGTGGCATACTATAGGGAAAAAAGATCTTGTTAGACTCCTCTTTCTTTTAACACTGAATGGAAATAATAGCATATATCCCTTAAAAATCTATATAAAATATGCAAAGAGATTTTCCTTGTGAGGTGTCTATTTTAAATCAATTTCTCACATATAAATCTAATAGATGCCTTGAAAAGATATCTCTAAACATATTTTATATAAATTTGGGGTACTGTTTGAATCTTGATCCTTTATGCATTCTATTTAGCCCATCATTTCTAACCAATCCAAGAAGTCTTTCAATGAGTCTCCATTTGCCAAATTTTCCTAAGTGTTGTTCTCCATCATCTCAATGAGCCTATCATAATTTCAAAGTTACAAAACCTTCAGAAAATTCTATGTTCATATTTGTTTAAGTTATTTTCTTGTATTTTTGCAGAGTTGTAGAGTTTCCATCCTAGTTGTTGTTATTGTTTTTTATTTTCTACACTAAACATTGACCCAAAGGATTTTACTTAGGTGTAGTTAAGGTGAGCAAAATTTCTAACATAGGAAAACACCTATGTTTAGGTTCAAGGGTTGGAAAAGGAAAACAAACAAGAGGACAATCTACCTCTTCTACACTTCAAACCATATTAAGCTCATAAGAGTGCTGGCATTGGTTGTTATTGATGCCAACACTTGGGAAGATTGTTGCAGATATGTTTATGAGATTGTTGTACATGTGTTTAGCATTGGTTGTCATTGATGTCAACACTCAGTTAAGGATGCCATTGATACTATGCTAAAAATGTAGTTGTTGATGTTCATGGATGTTCATTCTTGGATGTAGTCATGCCTTGTTTGGATGATTTTTTGATGTTCATGGTTGGATGCCATGTCTTGTTTAATGACAATAGAGTTGTATTGTGTATGGTTGCTAACAGCAGAGATGATATCATGATGATATATTAAGATGAGGATTAGAAGTATTAAGATGAAGAATAGAAGTAATGTTGAAGTTGGAGAGATGTTGCAGATGATCTCTAGTATGTTGTATTATCTCTCCTATTGCTTCCAAGGAAGTATGTGTTGCTAAAAGGATGTTTTGGTCCCCGTATGTTGATGAAAGTTTTTGCTACAGGAAGTTTCTTTAAAGAATATTTAGGAAAATGCTCTGGGCATTCCTCCACTTGTGAATAGTTTGGGAGTTAGTGTCTATGTTTTGTAGATGTTGCACTCCTATCTTTTCAAGTCACTAGTGTTGCCGAGGAGGTTTCTAGTATTTGCAAAGATTTGACAATTTTTTTTATTGTCTAGACTGGTCCAAAAAATGCTTTGCATTTCTCCCTATTGATGTTTCTACTCCTACGACTTGGTGTATGTGCTCTTAGTGCTTATGTTGTGTCTTAGTTTGTTTTTCACATAATAAACTGTTCTACAAGTTGATTTATTAATGTCTCATCTCATGCTTGTGTATTATGTGCTTCTAGGATGAAGTGTTATGTTTGGTTTGCGATGGTTTTTTGTGACATGAAAGTGTGAAAGAAGTATCTAGAAGTGTTGTTGGGTGTTCATAGAACATCTCGTTGTGGTTCACATGTCAATGATTGATCTATTTGGTGCTACACATTGTTTGAAGTTGGGTTTTTGGGAAATTTATGGATACCTGGCTGACATGGCTTGCCTTTTGGCTTGTGCTATGTGCTTGGGGGTCTATGCCAATAATTGAGGTTCTGTGAAGAGGTATTTCATTCCTAACCTATCTTTTTGAGAATCACATTAAGGAATTTTAGTGAATATGTGTTTTTGGGCTGATTGGTATTGTGCTACACATTTTATCTACATGTTTCCTTATTGTTGACTTGGTTTGTTGTGCACCAACATATGTGTTGTTTGGGATCACATTGAAATATTTAATAAGTTGTTATTTGGTCCTCTTTATCTCTTGGATATGACCGCTTTTTATTTTTGTGGTTTTCTTGTTGAGGTTATTATTTATCTTCTATTCTGGTCAACCTAATTGATGTTTTGAGACCTTGCAGAGGATATAAATGAAAGAAAATTTTAGTTGCAATTTGAGTGTGAAAATGGTTTGGTGTGTGAATATGGAATGAAGTAGTGAGCTATGGAAAATAAAAGAGAAATGAGCTTTAACACCTCATTCAATAGAGTGTATTATTGACATATGTTGTAATTTCATATCTTCATGTATCCTACTATTAGACAGTGAGTCTCTTCAGTAGGTCCTTGTAATTTGTATCTTTCCCCGAGGTTGTGCATCTCAGTAGTGTAAGTCCTTTGTATCTTTCCCTAAGGTTGTGCACCTTAGCTTGAAATTCCTTTAGGGAGTAGTGTGCTTCCTTAGGAAGCGAGCCTTAAAACAAATTGTAATTCTATAAGTAGTGAGCTTCCTATATTGAGAGATTTCTCTCTGTGGTTTTTTCCTCCTTGGATTTTCCATGTAAATCTAGTGTTATCTTGTGCATGTGTATTTTTTTCTTTATCTTGCATTATCATTGATTTTTTTAAGTGTTGTTGATCTATTCATGAGTTGTTGATCCTACTAAAAATTTGAATTTGCATATTGTTGAAGGGTTTAAGTTTTGATGATATTGATTCACCCCCTCTTAGTATCTGGGTGTGTTCAACAATTGGTATCAAATCCAAGTTCCTCTAAAGAAGCTTTACCACTTGAGGAAAGGTTTGGGATGGAACTTGATGGATCTTAAAAGGGTCCTAGGATTTATGGGACAAATTACACTTTTTGGAAAGTAAGAATGGAAGGCCATCTAAACTCTTTAGGGTTTGATGTTTAGCAATATGCCAAGGATGGCTATACTACTTCTATTGCTCCTCCAAAAATCTAGTCGAGATTAGATTGTATGAGAAAAATACCAAGGATAATAATTATATCTTGTGTGGGTTAGCTGATTCAGAACTTCTAAAGGTGATGAATTGTAGTTCTACTAAGGATGCTTGGGGAAAACATAGCAACATTTATGAAGAAGATAATAAAGTGAAGAAAGCCAAGATACAAATCTTCAACACTAAGGATGACAGAGGATGAAGTTATTGGTATTTATATGCTCTGGGTGGATGAAGTTGTTAGTGGCATTAGAGGTCTTGGTGGAGAAGTGAAAGAAGATGGGATTGTGAATAAATTTTTGAGATTTCTCCCTAAATATTATAGTCATAAGGTATCTTCTATTGAAGAGTCTAAGGATTTGGATAAGTATTCAATAGATAAAAATTTTGGTGCTCTCACTACCTTTGAAATGAGAGAGTTTGACAAAGATGTTCCAAAGAAGGGAAACAACATTCAAAACTAGTAAAAAGATAGAAGATGAAGTAGCTAATAAAAATTATGAATTTGATGAGGTAGAAGAAAAAATTGTAAGAAGATTAAAGAAAGGCGCCAACAAATACAAAGGTAAGTTAATTTTCAAGTGTTTCAATTGTGGGAGAATTGGTCTTTTTACTTCTAAATCTCCTTTTAAAGAATCAAATGATGGAAACAGTAGAGAGAAGTTCAAAAGGAGTCTTTATTCCAAGGAGATTAGTTTTTCTTTAGAAGATGAGGACAATTATTCAAATGATGAAACTATATTCATGGCTATGAAAAAAAAAGGATGATATTGGAGAATGTAAGAAGTCTAGT
This sequence comes from Sequoia sempervirens, assembly GCA_007258455.2. Taxonomy (NCBI): domain Eukaryota; kingdom Viridiplantae; phylum Streptophyta; class Pinopsida; order Cupressales; family Cupressaceae; genus Sequoia; species Sequoia sempervirens. Next base: position 323,016,900 of record VDFB02000008.1, on the reverse strand, counting down.
ACCCTATAGGATGATAAAGATAACAAAAGGCCAATGGTTGTGTGGAATTCCTTTCATGGAAAGGAAGAATCAAATAATTGAGTGATTGACAGTGGTTTCTCAAACCACATGACTAGTGATAAAGAAAGGCTCAATAGTCTTAAGAAGTGTAATGGTGGAGTTGTTAGGTTTGGAGGTTCTGAGTCAACATAGATTTGTGGAAAGGGTGCTATAACAATTGATGGAAAGAATAGAACTAGGGATTTCCTCTATGTCAAGGGTCTAAAGCATAATCTTCTTAGTGCCAATTATATGTGCAACAAAGTATATAACTTTACCTTTCATGCCAAAGGATGTGAGATCAGGAAGGTGGGGTCTAAAAGATTAGTTGTTGAAGGTATTAGAAAAAATGAAAGAATCTTCTTATTGGATCAATCTTACGAGTGTTGGTTGTAGCACAAGAGAATGAAACACATCAACTTTAACAATATAGTAAAAATTGGTTCCACTCATGCAGTGAGAGATGTGCCAAAGATAACTAATCTTGCAAACATATTATTCAAGGGATGTCAAATGGGAAATCAGACAAAGAAAAATTTCAAGAGCAAGGAGTGTTCTTCTACAATGCCATTGGAGTTGATTCATACTGATCTATGTAGACCTACAAGAACACAAAAACAACAAGGTGAAAGGTCTTTCATGTTTCTTATTGATGACTACTCTAGAATGACTTGGGTTATATTTTTAAGAGAAAAATCAAAAGCTCTTGATAAGTTTAATATTTTCAAAGGAAAATTTGAGAATGAAATGGATACCAAGATCAAATGCTTAAGGTTAGATAGAGGAGGTGAATTTTCTTCAAATGATTTTGATTTTTTTTGTGAAAATCATGGTATTAGGAGATATTTGTCTACTCCTAGGACCCCATAGAAGAATGGGACCTAGTGGAAAGGAAGAATAGGACTATCCAAGAGATGGATAAGTCTATGTTGAAAGATGTTGATCAACCTAATATGTATTGGAAAGAAGTAGTTCATACTTGTATATATTTTCTTAACAAAGTACAATTGAGGGTTAATATCACTAAGACCCCTAATGAGCTATGGTATGGAAGGCCACCCACAATTAGATACTTAAGGATATTTGGAAACAAATGTTACATCAAGAGAGATGAAGAAGATCTTGGAAATTTGGATTCAAGGTGTGATGAAGGGATACTTATTGGCTACTTAACTAGGAGAAAGGCCTATATATGCTACAACAAGAGATTGGAAAAGATGATTGAAAGAAAAAATGTTGAGGTAGATGAAGATTTGTGTCATATATCATAAGAACCAAAGTTTTTTGGATCTGATGTATACATCCTTGCTTTGAAGAAGAAGAAGAAGAAGAGAAAGAAGAGAAGAAACAATAATAAGAAAAGGTCTCTAAGACTCCAACAAAGTATGTTCAAAAGAACCATTCTATAGATCAAATCATTGGAGATAGGAATGAAGGTATGTTGACTAAGATAAGGATTGCAAAAGCAAGTGAGAAAGTAAATTTTTGTTTGTTTCCAAAGGTATAGCCTAAGAAATTTGACTATGCTAGCAAAGAAGAAGTTTGGATGAAGGAAATGGAAGAGGAATTAAACTGGATAGAAAACAATCTCACATGGGATTTGGTTCCTAGAATAGCTAATAAAAATGTTATTGGGACTAAGTGGGTGTTTTGAAACAAGCTAAATGAAGATGGTGAAGTTGTGAGGAGCAAATAAAGATTGGTGTGTAAGGGTTATTCACAAGTTGAAGGTATTGAATTTGAGGAGAATTTTACTCTAGTAGCTAGAATGGAGGCAATAAGGATGTTTCTTAATTTTTCTTCTCACAAGAATTTCAAAGTTTATAGATGGATGTCAAGTCAAAATTCTTGAATGGTAATCTAGTGAAAGAAGTCTGCATTGAGAAACTAGATAGTTTCCAACTATTAGAAAATCTAGACATGGTATGCAGACTCAAAAAATATTTGTATGGACTCAAGCAAGCTCTTAGAGATTGTTATGCTCTATTGGATAAGTATTTACTTCAACAAGGATTCAAGAAAGGTATTGCAAATAGTAATCTTTACATTAAGGTTGAGGAAGCTAAGGTTTCAATAGTTGTTGTATATGTTGATGACATCATCTTTTGTGGAGATGATAATACGTACAAGAGGTTTGTAGAGTATATGAAAAAAGGGTATGAGATATCTATGATTGGTGAGTTGTCTTTCTTTCTTGGGCTTAAAATTGTTCAACTAGATGATGATATCTTTATTTCTTAGGCTAAGTATGTTAAAGAGATGTTGAAGAAGTTTGGCATGGAGGATTCCAAATTGGTAAGTACTACTATGGTTTCTAGCAAGAATGATAAGTGTATTGAGGTTGATAAGACTCTTTATAGGTCTTTGATTGGAGGATTATTGTACTTGACTGCTTATAGACCTAATATTATGTGTGTACTATGTTTGGTTTCTAGATATCAAGCTAATTTTTCTATCATGTGTACAAAGGTTGGTCTCCATCTCTTTGTACTTCTCCCTATGTTAGCCATTTATGAGCAACATCTCCTATGTTACCACATTAATCTAACTCATCAGATCAACTAAAATTTCAATTACAACATTTCTGTTGATTCACGCAGGGATGTATAAAGGGGAGTGATATTTATTGAGAGGCTCATCATGCGAGGTAAATGTTATGTCAGGTGTAGCACTTACATTTTGGGGGGAGATTATGTTTGAATGAAACCATATTCACATACTTAGATGGGACTACTTCAAATGGTATAGAAGATTGAATTAACAAATTTGTAGAATGAGATTGAAACAAATAAGTGTAGATTTGTAATTCACTATTAGCCTTTGCCACATATTTATTGGAACTTTACTTCTTTCCATCAAGATAGATAGTCCCATCATCAGTACAGTCTTGAATCTCATGCCGCATGCACATGCACTACTCAGTATCATGTCTGTGTACTTAATGGAATTGGAAGAATTGGTGCTCGTCATACCAATCAAGTTAGGGATTTGTTAGAGGTCGATATTTTGGCAATGCTAATACTTTATCTTTTAAAAAATTCTTTTAAAAAATAGTAAAGGATTTTGATAGCTTTGTGAAGTTTCTATAGTGCCCCAAACTTTTATGTTTGGGTGCAGAAAAAAATGTTTGTGATAGCTTTGTTTTTTCCAAAAAATAACACTACAGATTGACTATCAAAATGGGAGCACAAGGACAAACCCCCAAACCATGCCACATCTACTCGTATTCATGAAATGTGACACACAAGAGTGCAAAAGAAGGATATTTCATTAAGGAAAACTACTCTTGCCATGATTTTTATAAGTTTCCAATGAAAACCTTCTACACATCTGAGTTGGGAAAAGGGTAGGAGATTTTAGAGAATAATGCTTAATATCGAGTGATAAAATTAGTTACCTTCTCCTAGTCCCCTTGCTTACATTAGATGAGATACAAAAACATCATATTTGGCTTGATATAAACCTATAATTGTTAGAGGAACGGATTTACCAACTAATCAAATGAGTATATAGAGTTATCTAGTAAGGAACCATACCACTCAAGGGTAATGTCCTTAAGCTATCTAGTAAAAAGTTTATCCATTAGAGCATCGTGGTGGAAGAGATTAGTGCACATACCATTAAATGTTGAAATATTCGTCTAAGGGTCTCCACAACCATCATATTTTTCAAACTTTGGAATCTATCCCCGTAGGGATAGGAGTGTTTAAAATAGCAATAGATAAAGGACTATAGTGAAAGAAAGGTTGAAATATAAGTTGAGAAGTAGCACTAGATAGGCTCACTAGTTGGTTTTGTATTTGACCCATGTTGTGCAATAAGGCATTTAAGATAAGGTTAGAAGATGAAACATTCAACTAGAGGAACCTCCACTAGAACCACCAGAGCCATCAAAACCCCAAGAGCCACCAACCCCCATTCTAGCATGGACCTTGCCACCTGAACCAGCATGGACTCCAGGATTTCCACTAGGAGCATTCGAGGAGGTAGCGCTAAAGCCCAAGGGTATCTTGTTTAATATAAAGGTGGGGTTAGGATGAAAACCATACATGATGTCAATGAAAGGACCATTCTCAACCATGTACACCGATACATTAGGCATCGAGACTTCTATATGTCTTTTAGCAATTTCAGAGGCTACATCTCAGATAGTGGTTGATTTAGACTTGTATGCTGAGACATGAGTGTCCACAATGTTTGCAAGGCCTTGAAGAAGTTCTACACCTCTCTAATCCTTATATAACATAGCTCTCAATGTAGTAATAACCTTATCTACTTTGGTTAAATTTCTTTCTTTCTCCAAGTACTTCTCGAACTCCTCAAGTCTCATATCTAGGGAAAGAAGCTATGTCCTGGGGATCTTAATAGCATCTTCTTTCTCCATAGAAAAAGATAAAGGAGAAGTAGGATGTGTAGGAATTTGGGGAGCTTCCCAAAAAGGATGAGAAAAACTTATATTTGTTCCTGACATTACTTCTTAAAAGGTAGGAGTTGCAGTGACCTTCTTAGAATCCATCTCTATGTGTGGTAAGCTTCTTCTAACAATGTGCTTGGAGGTTGTCAATTGAGTTATAAAGCTCATAAATATTTATAAAAAGAAAGTCTATAATGCACCTAGGACATGAGAGAATAATAGCCAACACTAAGAAATGAAAACAATACTTTCATGTTAGGTTCACAAAAAATGTAGAGTAGGGGATTCGTCACCCCCGAGACTCTAGGTCATGAGAGAGTCCCAAGGAACAAACTACCCTAAACTACCTCAAATTTTTTGACAAGTTGAGAGAGAGGATGAAAAGGAAAGGAATGCAGTGCACTACTTTCCTTTTGCTAAAGATAGGTGTTTCAAAAATTAGGCGAGTTGGCCTCAAAAGTTTTAAATTACTAACTAGAAATCTCACTGTCTAAGGGCAACAATGCGGGAACATGACTCTAGTGCAGTGTGCAGGCATCTCAAGGATGCATTGATGTCCTGTACAGATAGGGTTATAGAAAATATACATAAAATGTAAAGGGACTACTAACGACCCAACTAATAAAGATTTCATAGTTTTACAAAGAAGGTATAAAAAGAAAAGAGTACAACAAGAAGAATACTCCAAGCTATTCTGATGTGAAAATGATAGAGAAGAGTTATAAAATGCACCTTTCACATGCAATCTATTCTTCTAGCTAATTCCAAGTAGAGAGCCTACACCTACACACAAAATAATGAGAAAATATTGGGGCTATGTTTGAGGTCTACCTCAGTCAAACCCCCATTTTGGTGTTCCCACCTCCATGGACATCCAAAATTCCACAAGATAGAGAAAGTGATGGAGAATAGAAATGAAATCATATAAAAAAATAGAGAGCACAAAAAAACAAAATGCTACTCTAAAATCATGATGATGCAATCAAACAACAATATACTTGATATTACCTTCCAAACTATGAGAAAACAAGGCCAATTATGGAAGGAAGAGCATGATAGCACCACATAAAGAAGATGAAGCTTGACTATCCAACAACAAAAATGGTGTTGCAACAAGATTAAAGTGTTTAGAGCATGAAATAATGAATAGAGTAAGTCAATAAAGAATGAAGATCAAGAAGTCTAGTTTGAATACAAGAAATGGAGGAAAAAAGGTTGATTCCCCTTGGTCAAGGAAGCACAAAATCCCTTACCTTCACAACCAACCAAAGACACAATATTTTTGTATATTTTAGGGGAAGGAATATTTTTAGGATGCTAGTGTGGTGCATAGACATCCATGCAGTGCATGCACATCCCTAATAGAGGAATCTAATAGAGATTCCTCCTTTGACACAAAAAGGCAAGGCCACATGGATGGAGAAAGTTGATGCTGGAAAGGATTGCATCAAAAGACTTATATTTTCTAAAGTAAGGGAAAAATAAATAGGGAATTATCCAAGGGTGCAATTTTGCACCATTATGGCTACCTCTTAGGGGGAGCAAGTAGTTGGTTGGTTGTTGCTAATAGGGGAATCATGTATAGTTTTTTGAAGAAGTGTTGTTGGTCAAAGGGGGAGAATGTGCTAATGATTCAAATGAAGATATTGTTTCCCTTTGTTCTTGATATCAAATGAGGAGAATGTGTAGGTGTGTGTTTCCATTAATGCCAAAGGGGGAGATTGTTGGAATTATTTGTCATTAATGTCGACACTTGGGAAGATTGTTGTGCATGTATTTATAATATTGTTGCACATATGTTTGGCATTGGTTGTCATTGATGTCAACTCTTAGTTAGGTATGTCATTGGTGTTGTGCTAACAATGGAGTTGTTGATGTTCATGGTTGGATGTCATGCCTTGCTTAATGACAATTTTAGAGTTGTATTGTGTATGGTTACTAATAGCAAAGATGATATCATGGTGATATATTAAGATGAGGATTAGAAGAATTAAGATGAAGATTAGAAGTAATGTTGGAGTTGGAGAGATGTTGCAGATGATCTTTAGTATGTTATATGATCTCTCTTATTTCTCTTAAGAAAGTATGTGTTGCTACAAGGATGTTTTGGTCTCCAAATGATGAAAGTTTATGCTATAGAAAGTTTCTTTCAAGACTTTTTGTAAAAATGCTTCGGATTCCTCCACCTTTGAATCTTTGGTCTTGCAGTTTGGGATTCAATGTATATTTTGTGTGGATTTTGAACTCCTATCTTTTGAGTTCACTAGTGTTTCTGAGGAGGTTTCTTGTATTTGCATAGGTTTGGCAATTTCATTGGTTGTTCGGATTGGTCCAAAAAATACTCGACATTTCTCCACATTGATGTTTATGCTCCTATGTCTTGGTGTACACATTTTGAATGATTGTGTAGTTTCTTAGTTTAGTTTTCAAGTAATAAAGTGTTCAAAACATTGATTTATTAATGTTTCATCTCATGCTTGTGTATTTTGTGCTTATGGGATGAACTGTTATATTTCTCTTTGGTTTGTGATGGCTCTTTGTGGCCTGCTAGTGTGATAGACGTATCTGAAAGTGGTGTTGGATTTTTATATAACATCTCTTTGTTGGCCACACATCAATGATTTGAGTTGGTTTGGCATATTGTTTTGAGTTGGTTTTCTTGAAAATTTGTGGATTTTTGGCTAACAGGGCTTTCCTTTTGGCTTGTGCTATGTGCTTGGGGATCTACGCCAACTTTTTAGGTTGTGTTAAGATGTATTTGCGTCATGACCTATATTGTTGAGATATACATTTAGTAATTTTAGTTCAAGATGTGTTTTTTGGCCGACTATTTTTGTGCTACATGTTTCATGTACATGATACCATGTTGCTAACTTGGGTTGTTGTGTGCCAATATATGTGTTGTTTGGATCACTTTGAAGGATATAATAATTTCTTATTTGGTCCTCTCTATCTATTGGATAGGGTTGTGCTATGTTTTTGTAGCTAACTTATTGAATTCATTATTTATCTTCTATTTTGGTTGACTTAATTGAACTTTTGAGACATTGTGAAGGATATAAATAAAATAACATTTTAGTTGCAAGTTGAGTGTGAGAATGGTATGGTGTGAGAATATGGAATGAATCAGTGAGTTGTGGAAAAAAAAGAGAAAAAATCTTTAACGCCTTAGTTAGCAGAGTGTATTGTTGACATATGTTGTAATTTCATATCTTCATGTATCCTACTATTAGATAGTGAGTCTCTTTAGCAGTTCCTTGTAATTTGCATCTTTCCTTGAGGTTGTGCACCTCAGTAGTGCAAGTCCTTTGTATATTTTCCTAAGGTTGTGTGCCTTAGCCTACAAGTCCTTCAAGGAGTAGTGTTCTTCCTTGGGTAGTGAGCCTTAAAAAAAATTATAATTTTGTAAGTAATGAGCTTCCTATATTGAGAGATTTCTCTCTTTGGTTTTTCCATCCTTGGGTTTTCCATGTAAATCTAGTTTTATCTTGTTTATGTGTGTTTATTTCTTTATGATTGTATTTTTTTATTTTCTTTTAAGTGTTGCTAATTTGTTCATAGGTTTTTGATCCTATTAAAATTCCAAAGTTTCATTTTGTTGAAGGGTTTAAGGTTTGAAGGGTTTATGTTTTGATAGATATTGATTCACCCCCTCTCTCAGTATTAGGGTGTGTTCAACAAAGAATTTTTTCAAAGATAATTTTAATATATAATAAATAGATACTATAATGAATCCTCACACAAATAAGTGAATTTTTAATATGTTTTGACCATTATAATTTGTTGAGGACTACTTATATTCAAATTTTAATCTTTAACTTTAGTACCTATCTAGGTTGAATGATCAATGCATCTATACATAAAACTTGATGAAAAAATATTGTAGATATATGTCATTGCTAGTTTCTTACAACACCATTAACTAAATTTGATACATCATAGGAACCCCTCTAGGGTTTTAATAGTCACAAGATCATAAAATTTTTAGTAAAAATTACAACAATGAGTTGTTCCTAATGACCATATAAATAAATTAATAAATAAAAATTACAATTTTTTTTCTTGATTTAAATGAGGTGAGTGGTTGAATTTATACCATCAAACTAGTTCTTAGTCTTGGAACATAGAGTTTAGTCTATATAAAACCCTAATGATACTACAAACCCTAACTTTTATATAAGTTCAAATGATATGGTTGGATCTATCTTGTAGAGCTCAAACACTTAAAATATCAAAAATACATCCTCTACTTAATAATCCCTAAAATATCTAAGTTTGATATATCAATCTTGAGAATTTTTCACGTGGCATAAATTTTCTCATAGTGAAATAATCTTACTACACCCTTTAGATACAAATTAACAAAATTTCAATATAAAAAATAATAAATATGCATTTAGGGTTTCCTTGAATCCCCCAAATGTCTAAAAAAATATGGAGACAAAATGTAAAAAAGGTAAAAATAATGTCTTATATTGATTTACATGAAAATAAAATACATTTCCATTACAAGACTTTACACATAAACTCAAAAAAATGAGTTGCAATCATATACACTAGTTAAAATATGAAATATAGAGCTTGATCTAAATGATATTTTCCCATAAAAATGTAAAATACCAAGACTTTCAAATTAAAAATTAATGCCCTTACATATATTTAAACCAAGGGCATGCTTCCTAGGAAGAAAAAAATAGTTGATAGGGTTCCTAGGGAGAAAGCATGCCATTGACATCACAATCCGCATCCACCAACATCCAAACCTTCACCTCAAGGTTAATGCATAGGCATAGTCATCAAATTTCAGTCTCAAAGATTCACCATTAAATAGCCCATCAATTGATACCCAAATATATGCTTAGATGGATGGAGAAAACCCACAAAATTGAAAGGAAGTGGAGTGCATGGAAGATGCTTCCTACACTAATCTAATCAGGAGAGAGTTGTAAAATTTTCTTAAACACCTTTAAAATGTTACAAATTTATATGCACATACATATCATCATCAAATAAACAATAAAAATAAAAAATATAATTTACCCAAGGAAAACCCTTTCAAGAGAAAAACCACTCCAAAATATAACTCAATTATATTATTCAACAACAACAAACAAGTTACAATATAATTGTAGAGTTATGCTCTTGTATATGAGTCTTCACACTTCTCAATTTTGGAGTAATTCCAATAGCATAATAGTACTCCAACAAAATAACTATCTACTACTCCAAAATAAAAGTGCTTAATATATAGGATCATACAATGCATTAATTATATATTTCTAAAATTAAATGTGAAAGGCTAAAGATGCAACATGCAAAGCACTAAAACAACCACATATGCATAACGACAAGTTATTTTTGCAAGTATTAATAGTTGTTGTTGGCATTGATGTCAAAATGCTTATGTTTGTGTTGTCAACTGGTAATGGTTGACAATTTATGATGATCCTTTGATTAGTTTCAGTATGTTTTCATTAGCAGGTGCTACTAGTGTCAACCTTTGGTGTTGCTTTAATAAGTTTATTTTTATGGACATGTGTAATGTCATAAAATTGCACCTCTTGCAATTTCACATACATTCTTGCATCTGCTTTAGTGTCCACTCCATTAGCATCTTGTGTTGGCTCATTTTAGCCCCTACATCAGCTTTTCCCCTCTCAAGATGCTCATCACCTCTTTTCAATAGCTACCTTTGTGCGCCAACTTTGCATCTAACCTTGTATTTTTCCCATACTTTTTGTTTTGTAGTGTGATGTGTCTAGACACTAGCATGCCACATGGACATTTGCATGCTATGCTAGCATCTTGTGACATTTTTACATTCAAACGACCATTTTCAAGTATGTTTGCCACTTGTCATCCTCTATTTTCAGTTGTAATGGCTCAGGTCACCTTGTAACTACACAGGAAGCTTATTTTCCTTCCTTAAATGCTATCTTTTCACTTCATTTGTAACTATCTTATGCTTCTAGCTTCTTCTACTTCTTGGCTCCTCTTTCAAATATTCTCCCATCTCACTATTTTGCTTGGAAAACTCCATATAGCTTGCTACAAAAGCTCTAAGCACTCTCAAGCTCTTGCAAAATTCTTTGCAAGTCTCTTGGCTCTCGTAGCCCTCTCTCTCATCCTTGCTTTCTTTGGCTTCCTTAAGCCTTGTAGCTCTATCTCCCTTGCCTTATGCTTGCGAGCATCCTAGGATTCCATATCCCCCATCTATTGCATCTTTACTTCATGATACAAATTCTCCTCCTCAAGTGAGGTTTTCTTTTATCACTCACATTTTGTGATACAGGTTCTCTTTCTCAAGCAGGGATTAATTTTATCACTGATACTTGGTGGTGTTGGTTCTACTGCTAAAGTTGGTTTTTCTTTCACCACATGCTTTATCCATTTTGATTCATTTCTCTCTATCTATCAAGTTGTCTGTGGAGGTGGCAACACCAAAATGGGAATTTGACTGAGGCAAACCCTATACAACCCCAACACTTTCTCTAGATCTTATGCATGCAGGTATTAAAGACATTCATGTGTGAGAGGCTTCATCACTTGCGTGGTTGTAAGAATTTTTCTTTCTTGACTTTATCTTCATCATTGTACTCCTTTACTTTATTTTAGTTCTATTATATTATGTTACTTTCTCACGTTTTAAGATTTCTTGGAAATTAGAATAGAAGTAGGCACTTAGCTATTTTTTGTGATATTCTTTCTTTCTAATTTGTAAAAGATGCTAGTGCGCCGCACTGTCGTACTTATTCTGCACTTTTGTCCTTTTCCCGAGAGCTCGTCAGTCTATCCAAGAAATCTTCATGACTTGCTCTTTCTGATTCTAGAACTCTCGCACTATTCCTTGAGGTAGTTTAGGAAGTTCACCCCACAAGGCTCTCTAAATGAAGAGAACTCATGAGTAGCGAATCCCCTTTCTCTACATTTTGGTGGGCCTAACGTGAAGAACAACGTTTTTTTTCAAAAACTAGGAATTTATTGACCCCTACTTGGTGGGGTCATAACTTTTGACTCAATACTCAAAAATTAGAACCATTTACACCATTGGAAAATTCTCCAAGAGAACTAGTTTAGTCCCTAAAATACCATGCCTTTGGCTATTGAATTTTAGGGGCTGATGCAAGTTCCAACCTCAAATTCCACTCCAAAGACCTCTAAAAATGCAAATTACTAGAACCTAGAAAATACTAAAAAAATCCAAAAATATGGATTTCTAGTTTTTCTTAGTTCTATCACCCCAAAATGAATTTACTATCTTCTTTTATTAGCTCAATGTCTAATTTTATTCAAAGCATTAATGATGTTCCATTTCTTGCATGTGATAGTGACTTGGCTTTTCCTATGTCACTTGATACCTTTGATCCTTCTCAAAAAAGTCCTCTTACTTCAGAGGATATTTTGTTGCAAGAAGATGAAATCATTGATACTTTTCTTAATATTACTCTACCTCCTATTCATTCTAGTGCACTCTCTTTTGGAGATGATGTGTTTGTGAATGAAAAATCTCCCCTTCATTCCAATGCACTCTCTTCTAGAGACATTGTATTTATGAATGATGAACTTCCCCTTCATTCTGATGCACTCTCTTTTTGAGACGTATTGGTGAATGGTTAATCTCATCTTTATTCCAATGCACTCTCTTCTAGTGATGGTGCATTAGTGAATGATGAATATCCTTCCATATTTGATCCCACTTGGATCGATGTTGAGAATATGTCTTCAAATAATTATTCTGTTAGTTGTGATGATTTTGTAAATGCAATCTATGTCTTTGCTACCCCTCAAAGGCCTAAGAGACCAATCATTGACGTGAATCTAGATAGTCCTTCTCCTAAAAGGATTTGTTCTATTGATGGTGTTCCATTTGATGGTGATTCTCCTAATCTTTTTAATGGCTCCCTCTTATAAAGTGGTAGCCCATACTTATAAGAAAGTCTTCCTCAAATACCCAAACCTATGACTAAAGCACCTAGTGATTATGATCTTGTTGAGCAACTTCAAGTTACTCCAACTAATATCTCACTATGGGACTTGCTTTAGTTTGCTTTGGTTTACCAAGGTATGCTTTAGGAAGCCTTGCAAAAGATCCTCTTGCCTTCTTCTATTAGGCTGGTAGATGTTGATGCATTGATAGCTCATATTCGTGCAAATTCACTAAATATTACATTTTATCTATAGGAACTCCTGCCTCCAAAAGAACATAAGCAAGTAGACCCTCTATTGATCATAGTTAACGTTAATAACATCAAAATTATATGTACTCTCGTTGATACTAGTTTGACACTCAATGTACATAGCATTGATCTATTTCCTAAGATTAATATTGATTCATCTTCTCTTAATGCTTCTTTTGTTGACATTCATGGGTTTGATAATGTTGGTTGACAAGCCCTAGGAACAATATTCTTTCCTTTGAGGTTGAGACTCATTACGGTACACACCCTTGTATATGTTATGCCAAAAAAGTTACCTTACAACCTTCTTCTTGGTAGATCGCGGATTCATGCTATGGGTGCAGTCCCATCTACCTTGCATAAATATATTAAGTTCATTTATTGGGTTTCCCTCATGTGAGAGATCTTGGGGGATACCTCCTTGTAGGTCTGTAGGCCTATAAGACACTTTTTACTCTAGGTTTCCTTCATGTGAGAGATCTTAGGGGATACCTTCTCGCAGGTCTATGGGCCTGTAAGGCACTTATTTCTCTGGGTTTACTTCATGTGAGAGATCTTGGGGGATACCTTTGTGCAGGTCTGTGGGCCTATAAGATGCATACTTCTCTAGGTTTCCTTCATGTGATGGATCTTGGGGGATACCTTCTTCTAGGTCTGTGCACCTATAAGGCATATACTTCTTAGGGCTTCCTTCATGTCAGAGATCTTGGGGGCTGCCTCCTTGTAGGTCTACAGGCCTATGAAATGCTTTCATCCTATGAGATATATGTCCATAATTGGTCTATAGGCCTTCGGTGCACTTCGTTCAAACCTCCTCAAGAGAAAAGTACCTATGGATCCATCTCTCTTGGGATTTTCATTCCTTTCTAGCTTCTCCATCTTTCTCTTCTCTTTTGTATATACTAGATCGAAGATCTGCATCTTCTTCATCCTGAGTATATGCTCTTTCTCTCTTCGACATCTTAGAATTCTTTTATGTGTTTAATTTGGGGATAATGCATAGTTCTAATACAACCCTCTACATCAAGGTCTCTTTTACTTTGTTAACTCAAATCCTTTAGTTTTTTGCATGCTAACATTCTTGTCTAGTGCAGGTATTTCTTATCTAATACATTTGATTTGCAAGTCTTTAGCTTTGTGGCATGCTTCCTTGGTTTGAAGAGTTATCTACTTCCTCTATAGTATCCTTTTGGGCATCATGATGTTATTTATGTTTAGTAGATTTCCTTTAGTGTGCATATTACCATAGATTCATATGCCTGCTAAAGTGAGGGAAAAATAAAATGTCATAAAATTGCACCTCTTGTAATTTCACATACATTCTTGCATTTTCTTTAGTGTCCACTCCCTTAGAATCTTGTGTAGGCTCATTTTAGACCCTGCATCAACCTTTCCCCTCTCAAGATGCTCAACACCTCTTTTCAACAGCTACCTTCGTGCTTCAACTTTGCGTCTAACCTTGTACTTTTCTTGTACTTGTCATTTTGTAGTGTGATGTGTCTAGACACTAGTGCATCGTGTGGGTGTCCACGTGTTGCACTAGCATCTTGTGTTATTTTTAAATTCAAATGGCCATTTTCAAGCATGTTTTCCACTTGTCACCCCCTTTTTTCAATAGTAATGACTTGGGTCACCTTGTAGTTGTCCGGGAAGCTTCTTTTCCTTCCTTAAATGCTATCTTTTTATTTCATTTGCAACTCTCTTTTTGATTCTAGCTTTTTCTACTTCTTGGATCTTCTTTCAAATATTCTCCCATCTCACTATTTTGCTTGTACAACTCCATATAGTGGGTATGTGTAGGATCATGATGGGCCAAAAAGTGGTGATATGATGGGTATGTGTAGGGTATATGGCTAACAACTTTTTTTTACCCAAAATTGATGAAACAAAAATGGTTTTTAAAGGATATTCCCAACTTTCTACCAATATAAATTATTCTTTACTTTGAATTGAATAAATAATTATTATTTATTTTCTATTTGAATTATGACTAAAGTTTTGATTGAAAAAAATCTATAGCTTTCAAACAGTATCACATTTTTTTAATCCAAAACATGTGTCACATTCTATGATTCACATATTATAGGATTAAAAAAATTTGAATTTCATGAAGTTTTGACCAAGTTAAGGTGGTCAAACATACGAGTTTTTATATTTTTTAAAATTTGTAATAAAAAATTCATAATTAATTATTTACATGGAAAAAAATTACATAAAAATATGCATCACATTGGGACATGAGTCCTCTACTTATATCTAAAATATTATTAAAAAATATTATCATTTTATTATGGTTAGTAGGGTGGTCAAATAGACACCTACTTCTTATTTTTTCTCTAAAATTTAAGTACTACTACATTGAAATTTCAAATTTTTACCAAATAGATTTTTTTTAAAAATAAACCTAGTATTTTAGAAACTACATTCAATTTGCTATAGATTATATTCTTACATATTTTTGAAATAATATAGATAACTTATTTAATTTTTTATGTCAAGTTGCCTAACTCTGATTTTTCTAAATTTTTCACCACTTAAGGGCCTATTTTTTCCATGATGATCCTGCACATACCCTAGCTTTCTATAGTAGCTCTAAGCACTCTCAATCTCTTGTAGCATTCTTTGCAACTCTCTTGGATATCACAACCTTCTCTCATCCTTGCTTTCTTTGGCTTCCTTAAGCTTGCAGCTCTATCTCCCTTGCCTTATGCTTGTGAGCATCATGGGATTCCATATCCACCATCTATTACATCTTTACTTCGTGATATGGGTTCTTCTCCTTGAGTGAGGTTTTCTTTTATCACTCATATTTTGTGATATGGGTTCTCCTCGAGTGGGGATTGTTTTTATCACTCATACTTGGTGATGTGGGTTCTACTCCTAAAGTGGGTTTTGCTTTCACCACACACTTTATCCATTTTTATTCATTTCTCTCTATCTATCTAGTTGTTCATGGAGGTGGGAACACCAAAATGGGGGTTTAATTGAGGCAAACTCCTATACAGCCCCAACACTTTCTCCAAATCTTACAGATGCAAGTATTGAAGAAATTCATGTGCTAAAGGCTTCATCACTTGCGTGGTTGTAAGCATTTTCCTTTCTTCACTTTATCTTCATTATTACTCTTTTACTTTATTTTAGTTCTATTATATTATGTTACTTTCTCACATTTCAAGATTTCTTGGCAATTAGAATAGAAGTAGTCACTTAGTTGTTTTCTACGATATTCTCACTTTCTATTCTGTACAAGACACCAGCATGCCTCTAGGACACCAATGCACTGCACTGCCATCCTTATTTTGTGCTTTTGTCCTTTGACCAAGAGCTCGTTAGTCTAGGTCTAGGAAATCTTCATGACCTGCTCTTTCTGATTCTAGAACTTTCACGACATTCCTTGAGGTGGTTTAAGGAAGTTCACCCCATGAGGCTCTCTAAATGAAGATAACTCATGAGTAGCGAATCCCCCTTCTCTATAGGATGTATAGCTATGTTGTGGTTGGTTTAATGGTGAAACCTAGAAAAAATTTCTCTACTAGTTTGGTCAATAGAACCACCAATTTCCTCCAAGTTTCATTCAAGGAAACCCTAGAGATCTCAATCAAAGGATGGAATTAAGGAAAAGAGATCTACAATAGGATGTCCTAGGGTGTTATTAAAGACAATGAGAAGGTTCACCACTAAGCTAATTCTTAGAAAGAAAGAGATGAAAGTATTATGCAAACCTAACTAAATTACCTAGGAATTGAAACTAAAAATTAGGACAATAAGCTGATAATGAACGAAGGGGTACGTGGAAGAAAGATGTGGTCAAAAAAAGCTTTGAAACCCTAAAATTCTATTGTTTGATGCTCACTAGGACTCATACACCAATTTGGGAGATTTAGTCCTAGTATAGAGTTTTTGGGTAAGATCTGCAACCTCTAGGTGACTAGTAAAAAGGCAATATTGGGACTCATACACCCAAATTGTTTTAAAGTGTCCTCAAAGCACAATTTTGAAGCGAAACTTTGTGAGCCTCTAAAGATGGATTAAATAAGCACTTTCCCACTAGTTTCATGCAAATAGGTTAGATATCTTGCTCTAGATCTGAGTTTCTGAGAGCCTTGACAAATTTTCATGACAACTTTGATAACTTTTGCAGCTTTGTCATTTTGGTACTTTTGAGGGCTTCAAATCTACTTTTTCTTCAACCTATAAACCTACAATCACACAAAAAGAGAGAACAAAGTGTTTTTTTTAAGGGAATGTGGATTTTCCTTGGTCAAACCCCATTTAGGTAATTAAACCTTATGATAAAAAATGAAACATGAAAGATGAAATGTGATCAATGATACCTTGAATAATGTATTGAAATATAAATCTACAATCTAACATGAGATGGCCATGAAGAATGTAGATCTTGATCTTGAATTAGATCTGGAACAATGCTTAACTTGGATCTTGAATGCTACATCACAACACTATCTCAACAACACTCTTGATTCTTTATGATGATGGATCTTGAATTGTTGCAATAAGGGTATGTGCAGGATCATGATGGGCCAAAAAGTGGCAATATGATGGGCATGTGGCTGACGACTATTTTTTTACCCAAAATTGATGAAACGAAAAGGGTTTTTAAAGGAGATTCTCAAGTTTCCACCAATATAAATTATGCTTTACTTTGAATTTAATAAGTAATTATTATTCATTTTCTATTCAAATTATGACTAAAGTCTTGATTGATAGGCTGATTGAAAAACATTTATAGCTTTCAAACGGTATCACATTTTTTGAATCCAAAATATGTGTCACATTCTATGCTTCACATACTATAGGATTAAAAAAATAAAAATTGAATTTCATAAAGTTTTGACCAAATTAAGGTGGTCAGACATACGAGTTTTTATATTTTTTAAAATTTGTAATAAAAATTCATAATTAATTATTTACTTGGAAAAATATTACAAAAAATATGCATCACATCAAGGCATGAGTCCTCTACTTATATCTAAAATATTATCATTTTATTGTGGTTAGGGTGGTCAAATAGACACCTACTTTTTTTTCCTTGAAATTTAAGTACCATTGCATTGAAATTTCATTTTTTTACCAAATAGATTTTTTGTTTTAAATAAACCTAGTAGTTTATAAACTACATTCAATTTGCTACAGATTCTATTCTTACATATTTTTGAAATAATATAGATAACTTATTCAAATTTTTATGTCAAGCTTCCTAACTCTGATTTTTCTGAATGTTTTGCCACTTAAGGGCCTATTTTTCCCATGATGATCCTACACATACCCATAATCTTCCAAAAAAATTCCTTTGAATGCTCTTGTGAACTTTTGTGAAAGTGATCTCGATTTATTATGAAATTCTAGGATAAAACTATGTGAAATAACCTTGTATTTATAATACTTATTTATGTAAAATTTCTTGAAATTATAACACTACAAGTTGATATCAAATCTAGGATAATAATATCCTGCCAAGAATTTTATTCAAAATAGGTCCTAATTAGAGAGAAACTCATACCCCAGTTGTGGAGTATGAGTCCCAGTGGCTTAAACATGGGACACAAACTCTAATAAGTGTCTTGTTTGGTGTGAAATTCAAAATCAAGTCACAAGACCTAGGTGGAACTCATATGCCCAAGGTGGTGTATGAGTCCCAAATTACTAGATCTGAAACACATGACCCAAAAAATTGAATTATGATTGGTTATTTGATAAGTGTCATGATTATCCTCAGAAAGATGCATTTAATTAGGCTTGTGGATGCAAAATAGGGCCAATTAGAGCATAAAGAAGCCAAATTAATTAATAAATCCCTAGATTAGTGTGAAAGTGTAAAGATACACTTTACAACACCCTAACTAAGGCACAATTAGGTTTTTTTCATTTACAAAGTAAGTGTGAAAAAGGGATACCTTTTTCTACACTACAAATGGTGATGAGGAAGTTTTGCAGATGACGAGAATATGTCTCTAGTGCTTGGTTTCCAAGTGCTTTTCAAAAAAATTGAATAAAAGAAGAAAACCATGTGTTGTAGAGGTGTTTTGGCATATAGAGTGGTCTTCTAGTTTTTTCTCCACATTTCTTCTATGTTGAAGATCTGCTTTTATGGTTTAGATATGTTGATAAAAGGTGTTATATCAATAATTTCTTGGTTTGGATCATTGTGCTAAAGAAGTTTGTAATACCCCCATGTGGCTGATACTTTTACTACTATTGTTACTCTTATGTGTTAGCGTGATACTGGTTTGTGAATGTGATTAGTTCACCGTCTTGGTGTGTGAATGCATAGTTAGATTGATTGAGGATTATGTTACTTCAATTTATGACATTAAGATTACATTGGTGTGTGATGTTTAATTTGATTCAGTAATATGGTTTGATGCAGTGATTTCATAATTTATTTAATGATGTGATCAATTAGTTAGAAATGTTATTTCAACATTGATATTATAATTGTTAGTATAGTTTTGGTGAGATGACAGTGTAGCACCACTCGTTTATGAGTGCACTGCTACACTACCATTTCTTCTCACAATGTAATGCTTTAATGATATATATATATGGACATGTACACAACCTTGTTTGTATGCAGGGATTGCAAGTACAGAGTCTCGATTCCACCTATTTTGGCAGGATACGGCGAGCATTAAAATAAACTCAATGGGATTGATGTTGAAAAAGGAGTGGTTAGGAAAGTGTTCCCATCCCAAGTTTGTCTTTTGTGAGTCCATTGTTGTCTTTGTTTCTATTTTTCCTTGTTTGTAAATGTGTTCGGGTTGATTAACATTTTAGTTTGGGATTTAATTAATTTTTAATTAAGTGTGATTTAATTAATTTTGGGTGTGTTTGTTCAATTATATATTTAATTGATGGAGTTTTAAGTTAATTGTACTTAAGTTAATTGAGTTATATTCTCTATTAAAGGAATAGTTTAAATAAAATAAATCTCACTTTGGTTGATATTTTAAAATGTCTTATTTCTTTTGCATTTTTGAGCTAATTAAATAGTTTATTAAGCTATAATGTTAATAAAAGAAAAATAAATAAAATAAAATATAAATGAATGAATAAAGTTGATTTTAAAATTATTAAATTTTCTTTTATTGGATTTGTATGGGAAGTAGTGGGGAAATTAATGAGTTTTGTTGGGGAAATGATTCTCGAAAAGAAAAGAGGCATGGGGTAACAGAAGTTTCTTCATGGGAAAATTTTGGCAATAGTGGGGAAAGCTCTATGTGTGAGTCTTTTTGGGTTTTCTAGTGTATGTTTGTGTAAGGATTTGGAAAAAGCTATAGGAGAGTATTTGGGAATTTAATTTTCGCTGGAGGTGAATTTTTTGGAAAGAGCTTCATAGTTGGAGGCTCCATGGCAAAGCTTGGCTCAAATTTTCTTCTATAGCCTACAGGAAATAGTTTCCTTACTGTTTTTACATGGCTTTGAATTCTTTCATGCTTTAAAAAGATTGTTTGTTTTGTAAAAGGCTTGTCTATACCTTTGTAGAATTTAGAAGTTTCTTTTTTGTAGAGAATATTGTTCCCAACTGTTGTCGTTAAAATTGTGTTGCCTCTATAGGAAATTACACAGCCAAACTTAGAGAATCTAGTTAAATAAAATTCTTGAAACCTCTGTAGATTTTTAATTTGAAATCTCTCTATTTAACTCAGGAAATTAGGAAAAAAATTGTGTAAGGGAAATTGAGAAGAACTCAGGAAAATTAGAACAACTTCTGTGCAATTTTCCTGAATACTTTTTGTAGTTAATTTAGTGTTTTTTTTCCAATTTATTCTATTTATTTCTTACAAAAGAAATCCCCAGAAGAATTTCTGTGCAATTAAATAATACTACTCCTGTGAATTTAATTTTTCTATGAAATTAAATTATATATTTATATATTAAAGTTGTAAATTCATGCTTTAAAATATTTAAATCTCTGTGTATTAAAATCGTGTATTTTTCATTTCCATCGTCTGTACGGAATTCTGTATTTAAATAAATTAAATAAAAATAAAATATATATTTTAAAAAAATAAAATATATAATATATTGAATTTTTGAGGTGGAGGGGATAGTACCACCGTAGCCCTCCCACCCTTGTGCAGCCCTTGAGGACTGCGCACAACAGTCAAAGTACTGTTGTGCCAACAGTCCTTTGGACTACTATACGCAGTCCCTTGGGGGCTGCGTCCTCCCCTATGGGGAGGTACGTAGCTCCCAAGTGGGCTTTGGTTTGTTTTTCAAAAATTAAATAAAATTAAATTTTTATTATATATTTTTATTGGCTCTTTGATTCAGAATTTAGAATTATTTAAATTAATTCATTTATATATATATAAATGTAGATATGTATATATATATGAATATATATATGTATATATATTTATAAAATGATATATATACAAATATATATGATTTATTTGTAGAATATTATGTTCAAGATTGTAATTCAAAACTATTATATATTTTCTCATTAGATGAGATTAGGAGTTAATGATTTATTGATTTTATTTGAATGTTATCAATTAGTGAAACAAATTGAGGAAATTAATGATTTGATCTTTGTAAAGAAAATTCTCATAGTGCACTATTGTTGTATGATTTGTGGATTTATGTTATTAATCGATTCCTTGATTTTGAGTAAGTGATTGATTTATTTTATGGAGCTCATTATTGAGTCTCTTGAGTTGAGTTAACTACATGAGTTTTCCTGTGATGGATTATAATCATGTGTAGACTTTTGAGTTAGTTTTCCTTTCATAAGGGATAGGGTTATTGTTAAACTTCTAGAGGTTTTTGAATTGGGTGTTTAAAGTTTTGGGGCTTCTATGTCTGAATCTTGATTCCATTTTCTTTATGGTTGTAACCTCGTGTTTACCTTGAGTTGCATTATTTTGTGTAAGTTATTGAGTCATATGATTATGAGAGATGGGTTGCCTCATGGTTGTTTATTCCATGTTTAGAGAACTTGAGAGTACAATTCTTTGATCTTGTTGGATGTTAGGGGTTCTAGAGAGGGTGGCTCTATGTGGGCATCAGCGCACAAAGGGGCTATCAGGATAACCCACATTAGAGTTAGTGTAAAAAGTGAAAAACTAACTAATAAATTAGGGGATGGGTAGTTAAATAATAAAAGATAAATATAGATTCCTTGCTCACCTATTAGGGCTTCCAAAGACTAAAGGTGGCCGAGAAGGCCGTGGTTGGCATAATCGTGATCTAGTTTCCACAAGTAATGCATGATTCTACATAGTCACCCTATGGGGCGGCGTGAGATAGGCAATCAGGATAACCATAGATGGAGGCAACACCTTGTGATAGGATGTTAGGATAATCCATGAAGGCCATGCAATGACACTTTCCTCTAGCGATCCCCTTAGTTGTTTTAACTGGGATCCTCTAGAAGTGGTCTATCGATGAGTTTGGTGATTTGTTGTTACGTTTTGGAAGTGGTTTATTGTTATCACTTGTTGTTTATTGTTGCCATGTTTTGTTAGTAGACTTTTGTTGTTATGTTTCCTATGTATGTGAACTTTCTTTCCATGTTTGGAGTTGAGTCTTATGTGATACTTTAGATGTCTTGGTCAGGAATCCTTTCTTAACTACTCCTAGCATGGGGGTGGTCGGGTGGAACATGCTTCGTACCCTATTAGGTTTCCCATTTGGAAGTTGTTCCTTTAGTGCAGAGCTTGTGGTGACAGTTTGTTCCAGATTTATGTTCCTTCAGATGTATATATTGTACTTTGTCATATCTTGTAAATTGTAATGTAAATTCTCCCTTGTGTTGGGATAATGTATCTTGTAACTTGGATAATTGTTATTTGTGATTTAATTTGTACAATGATGTGTTGTATTATCAGACTTTGTAATTCAAACATTATTCATGGATGTAATTATATTTGATGTTGTAATATGTTGAGTAATTAAGTTCTCATTGTTCCCAAGATTTATTGGCTATGTAATCTTGTATAGCATCTATAATGGTTCATTCTTTCTTAAATTCTTATCATTATAAATGTTTTTATGAGATCTCATATTAGTAGAAATGAATGTTAAGATTAGTGAAATTTGTTAATGGGTAGATTACGTAATGTCTCTTTGCATACCCCGAGGGACTTAGATTTTTAGTTAGTATTTGTAGTTATGTTACTTACAATAGTTAACATGGTACTTTTACTTTATGTTTTAAAAAAAAATTATTAGGTACTTAGTTGTCCTTTGGGGTTTGCGCGACGGGGCGTTACAAAGTTTTGTTCACTAGTGTATGGATTGTGTTGCATTATTTTCTAGGAGAAATGATTTTGCTCCACATTTCTCCATAGTTTGGTTTTTGTCTTGCAATTTTGGAAGTGTGCTGATAAGGTTCATATCTACCTTTAGTTGATTTTTTTTGTGGTTTAGTACTTGAAAAGATGGTTTATTGAGTTACAATGTATGGAAGGTTGTCTAAGTGTACTAGTGTTCACATTCTTCTAGTGAAAGTAGTTGTGAAGGATTTTGTTGCATTTTAAGGTGTCTATGGAATATTCTAGATTATGTATAAATGTTTTGTGTGGTCCATGTGTCATCTTTGGATTTGAGGAAGCATGTACTTAAATGTTAATGGTGTTAACATAGGTTCAACCAACCTTGGGTGTTTAGAATAATTGTGGGTTTTCTTTAGTGATTTTTGAAGTGTGGCATGGTGTATATGTATGATTTAGGTCTGAGTTAAAATGTGATCTAGTCCAATTTCATTGCTTTCTATTGTGGGAATTCTTAGTGTCAACCTAATTTTAATTTACATTGTTGAGATGCATAATTGACCTTGGAGAATGTTTTCAAGGATGAAGAAGGTATAAATAAGTGTTCTATTGATGGAGGATTGTGTAGAGAGTGTGTGATGTGAAGTGAAAATTTGTAAAGTGTGAATTTGGAAAGTTTAGTGTGAGATTTAATGAGTGAGACCACTGGAAGCAATGAGAAAAAGGTGTCTAAAATCCTTAGAGAGGTTGTGAATTTGTTGGTGATAATGTGGTGAACATTTTTGTTTCATTGAGATGGATTTCTCATTGTAACATTCTTATTTCTCCTTTTATGTAATGAGCCATTAGCAATGAGACATTCTTTCTTTTGGGTAGTGATCCCTATGGTAGTCAGAATTTTTGTATTTGGTGTTGTAATTAATTTATATTGTGAGCTAATACTCACCATGGTTTTTCCCTTCTTGGGTTTTCCACATAAATCTAGTGTTCTATTATGCATGGTGTTGATGTGTTTTAGTTTCCATTATTTTATTTCATACTAAATCATTCTAAAAGATTGAGGGTTAATTACATTGATGTGGATCTAAATGTTTATGATGGTTTTGATATTTTAATTTACAACTATAAATCACCCCTCCTCTCAATTGTCTTGTGCATTCAAAAATTGGTATCAAAAAAAGGTTCCTTGGAAGAAATCTTAACCGCTTGAGGTAGATCTAGGATGGTGCACAAGAGGGATTCTCCTTTATTTGATGGATCAAACAATGGTTTTTGGAAGACAAGGAAGGAAGGTTTCTTGGTATCTCTTGGATTTGGATTTTGGAAGTCTATTGAGACTGGATATACTATGCCTACTAATGGTTTGAGTATTGATGATGAGATCAAGGCCTATGAGAATAATGTAAAGAAAGGTATGCTCTTTTAAGTGGTCTTTCTAAAATTGAACTTGTGAAAGTTATGAATTTGAAATTTGCTAAAGATATCTAGATAAAGTTGAAAATTATTTATGAAGGAGATGATAAGGTCAAGCAAGCTAAGATGCATAATCTAAAGATCACATTTTAGAACTTGCAGATGTCAAAAGATGAAAACATTACAAGCTACATGTAGAAGGTGGAAATTTTTTTCAATTCCATCAAAGGTCTTGGTGGAAAACTTGAAGAAGTGGTAAAGAAGGTATTGAAAATTATTCCTAAATATTATAGTCACAAAGTTTATGCTATTGAAGAAGTTCAAGATTTAAGAAAATATTCTAGAGATAAGTTGTATGGTTCTTTATCTACCTTTGAAATGGGAGAATTTGGTCCAAGTAATATAAAAGTTGAGACTGCTTAGGCTAGCAAATCAGAGAAGACTAAGGAATTAGATCAAGAATATCTTGATGATGTAGAAGCAAATTTTGTGAGAATGAAAAAGGGTATTATTAAATACAGAGGTAAGTTACCTTTCAAATTTTTCAGTTGTGGTAAGATAGGTCATTACACTTCAATATGTCCAAAAGAAGGTTTGAATGACAAGAAGAAAGAAAACAAAGGTAAAGCAATTAATAAAAGCTATTATGCTAGAGAAGATGTTACTATATATAATGATGAATATGACTATGGGGATGATAAGTATAGTGAATGCTTTTTCATGTCTATGAAATTTGAATCTAATACTACTAACTCTAAGAGATGTGTGAAGGAAAGTGCTCCAAAAGTAGGTCATAATGCTATGTTGACTTCTTTATGCTAGAGAGGAGAGGAACTCTTGGATCATTGATAGTGGATGGTTAAACAATATGAATAGTGACAAAAGTAAGTTTGTTAAACTTGAGAAATATGAAAGAGGTCTACTTAAGTTTGGTGATGATACATCTGCTAAGATATGTGGAAAAGGTTCTATCAATTTTGATGGAAAGTATAATATAAATGATGTTCTTTATGTTAAGGGTTTGAGACATAACCTCTTAAGTGTTGGAAAAATGCATAGAAAAGGATATAATCTTATGTTTTAGGATGACAGACGTGAGATCAGAAAAGGCTTCAAAACTATGGTTTCTACTAGAAGGAAAGATGGAAATTTTTATCAGCTTAAAGGTGTTGACAAAAATCAATAGGGGTGATCAAGTCCCTAGATCAAGATCCCATGGAAAACCAAGCATAAACACAAAGGAACACACATGAAAATGATATAAAGAACAATGACAAGGCCAATCATACACTACCAAATATTAAAAAGAGAAAAGGATAAGATCAAGATTCGACCATTTTTTCATCCCGATGTGGTTCAAATCTTAGGCTGTTTGTCTGAAAAAATGCATACTCAGTCTGAGGCGACGAAACTCCTAGTTGTCCATTGGGTGAGAAGTCCTAAAAGGTGAGAGCATACACTCATGGCTAGTATGCAATAAAACTCAAGCAAGTGGCTATGGGGAAAGTCATCCTCAAATTGGGCTTCCCGCTCAACCATACCAAAGTTATACCTCCTAATAAATTTAATAAGGTGCCACACAAAAAAATGTTTTTTCGAGCTTCATGAGACAAGAAAAACTTTGTATTCTTGGAACTCATGAAAAAAGGATGGATCCAAAGGCATACAATCTGTGTTATGCAAGGTGGCCATATAAAAAAAAATCCAAAATGCAAAAATAGGAAATGTTCAAAGGAGTCTTGCTTAGTTCATGTGAGGTCTTTAACTTAGGGAACAATGTGCCTAATGTCTCCAAGAGAGGACCAATCAAAGAATATAAAATTTTCAACTTAGGGGATGTAGTGAGTTGCTACAAGCCACCAAGAGGAATGCAATATGTTAAGAGAGATCATGCATCTAAAGTACATCATCGCTAATGTAATCCACAAAGAGAAAAATGTATCATATGAAGAAGATTGCACTAAGAACCAAAAAAAAAAGGAAAATGAAAAAGAATAATGCCAATGTATTCCCCCACTTTAAAGGAATTTATAAACACCATGCTATGAGTAATTACTTTAAAGTAGAAAATGATAAATGCAAACAAGAAAGAAGACATGAGATCAAATTGGAAAGCCCTATGCCAAATCATATGTTTCCGAGTAAAGTTGTGTTATGCAAGAGAAAAAGAAAAGAGAGGGGTTGCCCCCAAAATGAAAGCACCAAATACATAAGGGATATATGGATTTGGGTTCAATATGTTCTTTGCTACAATGATTTTTTTAGAGATCTTGGAACTATCATCATCCCCCAAATACACATAGAACTAGAAGAATGACACAAAGAGAGAGGAAACAAAGAAAAACCTTTTGGGTCAACATGGAAGCGACATAGGTTGTCTCAATGCCTTGCGTCATCCCCAAAAGAAAAACACAAGATAAATGAAAAGAAAAGGTGAAAAAAAAAAGAAAAAGCTTTTGGGTCAACATGAAGGAGACATGAATGTCTTAATGCCTTGCATCACCCCCAAAAGGAAAACACAAGAAAAAGATAAAGATAAAAATAAAAAGCAATGCAAGACATAGAGAAGAATGAAGGTACAAATAGAGGAATGTCATAAAGAGAGAGTGAAAATAAAGCATAACATGATGGGGGATCACATCACGCACACACAAACACACAAAATAAAAAGAAAATACTAGTAAGGAAAATGTGATTCAACCTATGAGCAAGTCATCTGCCTCCCAATTTTAGTCTATATAAGCAGAAGGTAAATGAAGAACCTAAGAGACAATGACAAATGCATTAATAGGAAAAGGCTAACAATTTATTTCCCCTAGTGAGTGTGAGGCAAGAATGAGCCAAGGTAGGTGATGGGAAAGGTCATGTAATAGTGAGAAGAGAATATTCTACAACTATTACATGACAAGAGGTGAAGCAATATTAAGCTAGGCAATCACACGATGGAAATCATTGCCATCAAAGTGAAAGTTTTTCAATACTAACTAAAATGTATGAAATTCATTGGTATTGTGTCTAAGAACTCAATGATATGCACAATGTGGAACTTTTATATCTTTAGGATATAAAACTAGTCGATCCATAGTTAGTAATGTTATCAATTCTTTGTTCAAAAGAAATTATAGTTTCCTTTCACTTTTGGGTGGTGGACAAGGAGGCTTTAGTATTTATAACTTGTAAGGCATCTTGCATTTGGTAGATTCACCATTTTCTTTAGTTAAATGCAAAGGAGGAGAACCAAAGTTGATCCTCGCATCCTTGTCATTATTGAGTAATTGATTATTCTTTAGGAAGAAGGATATTCATATTAGGAAGAGAATCAAATATCACCGTACCATCATCTCAAAGCCTTAGATATTCTCTAGGAGGCTTGTTGTTATGAGAGGGATCTTGATATCCTACTCCCATTGTGTTTTCATTTGTTGGTTTTTTCTCTAAGAGTTGATGAATTTCATGTTCACTTGTTGTGTCACATCCTTGTTTTCTCAATATTGTGAAATCTTTTCCATTCCATATGTTTCTTCAAGGTTGATGGGAGTGTTTGTTACTTTATTATCATAAAATGGTTGAGTGTTTGATTGTCTAGAGGAACTAGGTTCACCCACTGTAGGGAACTTAGGTTCAACTTTTGATTCAATATGTAAGTAACCAAACATCTCAAGAGGTGGTATGGTACGAGGATTTGGTTGGTTCATGGATGGATAAAAGGATGCATTAGATTCAAGATTGTCAAGACAATTGTTTAGGAGCCTATTCATGATGTCATCATCTTCTCCAATGACGTCAACATAAAAGGAGTACATGCATTAGGAGTTGAGTGAGCATGAGTGAGTTCAAGGTCATTAGGGTCATTTCCAAAGGTACAACCTGACACATTCACTAAGGAATTTAATGACATCCAATGCTTGTTAAAACACATATCTATGATCCAAATTTCAAATGCTAAACTACGCAACAATGTTGTAAATGCAATTTTGATTTTAAGCAATGCACAAGATGAATAAATGCATCTTAAATAAAATGAATTGAATGAAATAGAAAATATGAAAACTAAAACAAGAAAGTAACAGTAGAAAACAAAGACTTAGAAACTAAACTGTAAATTCTAGAAAATGCAGTGAGAAATATGCAAAGGGATTGATTCGCCCAAGGTGGAGAATGAATCTAGGTACTGTTTTTTTTTTAATTTTAGAATTTTTGAACTAAATTTTATGATTTTTACATTTTTTGATGAAAATTTAAGATGCAAATGTAGAATTTTACTAATTTTCAATTAAATTAAGTGCAATAATGCAAGCTAAATGAGCTTTTCACTAATGCACATTTTGAAACCCTAGGATGAAAATTAACTAATGCACAATTCTTGATGCAAAGTTAATGCAAGCCAAATCGAAGATGTAAATGCACTCCTAATCAGAATTATGATGCTCTATATGTAAGTTCACCAAAATGAAATGGTGAAAAATGTGTGTGTTTCTTTCTTTCACTTCTATGGTTTTGGACCTAAAAGGAGAAAGACCAATTCTCAACCTTTCACTCAAGAACAAACCCTTAATATTTCAATGCAAAGGAGATTGCAATCAAATGGAAGGTTCTAGGGATTGAATGATGTCTAATGAGGGGTTCACCACCAAGTGTAAGCTTGGAAAAGACAATGAATTGAAAAATACAATGTGATATGTAGAAAAACACTAAATGACCTAAAAAGATGAACAAATTGTAATGAAAAGTTGTGAAATTAAAAGTGTGAACCTGGAAAATTGAAGAAGGTAGAATGGAGGTCTAGATCACTAAAAAATATGTTGTTGAAGTTGACTAGGACTCATACACCAAGCTGAGAAAATTAGTCTAGTTTCTAGGAAAATGTATAGGAGTAGGTTTCAACCAAAAGGGTATCCAAATCTACAAAAATCTTGATTAGGCCTATACAGTGGGACTCATTCACCAATAGTGGAAAATCCAACCAATTCTACTTTTCTAGAGATTCTAAAGTGGATTATGTGCCTCTTGGTCTACTCTATTCCTTTCAACTATTTTCTGGATCCAAAACTGTAAAATACCACTTGTAGGTCTTCTCCAAGCTTCTCCAAGGCTTGTTGACAACTTTGACAACTTTTAGGGACTTGACAATTTTTCTCCACCTTTGCTTCTTGGAAAATCTACAACCTGGCTCTAAAAATCACACACAAGAAGAGGGAAAAATGTTGTGGGGGTTAGTGAATAAGGGGTTTCCTTATTCAAAACCCTTGTTGGTAATTAAACCTTTAAATAGAATGAAATATGGAAAGAGAATGATGATTGAAGAAATAGTAATGTTGCAACTCACCAAACCCTCAAAATAAGGTGTTACAATTATGCTTGAAATTACTACAATGGATATGGTTCTTGACTCTAGCTTGAAGGAGATAGATCTTGAATGCAGTGCTTGTTTGGATCATGAACTCTACATCACAAATGTTAGCACAATAACAAACATGAAGAATGCAATCTTTGACATGATGATTGATGCTTGAAGAATTCTCTTGAAAGCCTGATAATATACCCTTGAAATTCCTTGAATGCTCTTGTGAATGCTCAAATTCTCTTGTGAAATCTCTTGAATGCTAGGTGAGAATATGAGTGAATGAAACTTGTATTTATACTTAATTATGCAAGAATTCCCAAAATTACAACACTATAAGCCAACATCAAGTCTAGGAGAATAAAATCCCACTAGAAATTTGATTTAAATTTGAATATTGGTCACATTGGACTCATTCACCCAAGGTGGAAAATGAGTCCCATTACACATAATGTATGGGACCAAAAATCAAGTGTCTAGAAATGTGTGAAACCTATATCAAAGCAAAAAGACTTAGGTGGGACTCATTTGACCAAGGTGGAAAATGAGTCCTAAACACTAAATCTGGGCCACACAAGCCAAGAACACATGAATTATGATTGGTTACTGACTAGTGCCAAGATCATCCTCATTCAAGATGCAATAAATGAGGCTTGTGGATGCAAAATAGGGCCAATTAAAGCATAAGAAAACCAAATTATTAATGACAAGCCTAGAGGAATGTGAAAGTGTGTTAAAACACTTTACAACACTCCAAATAAGGTAAGGTTAAAATTAATATCATGATTATTATGCTTAGTTAATTGATAAAACCTTAGAAAAGTGTGAAAGTGTGTTACAAAACTTCACAACACTTTTGCAAGCAACCATTAAATTCCATTAGTTCATAAGGGCCCAATACATAATTTGAATGTTTTATCCACATTACAACACTAAATCAAGGCAACATTAAGCCAAAATCCACAAGGAGGACCCAAATAAGTGCAAAAAATGTTGAAGGACCCTTTTTTGACACTACATTAGGAAAAAAAATAAAGGATTCCTTCAACTTAATTCCCCTCAACCAACTCAACATGTCAATACCCAAGTGGATGCTATAAGGAAGACAAGTCCTTTTACATTTTGGGATCCTACTAGACAATTTACTCCCCTACCTGATACCCTCCATAACACAATGTTACAACTTTTAGAATAGAGGATGATTCACATAACTCCCATTAAAACTCTTTATCCTAATAATCCTTTACCCCTAAACTTTATATCAAATTCCTATTGTCATTTTCACCATCAAAATGGACATGATATAGAATATTGTAAGCATCTTAAACATCTTGTGCAAGACCTCATTGATTCTGGTCAACTTCAAATTGGAGGTGTTAATGATCAAGGAAATAATTTTGTTGCCCCTCCTAACCAAAATTTTCAAATCTTTACCAACCCCATTGCCAAATCATTATATTTCATTTTTCAAATCTAATGTAACTAAGAAGAATGATGTGATTAATATTGACATGGATGATGAAAACATGGATACTAATGAACAAAATCCTATGGTGGTATGATTACATTGATCAAATCTCAACCTCATAAGGGATTAACTAAAAATCATCTTGACATTGCTTTCTCATCTAAGGATATGATTAGACATGCACCTGATGGTCCTCTTTACATAGCCAGCCAAATTTGTGGAGAGAATGTGATCATAAAATAATTCTTCTGTGTGAAATATATCAACAAGCATATGACAAACCAAAAGCATGGATGAAAACGCATAATGGTTTTGCTTTCCCTATGATGGGTTTGATCATGATTACTTTAAAAATTGGACCAAAACAATTACATGTCTCATTCTTCATGGTCCCAATGTTATATTAATTTCATGTGAAGGTTGGTTATCCATGGCTACGCTCCATGGAAGTCATCCCATCGATTGTCCATAAATGCTTAAACTTTCCCTTTGAAAATGAAATATTTACTATGCAACATAGTGGCTTTAATCTCGTGCCTTCCTGCAGGAACATTTCCTTGAAGTTCTTTTGGCCCGAGCCTATGGAACCAAAAGATATTCCAAAAAACCAAGACCAACTCAAGATAGATCCTTTACCTATTTCCTACACAATAACTTGAGAGATAATGAAAACAATTTTTTCATGCCTCCTAAGATAAAACAAGTTTACCAATCTAAAGAGAAAGTGTTTGAACAAACTCCGATGGTTCCTTTCATTCCTCCCCTTAGGGAAGAAAATAAACCTATGGTTGATAAACTCACTCCTACACAAACACAATTTGAAAATTGCACAAAAATAAAAATAAATTCTAGAGAGTGCAGGAGTAGATGCCATCCTCTTTCTCGAAGGTTAAACAAAGAGAACAACAAAGAAAATCAACACCCAAACTTAAGTGAAGCAAAACACAATGAGTCTCGCTCTTCACCGTAAGAAAAAGATCTTATATCTCAACCACAACAAGAGCTAAATCCTTCTTTAGACATTATCATTTGACCTCCCATTGTGATTAACTTATAAGATGATGATGAGGTTGATAAAATTGATGAAGTGCATAATGAATTGAATACATTGTTTTCCTCTTCTATGAGCTTAAATGATAATTCTCCTAGGATGAGTGTTGAACTTGGTGATACCCCAAGTTTGGCACTTGTTGTTATCATTTTGACTAGATGTCTACCTTCCATATATGATGAACATGACTAGGATGCGGATGACTTGCTAATAGGTTGACTCACATGTGCCTTACTAGTCTTGTCTTTATTTTCTTTTTCATGTTTCCTTTATGTGATTACATGTGCATAATGTGATCTCCCCTTATTGTTCTATTTGATGTCCCTCTATCTTTGTGGAATTCCTCTATATGTACCTACATTCTTCTCTATGTCATAAATCTGTATCTTTTCTTTGTCTTGTGTTTTCCTTTTGGGGATGACGTGCAAGGAGTCGAGACATTTAGGTCTCTTCCATGTTGACCTAAAATCTTTTCTTTGTTTTCACTCTCTTTGTTTCATTCTTCCTATCCCATGAGTATTTGGTGAATGATGACAACTCTCATCTCTCTAAAAACATTGTAGCAACAATAATTTTTTTAGTGGCTAATATTCGCCAATTGGCTAATAGTTAAAATTTGGGAATCCAAAATTGGTTAATAGTTTGAGCTACAAAGTGACTTGAATCACCACATTTTTTACAAAATTTTGTTATAGTCTTCTTTAAATCACCAAATAATTTATTTTATTAAAAAAATTAACTCAAAAATTTTCCACAGTATTTGATACATGATTAGATCAGATTCACTTAAGTTTTATAAATTATAATAGAAATTTATATTAATTCGCCAATAGTATATCATAGTTATTAGTTGCTTTACGACTAGATATTTATAATCTTTAGTTTCCACCATTGATATATAATATAATATAATGGCCCTTTTTATATTCCATGAGGTAAAATGTACCCACAATCTATAATTCCCATGGGACCCATAATTTTGGGTCTCATGAACATTATAGATTATGGGTAAATTTTACCTTAGAAAATCCAATAAGGGTCATTAGATAAATGATCTAAAAGCAATTTTGCACCCCATGAGAATTATACCCTGCAAAATACAATGAGGGCCATTATATTGAATTTTAAAACAATGGTGGTAAGTAAATATTATAGTCTACCCCTTGAACCCATTGATAATTTCCACCATTCAGCCCCTAATTTTCCATGAGAATTACTTTTATATTGGATTCATTCACCATCAAAATTAATGTTTTTTCCTATTATTTTCAAGATTTTCCAAACTCAGCTACAAAATTTTAGTGATGTAAAAAAAATTGCCAATAAAATTAATATTTTTTCCTAAAAAAATGAAAGATTTGCTAGGATTTTACATCTTTTTTTGAGGGGTTTTTCTTAAATTTATCACTGTTGTAGCAAAGACATACTGACCTTGAATCCATGGATCCCTTATTTGTTTGGATTTTTATTGTGCGGGCAACCCCTTTTCATGACTTAGCTTTATTTGGAAACATATGACTTGGCATAGGTCTTTCCAAATAATCTCTCATGTCACCTTTATTACTATCACTTATCATGCTACTTTAAAGTAATTGCTCATAGCATGGTCTTTAGCAATTTCTTTAAAGTGGGGGAATACATTGGAATTATTCTTTTTCATTTTATTACTCATGTTTCATTGTGTAGTCTTCTTACTTCATCTGATGCATCTTTCCCTTTGTGGTGACATTGGGTGTGATGTCCTTCAAGAGCGTGATCTATCTTCACATATTATATTCCTCATAGTGGCTTGAGGTGACACACTATATCCCCTAAGTTGTGAATTTTCTATTCTCTGATTAGTCTCCTCTTGTAGACATTAGGCATGATGTTCTCTAAGTTAAGACCTTACATGAACTACGAAAAAATCCTTTGAATGTACCTTATAGTATTTCACATTCACAATAATATTTATATGACCACCTTGCATAACACACTTTCTTTCCTATGGAGCCAGCCTCTTTGTTTATGAGTGTTAACATACAATTTTTTTCTTGCCTCATGAATCTTATTGTTCATGTTGTTTGATCCTTATCAAAGTTATCAAGAGGTATAGCTTTGGTATGGTTAGCATATGGGAGCTGACCTTGGCATGACTTTCCCATAGCCACTTGCTTGTTTGTGTGATTGCATATCGACCATGTGTGTGTCTTTGAGGGCTCACCCAATGGAATGCCTAAGGTTTCACTACCCCCTGTGAGTGTGCATTTGGTTCAAGCATAGTGGACATCGTGTTCCACTTGTAAACATTTTTAGACAAACAAATTAAACCTACTCCACATCATGTTGGGAAAACTTTTGAGGCTTGATATGCCCCTCTTTTTCTTTTCTTTCTTTTTTATGTATTTAGCAGTGTATGCTTGTACCTTTTTGTTGCTCCTTACATTATTTAAATGTGTGTTATTTTGTGCCTATGTTGGCTTTCCACAGGATCTTGATCTTGGGGGCTTGCACTACCCTCTTGATCTTTGTCATCCTATCTCACTAGCGCTAGTACATTTGGACCCCTCTTCACGCGAGTTTATGTAATTTAGTGTGAATTAGAAGAAATTTCCTCCTTTCACTAAAGTGGGGGCTAAATGTATTGTGGGAAAATATATCCATTTACATTTTCACACTTTTTTGTGCCCTCCCTACTAAAATTGCGCTTCTTTATGCCTTATTTGGTCCTATTTTCTATCCACAAGCCCTATTTAATGCATCTTTTTGAGGATAATCCTAAAACATATCTAATAACCAATAATATTTTAATTAATTTGGGTTATGTGTCCTAGATTTAGTGATATGGGACTCATACGCCACCTTGGGTATATGGATCCCACTTGAGTTTTGGGGCATGATCCTGAATTTGGTATTAAACTTAACTTTTCTTGAAATTTGTGTTCCAAGCTTAGCCTACTAGGAATTATACACCCCAATTGGAATATGAGTCTCACTTAGCTTGGAATTATTTTTAATTCAATTTCTTGGTGGAATCTTATTCTCCTAGATTTGATGTTGGCTTGTAGTATTGTAGTTTCAAGAAATTTGGCATAAACAAGTATAAATACAAGGTTATTTAACATAATTTCTCGTAGAAATTTAAGTGATCTTATGAGCATTCAATTGAAAGCATTATAGATCATTCAAGAGCATTCAAGAGCTAATTATCAAACATTTTGGAGCTATCTTTAAGATTCAAGCATTATGTCAAAGTCATCATGCATCATGTTTGTTCTTGAGCTAACATTTGATATGTAGGTTCTTATGATTCAAGAAAGCATTCAAGTCAAGATCCATAACATACTATCAAGAGTCAAGATCTACATTCATACTAGCCATTTCATGCAAGATTGTAGCCTTCATATCAAGGGTTTGGTGAGTTGCAACTTAGCATATTTTTTTATTCATCATTCCTTCATTCTATTTGATTTTATTTCAAGGTTTGATTACTAAAAGGGGTTTGAAAAAGGAAAACCCCTATCCACTAACAAAAGAAAATTTTTCCCTCTCTTTGATCTATGATTTGAAAATTTAGGTTGAAGATCCATTGAAGAGCAATATTGGAGAAAGTTGTCAAAGTTGTCATCTTTCTTGCAAGATTATAGAGAATCAACTACATGTTAGAACTCAAAGTTTCAAACATGGATATCATAAGGGAGAGAAGCTATAGAAAATCACTAGAGGATATCTGAGTTTTAGATCAACCCTAATACTGGGAATAAGTCACCCTAACTAGAGTATGAGTCCCAACATACCTTTTTCAGACATTTTTTGTAGATCTTATTTTACTTGTAGATTCTAGTTTCGACTTGAAACCACAAACTAGGACTAAATCACCCAAAATGATG
Source organism: Sequoia sempervirens (assembly GCA_007258455.2). NCBI lineage: Eukaryota > Viridiplantae > Streptophyta > Pinopsida > Cupressales > Cupressaceae > Sequoia > Sequoia sempervirens. Next base: position 322,980,887 of record VDFB02000008.1, on the reverse strand, counting down.
TTTGAGCCCCAATATGCTTAAGAAGATTTTTTTTGGGATTGTAGACCTTGTTTCAAGAATCTTCAATTTTCCAAGTGCACCTCTATTCATTCATAGTTTATTATTCTGGTTTTGAGTTTGATTTCCTAGGTTGCATAGCAAGACTTAGATATCATTTACATTTCTTCACTTCTAAGACTTTGCTTAGTGGTTAAACTAATTTTTTCTTTAATCGCACCCAAGGAAACCATCCTAACCATATTCCATCCCTCAATCAAGTCAATTGGATGAGGGATCTTGGTTTCCTTTAATGAACTAGAGTAAAATAGGAAGTCCCTAATAGTTCCATCTTCTAAAAGGTGAAACCCTATTTCCTTGTGTTTAGCATAGATTCCCCAATGTTTCTAACATGAATATTCTTTGTATGTCTTGGTTAACATATTTTACACCTTTTCGAAGTGACAAATAAATGCCCACAAGGTGTAAGAAATTATCCAACAACTCTGAATATCTATCTTTAAACAAGATTGATATTCTCTAAATTTTTCTGAGGTACAACTCCCTCACAAAATTTTCAATGGATTAAAACAAAAGGAAAGTAAAACACCAAGTATGCTTTTAACTAGAAATCAGAAAAGGTAAACCAAATATCAAAAAATTCCAAGTACCGGGTGCTTGAAAAGCAATAGGAAATATTAGCACAAAGACTAATTAATCATCAGAGATAAAATATCTTTGCAATACCATATGAGAAATGAAATCAAATGTATGAATTAAACTTCTCACACCAAGATAAGATATGCAAGATATATCCTTAAACATAAAGATTTAAGAAATAGATAAACTTGACCAAATTGCACACAGAAAAAATGGTCATTTCATTCATCAATAGTACCGAGAAAAACTTGTTGAATAACTTATAGAGAGAACATATGAAAAATAGATACATCTTAAATAGGTGAATGAGTTTTTCCTCTTCAATTCCATAGCTCGATAATCAAAAGACACATAAAATAAATAGAGAAAAGTTGAGCCACTATGATAGTGTCGCTTCATTTCCAGTCTCCTGGATTGCCAAAGGTCTCTCCCTCCACACTTGGAAACCCTTTAGGACATACATCGGGTCTTTATGTTGAGGGATAACCACTTTTTTCATCCTCACTTTCCACTTCAAATGGATATCTTTATCCATTTCCATGCATTGCTCACAAACTTTGAAGTGATCAATGGCCTAAGATGATACCAAGTGTAATTAACTTAGCTTCTATAAGTGTTCAACGTTAGGAGTGGGTATGTCAAGAGCTTCTTTAACTATTTTCTAGAAATCAGCAGTTAAACTTCTAGCATCCACATTTTCTTTGATCCCATTATTATCTTGCAATAGACCAAGAGCTATCAGGGGGTTCAATGCTTCATTTGAAATGACATCACATTCATTGATGACATTTCTAAGATTTTGTAAAGTTTTTTGGTAACTTGCAATTTCCATTCTACTCCTTTAGCCCATGAAAAGAAATGAGAATCCAAAGCATTAGATATGATTTGATTTGTGGCTAGCTTTTACATATCTGAGCTCATCAAGAGTTTCAATTCAGTCTAATAATTAACCCAAAAAATTTCTTCTTTCTCAATGGAAATGATATCATCTCATAAGGTAGCTCTCAAAGTATTTGCTTCTTGAAAATATTTTAAAAATTCTAAAATAACAAGGCTTCCCTTATTGATAAGGAATTCATTCTAGTCATCTATAGCCCGGCTAGACTCTAACTATTTTTTTATTTTTTTCAGGGATTCCTTTCCAACCACAGTGAGAGATTCAATAGAATCCTCTACTTGAGAAATGGGTTGTGGGAAAACCTCAAAACTAGATTTCAAATAGGTGGTCAAGTTATGAACTTGAGCTTTTAACTCATCCTTGCTTTATTTATCTTTCTTCGATCTTTCCACCATTCTGGCTAGTTAAACCTAGAAAATCTGAACATCTCCATCTTTGGTAGGAGGTCTGAGGTCAACCCTATTCACCTCAAAATCACCCTTTGTTGCTTATGAAGCATATTTCTACACAAATGGGTGTGCAATTTCTAGTTGAAGTGCTCCTGATTCAATATTGTCTATATGCCTGGTAGTGGTTTTTAGCTTCTTAGGCTTAGGAGTTGAAGTTCTTTGTAGCAGCTGAATTACCATTTATTTCTTAGATATGATTGATTCTATAGATTTTCTTTTTTGGGATAATGAATCTTCTAGCCATATTGTGGTTTCTCTAACCATAGTTTCCTTGAAGCTTGGGTGTGAAAATAGAGTTCGAGTAACTAGAGGAGTATCCCCTATAGGTGTAGTTATTCGTAGTTTCTAAGAGGGGTTTATTTCTCCAACAAGTGAATCATTCTAACAGGGAGGAGAATCAACATTCAAACTCTATAACCCTTCCTCCTCTTCTTCTCCTTTGTTCTCTTTTTCGAAAATAGGTAAATTCAAAATATCATCCCCACAATTTTGTCAGTACACATTCCTATCTAGTGGATCCTCATCACTACTTCCATGAGCACCTTTTGATGAAGACTGAGGGACATTACTAGTTGACTGTTTGCTAGAATAATCTTGGGAAGTACCTTCAGTAGCCTGTGAATCCTTTGATTTAGTACAAGGGAAAGATTGCTCAGTTTTCTTTTTGGTCACCCATTCCCGATTTTTAGTTAGAACATCGGCAACTCTCACCTCAATAGTTTCTTTTTCTTTAAACTTCTAGTCTGTGGTGGGGATGAGTCAACTTTCTATGAGTTAAGCATATATTGGATCAATCATGTCAAACCCATCTTCAATAACATCTCTCAAATCCCACTTCAAATAATAAATTACAATTTGTTCCACTATCAACCTCAACTAGCTTCTCCTTCTTACCTCATATTCATCAAAAAAATTAGCCCAATAGTCATCAAGGTTGTGTTGGTGATTGAAAAAAGGACCCATTTTTTAGGTTTTCCTTTACATAGTCCTTTAGGTCAAAGTGAACACATTCATCATATGAGGGCATATTATACTTGGATTGCTCAGCCTCAATGTTCAAAGTGTCAAACATAGTTTGGAAGCTATATGTACTGAATCCAATTGGAAAGCTGATGGTAAGTCTCTTTTTGCCTTGACACAATGTATTCACATCAACTAATTTCCCGCTGACCTCAATAACTACCCATTTATCTTTAGGGTACCTGGGCATTTTAATAGGAAAGCCTGCATATCAACCCACTCTTATATAAGAAAACCTTTGAAATTGAATAAAATTAAAACCATAGAAATCCAAAAACTATATGGAATTTGGAAACAATCTCATTGTCAGATGCCCATGTAATTCCTCGACCATTCTCATGGTAAAAGTATCACTAGTTATCCTAAAATGAAAGAAGCTTTTATGAAGTTGAAGCTTGTCAAAGTAGTCATAGATTGGTACTTTCCCTAGTGGTAGATAACTTGTCCTTAATTCAGGCCAGGGTCGAGTACTTGCAAGGGAATATATTAAGTACGATGACATGAAGAAAAATCTGTTCAAAACAAAGAGTGACATCAATTCATGTATACGATCACTAATTATCTTAGCCCAATCCAAATATTGTTCTCCACTTAGTATAATCTACATGAAGAAGTACATTCATTCGTCAAAACTATAGACATTCTCATTGCGCCTAACCCTATGTAACATCACAACAATGTCAACTACGTCATTTATCAAGTGGTTTATGTGCAAGTTGTGAGGAAATTGGGATTTCCCCTTCTTGGGTTTGATGAACCAATTCTTCACTATCACATTTCCATAAAACCCTTTCTTGGTAGTGAATTCTATCTGAGAATTGGTCATATCCATTAGTGAATATTATTCCCTCTCTGGAGTCCTCAAACATGACACAAAGGTAGAACTCTAAATTTTTAGAACTAGCCTATCATCCTCTATCCTAACCTCCCATGTCTGTGGGTTGTAATATCAGATGCATTCCAATAGTAATTCAAGACACTACACTGCTATTAAAAATGTGGTAGCCTCAATCAATTAGCTATCCATTACGCTCTCAATGATAGGTGGAGGATTGGGTTGGTTAAATTTGTTTCTTAATTTATCTAGGTTTGCAGGCCCTAGCCGAGTGTCATGAATCTTAGGTCCCTCATAGGTCAAACTAGACACATATTCATAACCAGCATACTTATCCATCGCCATGTAAAATTTTGGCTTTCAGCAATATATATAGTTCTTGAATGCAAAAAAATTAAGAAAATAGCCTACAATGGATAAATTGAAAATACCTTTATTAGTGATCTCTATAATTCGAACTATGCGCTTTCTCCAACTATTCCCCAAATATTACCATGACAAGAATGCTTTCTCATCCCCCTATTTTATTAACCGCAACTACACAAAAAAAAATGGGGACGGATGGGAATTAATGTCCCTATTTAGAATTATGACACATGGTAGTTGTTGCAGCTGTCAACATTCCTTATATTACCATCTATTGAAAATTTAAAAACAAACGTGTATTGGATATTATAAAAGAGGTTCTCAAAACTTCATAAATATGCACCCAAGTTCAAGCATGACGAATAAGACCACCTAGGCTCATAACAATCAAACTAAGGATGAGGTTTGACTAAGTACATAAAACACCGCCCAATGTAACATTGAAAAAGAAATAAAGGGGCCTTAGGTGGAAAAATGAGAAGTTTGATAAACTATGAAAAACCTCGGCCAAGTTCACATCATGAATTAGAAGGCTTCCCACTTTTAGATAAAGGTTTTATAGATTAGCAAAATACTCAATGAGATAGGAAATAAAATGATGGTAACACTAGCTCTGACTGGGGACAGAGACTAATAAAGATGAAGCAACAAACCAAAATTACATGAAGGTGGACTAGTGTCTTATCTATTGTGCAATGGAGTTAGTTGAGGTAAAATGCACTCTCTAGCAACAAGAAAACAAACAAAAGGAAAATGAAAACCCAGAACAAAACCCTAAACTAACTATGTACAAAGGAGGGGAGGCCATGAAGGCCATCATAGCTGATACAACTTCAAATCTTTCCCATTATAGGGAATGGGAAAGGGGTTCCCATCAGGGTATGCCAATTGAAATGTATTAGGCCTAAGTTCCTGAATAATTTTGGAAGGGTCGATCCATAGTGAATCAAACTTTTTATGAGTGCCTTTAGGCTATCTGTGTTTATCGCACAACAAAATTGGATCTCTGAGCATAAATTTACTAGGCCAGGACTTCCTATCAAAAATATTCTTGACCCTCACCTGATGCATGCTTATGTTTTCTACCATCTCTTCACACTATTCCTGTAGTTTGGTTAAGTACAAAATCCTCTTTTCTAAAGCATCACTAAATTCAGCTTCCTTAATAGCAGTTTGCAATTTTTGAACTGGCAGTTCTAACAAAAGAGGAAGTTTGCCTTACCCCATAAACCAACTCAAACAGAATAATCTAATAGCTCATTTAGAGTTATCCTGTCTGCCCATAGAGCTTCATGTAACCTCTTGTGCCAGTCTTTCTAGTTGTCACTAGCTAATTTTTTAATAATGTTTCTCAATTTTTTGTTACTTGACTCTGCTTGACCATTTCCCTGTGGGTAATAATTAGCTGAATGGGAAATAGAGATCCTATAATCATAGTAGAAAAGTGAGAATTCACTAGATGCAAAATTGGTTGCATTATCAATGACTAGTTTATGTGGTATTTCATACTTGACGGAAGCGTTTTCTTTGATAAAATCACAGACTACCTTAGAAGTGGTTCTTTTGAATGGAATTGGCTCCACCCATATGGTGAAGTAATTAGTAGCTATGATAATGTGAGTTTTCCCTACACTAGATTGTGGGCTTATCAGAAAAAAAATCAAGACCCCACTACTGAAATGGTCCATCGATAACCACAAGTTTGAGTGGAAATACTACTAATTAAGGCATTCTTGCAAACAATTTGCATTTATCACACTTAGCAACCCAATGATAGCAATTTTAAAACATCACATGCCAATAATATCCATGTCTTATGATCTTGAAAGCAGTCATAGTAGAAGAGAAATCACCACCACAAGCCTCATTATGAGAAAGATAAGTAGTAATTCTTGTTGAGCTTTATCAACACATTTTAAGAAAGTTCCATTTATACCTCTCTTGTATAGGGTGTCATCCAAGATAATGTACTTAGCTGCCATCAACTTCAAATTACTTCTCTATTTGCTGGAGAGGTGATTTGGACATTTGATCTGTATAGGATCTAGACTAATTCCGTAATTGAATGCTTAATTTCAACAACTTAAAGGAATTACAAATTCATGCATACATTAATGAAACTATGCATTAGAAACTTAAAACTTAAGGTGAAAATCAGAACATGAGAGAAAAGGAGAGAAAAAGTGCAAACAATCTAATAACAGAGTTCGTCACAAACATGACTATGTCTCTAGGTCCGCTCCAATAGAGTGAGACCGATCCAATTAATCTCCAAAAAATATTACAAATGCACCAAGACCATTCCTTCTAGTACTTCGGCAGCATAACAATACTTTGTCGCACGAAAATGGCTCAAAAAACTCCACAAGAAAATCTCCACATTTCTCCAACACCTAGTCTTGAAAAATCTCCATGAATAAAACTCTCACACCTAAACCCCCTTTTATACATAAATTTTGAATATGGGGTTAAAACCACCATAATAAATAAAATAACAATTTAACCCCCCTCCTTTGGCTTTTATAATTATAAGCCTTACAAAAAAACACTAACCGTTTATATAAAACCAATAACTTCCCCATTAAAAATAAAAACATTAAACCCCTTAATAAAACATTTGGAATTTGTTTTTTATTCCATTGTCTTATTATATTCATGGGCTATTTGAGTTTATTCATTTATTAAAGGGGTTAATATTTTTATTTTTTTTATGAGATTTTTTTTTTAATCCCACCAAATCCACCAATCCCACCAAATCCTCTTGGGATCCCACAAAATCCAATGGATTTTTTTGTGAGATAAATAAGCCTCCGCACTTTATTTTTAAAAATAAAGAATGGTACATGAATTTTTTTGTGAGATTTTTCCACATCACCTGAAATTCCATGTCACCATCTAGTCAACTACCATGTCACATGTTGACATCATGCTGATGTCACCAGCTGTACCACCAAGTAAACTGAACTTTGACTACCAATTACTTGTGCATACGATGTTGGATTTTGATGAAACGAACATTGCTGGAATTGTCTCGATGAGCCCTTCGATTTGATGTCATTTTTGTCAATTTCTAAAACAATCATTTTTTTACCTTCTGGATGCCCCTAATTACAATTTGACCAAAAGTCTGACTAGCTGTAACTTGAGCAAACAGACTCCTTTTCACTCCGTTCAAGTTGTGTTGGAATCAGGACATCGAGATCTTTCTGATGGTGCTGAAATATGGAGTATCAGAGACACTTTAATTTTCACTAAAAATATCCCCCAGATCAGGCCTCCCCACTGGAGAACTTTTGGACCTCCAAAAGTGGCATTTATTCAAACATTGAGAGAGGACTGGGCCTCCCCACTTGTCCTGTATCATCTATACATTTGAATACCTGGCTCACAATCACAACAAAGACTGTGACAAAATTGTTGAGCATAAACATCATTCTATCACTTCCATAAGCATCTACATCAACTGTCATAGCCACTAACCAACAAACATTGACTAGCATCAAGCTGAACATCAATGCAGATATGAAAAAGAACAAATCAACAACATATCGATTCTTCACAATAGAAACATTTTTACCCAAGGATCCATCAATGCTTTCAATCATCATTCCCTCATGCTGTATTATGGGTGTATCCTACAACATCTGGCCCTGGTTAGCTACTCCAAGTTCCTATCTAGAACCACCTGTGCTAACAGACATAAGAGTTAAATATTTACTTGCATTAATCGCCCTCTTTAATTTCCCTATGTTTGTAAAAGAACGAGCAGTCTTAATCCTGTGAGAATGTAGAATATACTAAATGACATCTTTAAACAAATGGTAATGATTCTTTTCCCTATAGAAAATAGCTTTCTGATCATAAAGATAAGGGCTACCCAGAACTATCCCACAAATATCTAGTGGAACCACATCAAACTGTACTTCATCCACAAACTTACTTGTGATTGTGAATTTTAAAGTGCATTGTCTTGTTACTTGCAATTTATCATTCTCACAAATCCAACCTAGTGGATAAGGTTCCTTATGCAATGTAGTTTTTAATCCCAAGTTTCTTACAACATCTTTAGAAATTAAGTTAACTTGAGAACCACTATCTATGAGTGCATCAATTTTAATGTTCTTAGCAACAAACCTTAAATGAAATAGCTCATTCCTTTTCTTATCTTCAAAGACATCATTCACTTTAGAAGTAGAAGCACAACTATCAAAGTAAACACTGAAAGTAGGAGCTTTACCTTTTATACCCATAGCTATTATCTTAGTTTCATCATCTGAATCAGAACCAAGATCCATAACAACATTTTTGGCTTTCTCCTTACCCTTCTTTTTCTGATTCTATCTTTGAGCCCACTTAGGCTTCAATTCGGGATGCAACTTCCAACAATGATCTTCATCATGACCCTTCTTGTCACAATGAGAGCAAGAAAGCTTATTATCCTTATTAACTATAGCTGTCTTCTTTCCTTTCCCTGTCTCTGCAACTTTAGAAGATTTCTTAACAGAGTTATCATTATCAATGAAAGAACCCTTTCCCCTTGAATCTGAGTGTGTAGCTTGAACAGACACTTCATCCAAATTACAAGGGTTCAATACCAAAATGGAATGTCTGAGATATGAATGAAGACCTCCTATATACTTTAACAAAGTATCCTAGGTATACAAAGGTACATTTAATGCAATAGCCTTCTTTCTGAATTCATGGGTGTACTCTTGGACAGTTTAAACTTTCCCTTGCCTAAACATTTTCTAGTCCATCATTAACTGTTGCATATGTCCTAGGGGATAAAACTGCTTCTTGAGAGCATTAACAAACTCTGCCCAAGTTAAACTGACTCTACCATGCTGTGAAATTTCTGCCTTAGTCTTACTCTCCCACCAAGTTAAAGCTATACCTCCTAACTGAAGAGTAGCTAATTGGATCCTATCAACATCATCTAATAGGTTTTGGACTCTACAATAGACTTCAACTTGTTGAATCCAATCATCTAATTTTTCAGCATTTAGTTCACCACAATACTTTGGTAAGTCAAGTTTTACATCCAATTTGATCTTAGGCTTATACCCACTCTTGAAAGGATTAAAAGAAATAGAATGAGGAGAAGATGGAGAAGAAGGAGAAGAGGGAGGAGAATGAGAAGAGGGTGGATCTGGTTGTTTGTCACCATCTCCATGATGTTTCCATTTCTTGTCTTTATGAGCATCTTGCTTCAATGAACCTCCTTCAAGTTCCTTCTGCTCTTGTCTCTCTTGGAAAAGTATGTCCACCTTAGCCTTCATCTCGAGGAATGCTCTACGAAACTCTTGCTCACTGATTTCTTCAGGAAACTCCATTCTAGACACATACATCTTTAGAAAACTTCTTCGCTTCCTAATCTTAGGATCAAATTCTTCAAGCTTGCCTTCACCCTTCTGAATCCTAGATCTTGTTAGCATTCAAAACAACTACAATAATAGTCACCAAAAGCTCTGATACCACTTGATTTGTATAGGATCTAGACTAATTGCGTAATTGAATGCTTAATTTCAACAACTTAAAGGAATTACAAATTCATGCATACATTAATGAAACTATGCAGTAGAAACTTAAAACTTAAGGTGAAAATCAGAACATGAGAGAAAAGAAGAGAAAAAGTGCAAACAATTTGATAACAGAGTTCGTCACAAACGTGACTATGTCTCTGGGTCCGCTCCAATAGAGTGAGACCGATCCGATTAATCTCCAAAAAATATTACAAATGCACCAAGACCATTCCTTCTAGCACTTCAACAGCATAACAATACTCCATCACACAAAAAATGGCTCAAAAAACTCCACAAGAAAATCTCCCTATTTCTCCAACACCTAGTCTTGAAAAATCTCCATGAATAAAACGCTCACACCTAAACTCCCTTTTATACATAAATTTTGCATATGGGGTTAAAACCACCATAATAAATAAAATAACAATTTAACCCCCCTCCTTTGGCTTTTATGATTATAAGCTTTACAAGAAAACACTACCCATTTATATAAAAACAATAACTTCGTCGTTAAAAATAAAAACATTAAACAACCCCTTAGTAAAACATTTGGAATTTTTTTTTAATCCCTTGTCTTATTATATTCACAAGATATTTGAGTTTATTCATTTATTAAAGGGGTTAATATTTGTTTTTTTTTATGATTTTTTGTTTTGATCCCACCAAATCCACTAATCCCACAAAATCCGATCCCACCAAATCGTCTTGGGATCCCACAAAATATGATGGATTTTTTTGTGAGATAAAATAAGCCTCCACACTTTATTTTTAAAAATAAAGAATGGTATGTGAGTTTTTTTGTGAGATTTTTCTACATCACCTAAAATTCCATGTCACCATCTAGTCAACTACCATGTCACATGTTGACATCATGTTGATGTCACTAGCTGTACCACCAAGTCAACTAAACTTTGATTGCCAATTACTTGTGCATACGATGTCATATTTTGATGACACGAATGTTGCTGGAATCATATCAACTAGCCCTTCGATTTGATGCCATTTTTGTCAATTTATTAAACAATAATTTTTTTTCCTTCTGGATGCCCCTAATTACAGTTTGACCAAAAGTTTGACTGGCCATAACTTGAGCAAATAGACTCCTTTTCACTTCGTTCAAGTTGAGCTGGAATCAGGACATCGAGATCTTTTTGATGGTGTTGAAGTATGGAGTATTAGAGACACTTTAATTTTCACTAAAAATATCCCTTAAGTCAACATTACATGTAAGTGAGGAGATAAGCAATATCAAAGAATCACTCATCTTGTAGACTAACAGTTAATACCAATGGCATATCTTCACTTTCTTCTTCTTCTTTCATGTTTTTTCCATCAACGTACAGAGTTATTTTCCTCTTACTAACTTAGTGGGCTTTAATTCTAGGTCATACTCTTGTACCTTAGCTATCCAACTACCTCTCCTATTATTATTGACATCCCATTGGGTCAATATGATTTTGACAACTAGGTTTGGCACATAAACCATTGAGTGTGAGTGAAGAATATAGAACCAAAATTATTTAAATTATTTTACAACTACAAACACATGCTTTTCAATGGGAGAGTAATTGAGCTTTTTCTTCTTTAATGGTTTGTTCATGAAGGCAATGGGCACCTAAACTTTATCTTTAAGATTCAAGCATTATATCAAAGTCATCATGCATCATGTTTTTTTTTGACCTAACATTTGAGATGTAGGTTCTTATGATTCAAGAAAGCATTCAAGTGAAGATCCATAACATACTATCAAGAGTCAAGATCTACATTCATACTAGCCATTTCATGCAATATTTTAGCCTTCATATCAAGGGTTTGGTGAGTTGCAACATAGCATATTTGTTCATTCATCATTCTTTCATTCTATTTGATTTTATTTCAAGGTTTGATTACTAAAATGGTGTTTGACCAAGGAAAACCCCTATCCACTAACAAAACAAAATTTTTCCCTATCTGATCTATGATTTCCAAATTTAGGTTGAAGATCCATTCAAGAGCAATATTGGAGAAAGTTGTCAAAGTTGCAAAGTTGTCAAAGTTGTCATATTTCTTGCAAGATTATAGAGAGTCAACTACATGTTAGAATTCAGAGTTTCAAAAGTGGAGATCATAAGGGAGAGACACTATAGAAGATCACTAGAGGATATCTGAGTTTTAGATCAACCCTAATAATGGGAATAAGTTAAACTAAGTTCCATATGAGTCCCAACATACCTTTTTCAGACATTTTTTGTAGATCTTAGTTTACTTGTAGATTCTAGTTTCGGCCCGAAACCACAAACTGGGACTAAATCACCCCAACTTATGTATGAGCCCCAATATGCTTAAGAAGATTTTTTTTTGGGATTGTAGACCTTATTTCAAGAATCTTCAATTTTCCAAGTGCACCTCTATTCATTCATAGTTCATTATTCTAGTTTTGAGTTTGATTTCCTAGGTTGCATAGCAAGATTTAGATATCATTTACATTTCTTCCCTTCTAAGACTTTACTTAGTGGTTAAACTAATTTTGTCTTTAATCACACCCAAGGAAAGCATCCTAACCCTAATCCATCCCTCAATCAAGTCAATTGGATGAAGGATCTTGGTTTCCTTTAATGAACTAGAGTAAAATAGGAAGTCCCTAATAGTTCCATCTTCTGAAAGGTGAAACCCTTTTTCCTTGTGTTTAGCATAGATTCCCCAATGTTTCTAACACAAATCTTATTTGTATGTTTTGGTTAACATATTTTACGCCTTTTAGAAGTGACAAATAAATTCCCACAAGGTGTAAGAAATTAGCCAACAACTCTAAATATCTATCTTTAAACAAGATTGATATTCTCTAAATTTTTCTAAGGTACAACTCCCTCACAAAATTTGCAATGAATTAAAACAAAAGGAAAGTAAAACACCAAGTGTGCTTTTAACTAGAAATCAGAAAAGGTAAACCTGATATCAAAAAATTCCAAGTACTAGATGCTTGAAAAGTAATAGTAAATATTAGCACAAAGACTAATTAATATCGTCTAAGCCTGGAAATGGTTTTTAGCTTCTTCGGCTTAGGATTTGAAGTTCTTTGTAGAAGATGACTTACCATGTCTTTCTTAGATAGGATTGATTGTATAGATTTTCTTTTTTGGAATAATGAATCTTCTAGCCGTCTTGGGGTTGCTCTAGCCATAGTTTCCTTGAAGCCTAGGTGTGAAAATAGAGTTTGAGTAACTAGATGAGTATCCCCTATAGATGTAGGTATTCCTAGTTACCAAGAGGGGTTTCTTTCTCTAGCAGGTGAATCATTCCAAACAGGAGGAGAATCAACATTCAAACTTTGTAACCCTTCCTCCTATTCTTCTCCTTTGTTCTCTTTTTCAAAAATAGGTAAATTCAAAATATCATCCCCACAAGTTTGTTACAACACATTCCCATCTGGTGGATCCTCATCACTACTTCCCTAAGCACCTATTGATGAAGAATGAGGGACATTACTAGTTGACTATTTTCTAGAATAATCTTGGGAAGTACCTTCAATAGCCCGTGAATCCTTTGATCTAGTACAAGGGAAAGATTGCTCAATTTTATTTTTGGTCACCCATTCTCTAGTTCTAGTTAGAACATTGGTAGTTCTCACCTCAATAGTTTATTTTTCTTTAAAGTTCTAGTCTGTGGTGGGGATGGGTCAACTTTCTATGAGTTCAATGTATACTAGGTCAATCATGTCAAACCCATCTTCAATAACATCTCTCAAATCCCACTTCAAATAAGAAATAACAATTTTTTCCACTATCAACCTCATCTAGCTTCTCCTTCTTACCTCATATTCATCAAAAAAATTAGCCAAATAGTCTTCAATGTTAGGTTGGTGATTTAAAAAAGGAACCAATTTTAGGTTTTCCTTTACATATTCCTTTAGGTTGAAATGAACATGTTCATCATATGAGGGCATATTATGCCCAGATAGCTCTGCCTCAATGTTCAAACCATCAAACATAGATTGGCAGTTGTATGCGCCGAATCCAATTGGAAAGATGATGGTAAGTCTCTTTTTTCCTTGAAAAAATATATTCACATCAACTAATTTCCTATTGACCTCAATAACTACACATTTATCTTCAAGGTACCCGAGTAGTTTAATAGTAAAGCCTACATATCAACCCACTCTTATATATGAAAACCTTTAAAATTGAATAAAATTACAACCATGGAAATCCACAAGCTATATGGCATCTAGAGACAATCTCATTGCTGGACACCCCTACAATTCCTTGACCATTGTAATGGTAAAAGTATCAGTAGTTATCCTGAAATGAAAGAAACTTTTATGAAGTTGAAGCTTGTCAAAGTAGTCATAGATTGGTACTTTCCCTAGTGGTAGATAACTTGGCCTTAATTCGGGCAGGGTCGAGTACTTGCAAGGGAATATATTAAGATGACATCTAGAAAAATCTATTCAGAACAAAGAGTGACTTCTATTCATGTATATGATCACTAATGATCTTAGCCCAATCCAAAAATTGTTCTCCACTTAGTATAATCTACTTGAAGAAGTACATTCATTCTTGAAAACTATGGACATTCTCATTGCCCCTTTCCATGTGTAACATCACAACAATGTCAAGTACTTAATTTATCAAGTGGTTTATGTGCAAGTTGTGAGGAAATTGGGATTTACCCTTCTTGGGTTTGACGAACCAATTCTTCGCTATCACATTTATGTAAAACCCTTTCTTGGTAGCGAATTCTATCTAAGAATTGGTCATATCCATTGGTGAATATTCTTCCCTCTTTGGAGTCCTCAAACATGACACAAAAGTAGACCTCTAAATTTTTAGAACTAGCCTATCGTCCTCTATCCTAACCTCTCGTGTCTATGGGTTGTAATATCAAATGCATTCTAATAGTAATTCAGGACATTGCACTACTATTAGAAATGTGGTAGCCTCAATCAACAAGCTAACCATTACCGTCTCAATGATAGGTGGAGGATTGGGTTGGTTAAGTTTGTTTCTTAATTTATCTAGGTTTGCAGGCCCTAGCCGAGTGTCACAAATCTTAGCTCCCTCATAGGTCAAACTAGACACATATTCATAACCAACATACTTAACCCTCACCATGTACAATTTTGGCTTTCAACAATATATATACTTATTGAATGCAAAACAATTGAGAAAATAGGCTACAATGGATAAACTGAAAATACCTTTATTGGTGATCTCTATAATTCAAACTGTGCACTTCCTCCAACTCTTCCCCAAATATTGCCATGACAAGAATCCTTTCTCATGCCCCTATTTTATTAACCACAACTACATGAAAAAAATATGTGGGTAGATGGGCATTAATTTCCATATTTAGAATTATGACACATGGTAGTTATCATTGTCGACATTCCTCATATAACCATTTTTTGAAAATTTAAAAACAAACATGTATTGGCGGTTATAAAAGAGGTTCACAAATCTTCATAAATATGTGCCCAAGTTCAAGCGCGATGAAAAAGACCACCTAGGCTCATAACAATCAAACTAAGGACGAGGTTTGACTAAGTACATAAAACACTGCCCAATGTAACACTGAAAAAGAAATAAAGGGGCCTCAGGCAGAAAAATGACAAGTTTGACAAACTATGAAAATCCTCACCCAAGTTCACATTATGAATTAGAAGTATGCCCACTTTTAGATAAAGGTTTTATGGATTAGCAAAAGACTCAGTGAGATAGGAAATAAAATGATGGTAACATTAGCTCTGATTGGGGACAGAGACTAATAAGGATGAAGCAATGAACCCAAACTAGATGGAGGTGGATTAGTGTGTTATCTATTGGGAAATGGAGTCAGTCAAGGTAAAATGTACTCTCTAGCAACAAGAAAACAAACCAAAGGAAAACCAAAACCAAAAACAAAACCCTAAACTAACTATGTACAAAGGAGGGGAGGCCATGAAGGCCATCATAGCTGATACAACTTTAGATCTTGCCCATTATAGGGAATGGGAAAGGGGTTCCCATCAGGGTATGCCAGCTGAAATGTATTAGGCCTGAGTTCCTAAATAATTTTTGAAGGATCGATCCACAGTGAATCAAACTTTTTATGAGTGCCTTTAGGCTCTCTATGCTTATCCCACAACAAAATTGGATCTCTGAGCATGATTTTTCTAGGCCAAGACTTCCTATCAAAAATATTCTTGACCCTCACCTGATGCATGCTTATGTTTTCTACCATCTCTTCATGCTATTATTGTAGTTTGGTTAAGTACAAAATCCTTTTTTCTAAAGCGTCACTAAATTTAACTTCCTCAATAGTAGTTTGCAATTTTTGAATTGGCAGTTCTAGCGAAAGAGGAAGTGTACCTTCCACCCCATAAACCAACTCAAACGGAGTAATTCTAATAGCTCATTTCAGAGAACTTTATCCTATTTTCCCACATAGCTTCATATAAACTCTTGTGCCCATCTTTCTAGTTGTCATTAGCTAATTTCCTAATAATGTTTCTCAATTTTTTGTTACTTGACTTTGCTTGACCATTTCCCTGTGGGTAATAATTAGCTTAATGGGAAATAGAGATCCTATAACCATAGGAGGAAAGTGAGAATTCACTAGATGAAAAATTGGTGGCATTATCAACGACTAGTTTATGTGGTATTCCATACCTAACGAAAATGTTTTCTTTGATAAAATCACAGACTACCTCAGAAGTGGTTCTTTTGACTAGAATTGCCTCCACCCATTTGGTGAAGTAATCAGTAACTGTGATAATGTGAGTATGACCTGCACTAGATTTTGGGCTGATCAAAACAATAAAATCAAGACCCCACTGCTGAAATGGTCCATCGATAACCACAGGTTTGAGTGAAAAAATTGCTAATTAAGGCATTCCTACAAATAATTTGCATTTATCACACTTACCAACCCAATGATAGGAATCTTTAAACATCCAATGCTAATAATATCCATGTATTATGATTTTGAAAGCGGTCACACTAGAAGATAAATCACCACCACGGGCCTCATTATGAGAACTTAGATAAGTAGTCATTCTTGTTGAGCTTTATCAACACATTTTAAGCAGGTTCCATCTATACCTCTCTTCTATAGGTTGTTGTCCCAGATTTTGTACTTAGCTGCCATCAACTTCAAATTCCTTCTCTATTTGCTGGAGAGGTGATTTGGACATTGCCCATAAGTGAGGAGATACACAATATTAGAGAACCACTCATCTTGTAGACTAACAGTTAATACCAATGGAATATCTTCACTTTCTTCTTCTTCTTTCAATTTTTTTGCCATCAACTTATAGATTCCTTTTCCTCTTACTAAATTAGTGGGCTTTAAGTCTAGTTCATACTCTTGTACCTTAGCTATCCAACTACCTCTCCTATTATTATTGACATCCTGGTTGGTCAGTATATTGTTGAAAACTAGGTTTGGCACATAAACCATTGAGTGTGAGTGAAGAATATAGAACCCAAATTATTTAAATTCTTTGACCACTGCAAACACATGTTTTTCAATGGGAGAGTAATCAATTTTGTGCTTCTTTAATGGTTTGTTCATGAAAGCAATGGGCAACTAAACTTTATCTTCATTCTCTTGTAATAGTACAATAGATGTGGTGTGCTCTGAAGCATAGCAATAAATAACAAAATCCTTTTTAAAGTCTAGAATGACCAAGATAGCAACTCAGGAAATTGGTTTCTTAATGTTTTCAAAAGCTTTCTTCCCAACCTCATTCCATTTAAATCTTGGTTCCTCCTTAGTCACATCTACAATGTGTTTAGTAATCTTAGAAAAATCTGGAACAAATTTTCTTAGGAAATTTACCTAACCAAAAAAATATTTTGCACCAGTTATGCTTGAAGGAAGATTCAACTGCAAGATAACTTTAACTCAATTTGGATCTATTTTGATTCCTTCTTTAGACATAATGGGGCTTAATATTTTTCCTTTTGTAACAACAAAAGTACATTTTTTAGGATTTAAAGAGATGCCATGTTCTACACACCTTTGTAAGACCCATTCTAGATCCTGGAAATGATCCATCCTCTTCTTGGAGAACACTATCAAGTCATCAAGGTAGATGACTATAATTTTGTTTTGGAGGTCACCAAAAGATAGTTCCATTGCACGTTGAAATGTGACTCCTGCATTAATGAGTCCAAATGGTATTTTATTATAAGAAAAAGTTCCCCAAGGTGTAGTAAATGTCATTTTATGTTGATCCTCTCTTGATACACTGATCTAATTATATGCTAAAAATCCATCTAACATAGATATCATCTCTGAGCTAACAACTATTTGTAAAATATTATCCATGTTAGGTAAATTATAATTATCCTTTAGTGATGCTTGATTGAGATTCCTAAAATCAACACATATTCAAATCTCCCCATTTTTCTTGTGCGTTGGTACAATATAGCCACCCAAGTTGAATGATGTATAGGATATATGATTCTTGCTATTAGCATTTTGTCAATTTCCTTGAAGATGGCATTAGTTACCATGGGGTTATAATTCCTTTGTTTCTGCCTAAAGGCAACTTTCCCTTCCTTGAGTCATATATGATGCTAAGATTTTCCATGCAAAAAATTCTTCAAATCATCATAACACTAGGAAAATACCTCCTTATACTTGGTTAGTAAGGCTATTAGTTTTAATTTTTCTTCTAGGGAACAACACTTACTAATAGATACTATTTTTGGAGAAGCAAAGTCTCCAATATTCACCACTTTAAATCCATCAGAGTGTCCAAAAAAATTAATCATCTTCTTCTTGATGGAATGGTCATTTTGATCAAATAAATCCTCAAGAGAAACTAAACCTTTGGGTATTTATTCCATTTTAATTGAATAACTTTATCTTGAAGATCAACTACATCATCTGGGCATAAATCCCAACAATGATTGTCGCTCCCTTCAAAGAATGTTTGAACAAAGGCCCCAACATTTTCTAGAAAGGTCTGGATTTGTTTATCATTTTCAAAAACTTACCAATGGTTGACATTATCAGGAATTCTTGGTCAATAGATTAAGTCAATTCTATAGGATTTGTCTTTGAATTTTGGATGTGGAAGAAGTAGAGAGGTGGAAACTACTAACGAATCAGATTTTGTGTTATGTTCTCTGGGAATGGATTCAATTGAGAAGGCATCAAAGTTATTGATAGTTTCCCAGACTCAGTTCTGGTAATGCTTCAACATTTCATTCTTAACAATGAATACACTTTGCACTTGCTTAACAATCAATTTAGCATCTCTAAAAACCTTGAGTATCTTAATCGCCAAACCCTTAACCTCAATTAAACCCAACAAAAGAGCTTCATATTTAGCGCTATTATTAGTATTATCAAATTCCAACTTATATGCAAAAGGGAATTTCTCACCAAAAGGGGAAATGGGAACAACACCTACTACTAAACAAATGTGGGAACAAATTTTGTCAAACTATATTATCCAAAGTTAAATTTTTAGATTTAAGGCACATGAATCATTTCCATTTTCCTTAGTAGAGAAAAACATATAATTCCCGAATTCACTCTCTTCATACAATATTTGAGCTTTAGGGTCTTCCTACTTAACCACTATTATATTATCCTTTGACTCGTGTTCAGGGCATACCTTCTCTTTACCCATAGGTATGGTGGCATACGACCAGTCTAGTTGTATTTCTCCAACCAAATCTTTGCAAAAAATTATACTTAGAACCATACCATAGCTAGCAAGTATGTCTGTAACTAGTGTGGTGACTCTGAGTAGCTTATTAGGGTAAGCGAAAAGTGCTACTTGAGCATCCTTAATCTACCCCAACAAGGGAAATTGTTTGGAATCCATTGAGTAGCATTTTCCAAATCTTTTGGTCATCTCTAATCCCAAAGCTTTAGCATTTGTGCAGGCATAACATTATCAGAGGCACCTAAATCAATGATGCATTTATTAACCCTAAATCCATTAATTAATAGACATAGAAAGGGTATGGTTTCACATTAGAGACCAATGAGGAGGATGTTTTAATGTAAGATACAACATTAGTAGCCAAGTCTTGAGGCATAACTATTGATTCATCCAAGCCTCCATGTAATTCAGAATGTCATAGCCTAACATATTCAATTAGCCTATCAAGTTCTTTAGGATTCATTTTCAAATATTCAGCTTGGGATACTTGAATCTTGGTATATTTACAAAATTCTATGATATCAAAAAATCCAGATTGATTTTTAGAAGATGGCATAGTGGGATTTCTTGAGGAACTATTGACTACACTAGATGAAGAATTTTCACCTTTTGAAGTTGCACTAGCCTTTATGAGTAAAACTTTAGGAGAATTAGGAATACCTTTTTGGTTGGAATGTTGTTGGCTTCGAATGATAGAAACACAAGTAGCATCATCCAAAGTGATGTACACATCTCCTCCTCTATCATCATCAAGTTCATATTTTAAATATCCATTCGTAGAGTCACCATATTAATTGGATGATGTGCCTTCCTCTGTAACCTCTTCCATGACCTCTTTAGTAGTGGCTAATTGTATAAACCTATTCATCTCAGGACAATCTATACCATCATGATCAGCTATAAGGTGAAAGACACACATATTCTTTTTGTTATCAGGAGGAGGAGCTTCAATTTCCAACCTTTGTTGAGTTGGAGGAAAGGGCATTGCTTTATTCCTAGGTGGAAAATTAGCTTTCCTAGGTATATCCTGATAAAGCTGGTTACCCTTGGGAATTTGCTTCTTACGAGCAATTATATCATTAGCCAATATTTGAATCATAGGATCAGAAGAAGTGGTATGAAGTTCCTTATTGTTATGCAACTCCTTCCATTTTCCAACTAAAATAAAATCATTGTCCAGTTCCATAGCCAACACTTGTGTAGCTTCAAGATTTTTTTGTGGCTGTCTTTTCAAAAGACAACCAATATTTGGGTGTTGTATATTTATGAAGAAACATTTTTGTGTTTCTACATAGGTTATTTTATCAATGGTAATCTGATTTATTATTTTTTAAAATTTGGCTACAAAGTCTCTCATGGGCTCATTTGCCTCCTTTTTCAAATAAAAAACTTGAGCTAGCAGAGTTAAGCCATTATTTGCACATTTGAATATGGCCTCAAAATTTCTATGCATAGTATCCCAATTGGTGATACAGTCATGTGGTAGTTGGTTAAGCCATTGTGCCACTACATCTGTTAAGGATTCCACAAACAACCTGACAACAACATCTTCCTCATGTACTACAAGAACATGACATGCAATGAAAAAGGCATCAATGTGTTCTTCTGGTGAAATTTTACCATCCCAACTAAACTTGGGAAAATTCTTATGAGACCCTTTAGGTAAATCATGCAAATTATTTCCTAATTGCAAAGGACCAATAACAACACCCCAAGAGACAAGTTGTGGGTAGCCATAGTGAGGGGAAAGTTAACTACAACTTGTAAGGCAGTCCCATGTAGAACAAGTATTTGAGCAATAGAGAGGTTAACAACTATCCTAGTAAGTGAGGTTGGTCAGCTCCTAGCCCTTCTCCTAGAGAGAATAATATAAGAAAAAATATTTCTTTGCATGGTCTCAAAAATAGGGTCAGAATTCCACCTACTTCTCTCCCCTCTAGTAAATCTGTGAAAATCTAGGGTTGATTAATTAACTTGTGAGATATTCCCAGATAAGGCGACCAACATAACAATTTGAATCCCAAGAAGAGTCTCCAAAAATATGTTGGTTAACAAATTTTACACCTTTGAGAAGTGACAAATATTTCCCATAAGGTGAAAGAAATTAGCCAACATCTTAAATATCTATCTTTAAACAAGATCGATATTCTCTAAATTTTTCCTATGTACAACTCTCTCACAAAATTTTTAATGAATTAAAAGAAAAAGGAAAGTAAAATACCATGTATGCTTTTAACCAAAAAGAAAAAAAGGTAAACCCAATATCAGAAAATTCCAAGTATTAGGTGCTTGAATAGTAATAGGAAATATTAGCACAAAGACTAAGACGTATCAATACCATATGAGAAATGAAATAAAACTTATCAATTTCACTTCTCACACCAAGATAAGATATGCAAGATATATCCATCAACACAAAGATTTAAGAAATAAATAAACTTGACCAAATTGCACACATACAAAATGGTAATTTCATTCATCAATAGTACTAAGCAAAAATAATAGAATAATTTCTAGAGAGAACATATGAAAAAGAGATACAGCTTAAATAGGTGAATGATTTTTTCCTCTTCATGTCCATAGCCCGATAATCAAAAGAAACATAAAAGAAATAGAGAAAAATTGAGCCACTTTGAAGGTGTCGCTTCATTTCCAGTCTCCTAGATTTCCAAATGTCTCTTCCTCCATTCTTGGAAAGTATTTAGGACATGCATTAGGTCTTTATGTTGAGTGATAGCCACCTTTTTCATCCTCACTTTCCAACTAAGATGGAGATATTTAGCCATTTCCATGCATTTATCACCAAGTTTCAAGTCATCAATGGCTTGAGATGATACCAAGTGTAATTCACTTAGCTTCTGTAAGTTTTCAGCATTAGGAGTGGGTATTTTAAGAGCTTCTTTAACTATTTTCTATAAATTAGTGGTTAAACTTCTAAAATTTACATTTTCTTTGATCCCATTCTTAACCTATAGCAGACTAATAGCTATCACAATGTTCAATGCTTCATCTAAAATGACATCACATTCATTGATGACCTCTCTAAGCTCCTGTAAAATTTGTTTGGTAAGATGCAATTTCCATTCTGCTCCTTTATCCCATGACATGAAACGAGTATTTGAAGCAATAGATATGATTTGATCTATGGTGAGCTTTTTGATATCTGATCTCATCAAGAGTTTCAATACAATTTGATAATTAACCCACATTTTTTCTTCTTTCTCAATGGAAATGATATCATCTCCTAAGGTAGCTCTCAAAGTATTTGGCACTTGAATTTTTTTTAAATATTTAGAAATAACAAGGCTTCCCCTCATGATAAGGGATTCATTCCAGTCATCTATAGCCTGGCTTGGACTTTGACTATTTTTTATTTTTGTTTAGGGCTTCCTTTCCAACCATGGTGAGAGATTCAACATAAGCCTTTGCTTGAGATATGGGTTATGGGACAACCTCAAAAATAGATTTCAAATAGACAATCAAGTTTTCAACCTAAGCTTTTAACTCATCCTTTCTTTCTTTATCCTTCTTTGATCTGTCCACCATTCTGGCTACTGAAACCTAGAAAATCTAAACATGTCCATATCTGGTAGGATGTCTGAGGTCAACCCTATTCACCTCAAAATCACCAGCTACTACTTGTGAAGCATCTTTTTGCATAGATGGGTGTGCAATTTCTAGCTGAAGTGTTCCTAATTTAGTATTGTCTATAAGCTTGGTGATGGTTTTTAGCTTCTTAGGCTTAGAGTTGAAGTTCTTTGTAGCAGTTGACTTACCATGTCTTGCTTAGGAAGGCTTGATTGTATAGCTTTTCTTTTTTGGGATAGTGAATCTTCTAGCCATGCTGGGGTTGTTGTGACCTTAGTTTCCTTGAAGCTTGGGGATGCAAATAGAGTTTGAGTAACTAGAGGAGTATCCCCTACATGTTTAATTATTCATGGTTCCTGACAGGGGTTTATTTCTCTAATAGGTGAATCATTTTGAGAGGGAGGATAATCAACATTCAAACTCTCTAACCCTTCCTCATCTTCTTCTCCTTCATTCTCCTTTTTCAAAATAGGTAAATTAAAAATATCATCCCCATAAGTTTGTGAGTACACATGCATGTCTAGTGGATACTCATCATTGCTTCCCTGAGCACCTATTAATGAAGACTAAAGGAAATTACTAGTTGATTGTCTACTGGAAGAATCTTGGGAAGTACATTTAGTAGCCTATGAATCCTTTGATCTAGTACAAGGGTGAGATTTTCTAGTTCTCTTCTTGGTTATCCATTCCCTATTTCCATTCCATGGTGGGGATGGTTCAACTTTCTATGAGTTTAGTGTATATTGGGTCAACCATGTTAGAACCATCTTCAATAACATCTCTCAAATCCCACTTCAAATTATAGAAAACAATTTATTCCACTATCAACCTCATCCAGCTTCTCCTTCTTACCTCATATTCATCAAAACAGTCAACCCAATAGTCTTCAAGGTTGTGTTGGCGATTGAAAGAAGGACCCAATTTTAGTTTTTCCTTTACATAGTCCTTTAGGTTGAAAGGAACATGCTCATCATATGAGGGCATATTATACCTTGAAAGCTCTGCCTCAATGTTCAAAGCATTAGACATACATTGGAAGTTGTATGCACCGAATCCAAATGGAAATTTGATGGTAAGTCTCTTTCTACCTTGAAATAATCTATTCATATTAGCTAACTACCTACTAACCTCAATGACTACCCATTTATCTTTAAGGTACCTAGGTAGTTTAATAAGAAAGCCTACATATCCACCCACTTTTATATAAGAAAACCTTTTAAATTGAATAAAATGACAACCATAGAAATCCAAAAACTGTATGGCCTCTAGAGACAATTTCATTGCTAGATGCTCTTTCAATTCCCTGACCATTCTCATGGTAAAAGTATCAAAAATTCTCTTGAAATGAAAGAATCTTTTATGAATTTGAAGCTTGTCAAAGTAGTCATAGACTGGTACTTTCCCTGGTGGTAGATCACTTGGCCTTAATTTGGACCAGGGTGAGGTACTGGCAAGGGCATATATTAAGTAAGATGACATGAAGAAAAAAAATTTCAAAACAAAAAGTGACATCAATTCATGTAAACGATCACTAATTATCTTAGCCCAATCCAAAAAAAATTCTCCACTTCGTGTAATCTAGATGAAGAAGTACATCCATTCCTAAAAACTGTGGATATTCTCATTGTCCCTAACCTTATGTAATAGCACAAAAATGTTAGCTACTTCATTTATCAAGTGGTTTATGTGCAAGTTGCAAGGAAATTGGGATTTCCCCTTCTTGGGTTTGACTAACGAATTATTTGCTATCACATTTATTTAAACCCCTTTCTTGGTAGTGAATTCTATCTGATAATTGGTCATATCCATTGGTGAATATTCTTCCCTCTCTGGAGTCTTCAAACATGACATGAAGGTAGACCTCTGAATGTTCAAAACCAACCTATCGTCCTCTTCCCTAACCTCTTGTGTTTGTGAGTTGTAATGTCAGATGCATTCCAACAATAATTTAGGACACTGCACTACTATTGGAAATGTGGTAGCCTCAATCAACCCACTACCCATTACCCTCTCAATGATAGGTGGAGGATTGGGTTGGTTAAATTTGTTTCTTAATTCATCTAGGTTTGCAGGCCCTTGCTGAGTGTCACCAATCTTAGGTCCCTCATAGGTCAAACCAAACATATATTCATAACTAGCGTATTTAACCCTCACCATGTACAATTGTGGCTTTTAACAATATATATAATTCTTGAATGTAAAACAATTGAGAAAATAGGCTGCAATGGATAAACTAAAAATACCTTTGGTGGTGATCTTTGTAATTCAAATTGCGTGTTTTCTCCAACTCTTCCCTAAATATTGTCATGACAAGAATGTTTTCTCATCCCCCTATTTTATTAACAACTACACTGAAAAAACATGGGGTCAGATAGGCATTAATGTCCCAATTTAGAATTATGGCATGTGGTAGTTGTCACTATCAACATTCCTCATATAGCCGTCTTTTGAAAATTTAAAAACAAACATCTATGCGAAGTTATAGTAGAAGTTCATAAAATTTCATAAACATGTGCCCAAGTTCAAGTGTGACAAAAAAAGATAGCCTAGGCTCATAACAATCATACTAAGGACGAGGTTTGACTAAGTACATAAAACACCACCCAATGTAACACTTAAAAAGAAATAAAGTGGCCTTAGGTGGAAAAATGAGAAGTTTGAAAAACTATGAAAATCCCCATCTGAGTTCACATTATGACTTGAAAGGATGCCCTTGTTTAGAGAAAGGTTTTATGGATTAGTATAAGACTCAATGAGATGGGGAATAAGACGATGGTAACACTGGCTTTGACTAGAGATGAAGACTGATAAGGAAGAAGAAACAAACCTAGATTAGATGAAGGTGGATTAGTTTCTTATCTATTGCACAAAAAAATGAGTCAAGGTAAAATGCACTCTCTAGCAACAAGAAAAAAAACCAAAGGAAAATGAAAACCCTAAACAAAACCCTAAACTAACTATGTACAAAGGAGGGGAGGTCATGAAGGCCATAATAGTTGATACAACTTTAGATCTTGCCCATTATACAAAATGGACAAGGGGGTCCCATTAGGGTATGCCAGCTGAAATGTATTAGGCCCAAGTTCCTAAATGATTTTGAAAGGGTTGATCCACAGTGAATCAAAATTTTTATGTGTTCCTTTAGGTTCTCTGCGTTTAACTCAAAACACAACTAAATCTTTGAGTGCATGGATTTTCTAGGCTGAGACTTCCCATCGAAAATCTTCTTGACCCTCACCTAACGCATGGTTATCTTTTCTACCATCTCTTCATGTTGTTCCTGCAATTTGCTTAAGTACAAAATCCTTTTTTCTAAAGCATCACTAAATTCAGCTTCCTCAATAGCAGTTTGCAATTTTCAAATTGGCAATTCTAGCGAAAGAGGAAGTGTGCCTTCCACCCCATAAACCAACTCAAAGGGTGTAATTCCAATAGCTCATTTTCAAGTTATTTGATCTTCCCATAGAGTTTCGTATAACCTCTTGTGCCAATATTTCTGGTTGTCACTAACTAATTTCTTAATAATGTTTATCAATTTTTTGTTACTTGACTCTACTTGATCATTTCCCTATGGGTAATAATTAGTTGAATGGGAAATAGAGATCCCGTAATCATAGGAGAAAAGTGAGAATTCACTGAATGAAAAAATGGTGGCATTATCAATGACTAGTTTATGTGGTATTCCATACCTGACGAAAAATGTTTTCTTTGATAAAATCATAGACTACCTAAGTGGTTCTTTTGACTGGAATTACCTTCACCCATTTGGTGAAGTAATCAGTAGCTGTGAGAATGTGAGTATGACCTACACTATATTGTGGGTTGATTAGACCAATAAAATCAAGACCCCACTGTTGAAATGGTCAATCGATAACCACAAGTTTGAGTGGCAAGGCTACTAATTGAGCCCTTCGTACAAACAATTTGCATTTATCACACTTATTAACCTAGTGATAGGAATCTTTAAATATTCCAATCCAATAATATCCATGTCTTATGATCTTGAAAGTGGTCACAAAAAAAGATAAATTACCACAATAGGCTTCGTTATGGAAAATATTAAGAAGTCGTTCTTGTTGAGCTTTATCAACACATTTTAAGAAGGTTCCATCTATACCTCTCTTGTTCAGGGTGTCATCCTCGATAACATACTTCGATAACGTACTTAGTTACCTTCAACTTGAAATTCCTTCTCTATTTTTTTTTGAGGTGATTTTTACATTGCACGTAAGTGAGGAAATAAGTGATATCGGTGAACCACTCATATTGCAAACTAATAGTTAATACTAATGGCAGATCTTCACTTTCTTCTTCTTCTTTCAAATTTTCAGCCATCAACTTATAGAGTCATTTTCCTCTTACTAACTTAGTGGGATTTAAGTCTAGGTTATACTCTTGTACCTTAGCTATCCAACTACCTCTCCTATTGCATTCGATATCCTATTGGGTTAGTATGCTTTTGACAGCTGGGTCTAGCACATAAACCACTAAGTGTGAGTGAAGAATATAGAACCAAAATTGTTTAACTACTTTGACCACTAAAAATGCATGGTTTTCAATGTGAGAGTAATTAAGCTTGTGATTCTTTAATGGTTTTCTCATGAAATCAATGGGAACCTAAACTTTATCTTCATTCTCTTGTAATAGTACAACAGATGTGGTGTGCTTTGAAGAATAGCAATAAATAATAAAATTCTTTTTAAAGTCCAGACTGACCAAGATAGGAGCTTGAAAAATTGCTTTCTTAATGTTTTCAAAAGCATGCTTCCTATCCTCATTCCATTTAAATCCTAGTTTCTCCTTAATCATATCTACAATGTTTTTAGTAATCTATGAAAAATCTGGAACAAATTTTCTCAAGAAATTTTCCTAACCAAAGAAAGTTTTTACCCCAGTTCAGCTTGAAGGAAGATTCAACTATAGGATAGCTTTAACTCTGTCTAGATCTATTTTGATGCCTTTTTTAGACACAATGTGGCCTGAGATTTTTCC
The DNA here is from genome assembly GCA_007258455.2 of Sequoia sempervirens. Taxonomy (NCBI): domain Eukaryota; kingdom Viridiplantae; phylum Streptophyta; class Pinopsida; order Cupressales; family Cupressaceae; genus Sequoia; species Sequoia sempervirens. Next base: position 322,952,938 of record VDFB02000008.1, on the reverse strand, counting down.
AACTATAACAACAAAAATAGACTTTTTAGGGTTTAAAGAGATGCCATGTTCTACATACCTTTGTAAGACCCATTCTAGATCCTAGAAATGATCAGTCCTCTTCTTAGAGAACACTATCAAGTCATCAAGGTAGATGACTATAATTTTTTTCTAGAGGTCACTAAAAGATAGATCCATTGCACGTTGAAATGTGGCTCCTACATTAATGAGTCCAAATAGCATTCGATTATAAGCAAAAGTTCCCCAAGGTGTAGTAAATTTCATTTTATGTTGATCCTCTCTTGATACACTGATCTGATTATATCCTAAAAAATCCATCTAACATAGACATCATCTCTGAGCCAACAACTATTTGAAAAATATGATCCATTTTAGGTAAACGATAATTATCCTTTAGTGATGCTTGATTGAGATTCCTAAAATAAACACATATTTGAATATCCCCATTTTTCTTGCGCACTCGCACAATATTAGCCATTTTTCTTCTAATTCCTCTGTTTCTGCCTCAAGGAATCTTTCCCTTCCTTGAGTGTTATATGATGTTGAAATTTTCCATTCATAAATTCTTCAAATCATCATAACACTAGGAAAAGACCTCCTTATACTTGGTTAGTAATGCTATTAGTTTTTCTTTTTCCTTTGGGGAACAACACTTACCTATATATACTATTTTGGGAGAAGTAGAGTCTCCAATATTCATCACCTCAAATCCATCAGAGTGTCCAACAAAATTAATCATCTTCTTCTTGATGGAACAGTCATGGCAATCAAATAAATTCTCAAGAGAAACTAAACATTTGGGTATTTTATTCCCTTTTAATTGAATAACTTTATCTTGAAGATCAACTACATCATCTAGGCAAAAATCCCTACATTGATTGTCACTCCCTTTAAAGAATGTTTGAGCAAATTCCCTAGCGTTTTCTAGAAAGGTGTGGATTTTTTTATCATTTTCAAAAACCGTCCAATGTTTGACATTATCAAGAATGCTTGGTCAATAGATTAATTTAATTTTATAGGATTGGGTATGTGCAGGATCATCATGGAAAAAACATGCCCTTAAGTGGCACAAAATTTAGGAAAATCATAATTAGGCAACTTGACGTAAAAGTTTGAATAAGTTATCTATATTATTTCAAAAATATGTAAGAATAGAATCTATAGCAAATTAAATGTAGTTTCTAAAGCACTAGGTTTGTTTTAAAAAAAAGAAATCTATTTGGTGAAAATTTGAAATTTCAATGTAGTAATACTTAAATTTCAAGGAAAAAATAAGAAATAGGTGTTTGTCTAACCACCCTAACCACAATAAAATGATAATAATTTTTTATAAGATTTTAAATATAAGTAGAGGACTCATGTCCCAATGTGATGCATATTTTTTTGTAATTTTTTTCCAAGTAAATAATTAATTATGAATTTTTTATTATAACTTTTAAAAATATTAAAAACTCGTATGTCTAACCACCTTAACTTGGTCAAAACTTCATGAAATTCAAGTTTTCTTTTTTAATTCTATAGTATGCGAAGCATAGAATGTGACACATGTTTTGGATTCAAAAAATGTGATACCATTTGAAAGCTATTGATGTTTTTCAATTAGTATATCAATTAGGACTTTAGTCATAATTTGAATAGAAAATGAATAATAATAACTTATTAAATTCAAAGTAAAGAATAATTTATATTGGTGGAAAGCTGAGAATCTCCTTTAGAAACCCTTTTCATTTCATCAATTTTGGGTAAAAAAAAGTCATCAGCCACATACCCATCATATTGCCACTTTTTGGCCCATCATGATCCTGCACATACCTGATTTGTCTTTGAATTTTGGATGTGGAAAAAGCAAAGAGGCATAAAATACTAATGAGTTAGCTTTCGTGTAAAGCTCTCTAGGAATGGCTTCAATTAAGAAGGCACCAAAGTTATTAATAATTTCCTACACTCAGTTCTAGTAATGCTTCAACCTTTCATTCTTAACAGTGAAGACACTTCACACTTGCTTAACAATCAATTCAGCATCTCCCAAAACCTTGAGCATCTTAATTCCCATACCGTTAGCCTCAATTAAACCCAACAAAAGAGCTTCATATTCAACGCTATTATTAGTATTATCAAATTCCAACTTATGTTTAAAAGAAAATTTCTCACCAAAAGGGGAAATGAGAACAACACCTACTTTTGAACAAGCATGAGAACAACTTCCATCAAACTCCATTGTCCAAAGCTCAAATTCTAGATTTGAGGCACATGAAGCATTTCCATTTTCTTCAGCAGAGAAAAGCATATAATTCCTAAACTCATTCTCTTCATACAATATTTTAGCTTTATGTTCTTCAGGCTTAAGCACTGTTATCTTAGCCTTTGAATTAGGTTTGAGGTGTACCTTCTCTTTACTCACAGGTATGGTGGAATACGACCAATCTAGTTGTATTTAGCCAACCAAATATTTGCAAAAGCTTATTCTTAGAAGCATACCATAGCTAGACGGTATGTCCGAAACTAGAATGGTGAGTCTAAGTCACTTATTAGGGTAAGTAGAAAGTGCTACTTGAGCATCCTTAATTTTACCCAGCAAGGGAACCTATTTGGAATTCACTGAGTAGCATTTTCCAAATGTTTTGGTCATCTCTAATCCCAAAGCTTTAGCAATTTGTGAAGGTGTGCCATAGAAAAAAAGATCCTTTGCTTGACATGGGATTAATTCATGATAAATTGGCTTAATGAGGCCTTGATTAAGGTGTTGTGAGGAATTTTATGCATCTACACTAGGTCTTGGACCCTTGCAAAATTGAATGACATTCTTTTAACGATGTCTTCTAAAGTCGTTGTAAATTCTTGTAAAGGAATTTCACGCTTTTCTAGACTTAATGAACCTATTTATTCAAAATTCAACATTATAAAATATGTTTAATAACATTATCCCCTCAATCTAAAAGGTTCTGGAATTAAACTTAATGATAAACTAATCTTGTAATGTGTCACATACATTCACATTAGTTCTTGTGCCTTTCTAGGCTATGTGGACCTCATTTTAGTGTTGTAAAGTGTATTTAGTCACACTTTCACATTGATTTTTGTGTCCCAAGCCATACTTGACATTCACATCATCACTAGTAGACCCCTATTACCCCATATTGTGCATCCTGAGGCTTAAATTAATCAAATACCCAACAAGGTTACATCTTAGACCCTATTTCCTTATCTCTTGGCATCTAAGTTGTCAAAATAGCCCTTGTGGGACCCATTCACCATTCATGGTGAATCAGTCCCATCCAGGTGGGACCCATTCTCCATGTCTGGCGAATGAGTCACATTTGGCTCAATTTTGACCTTTGAACAGGAAAAAAGTGAAATTTAAGTTTAATATTGCTTCATGTCGGCCTATGATGAGTTATTAATGGGTAAAATAGGTGAATTTCCCATAAAAGAACCTATTAAAACTCATTTTTACATCCATTAACTTAAGTTGCATCCATTATTCATTATTCATCCACCAATCTTTCATCTCAAGTTAAGCAACTTAGGCTTTTATCAATGCAAGATATCAAGAAAGCTCCTAAAGACATTCAAGGGTTGATTCTTCACATTTTTCTACAAACATTCAAGATCAATCATCATATCAAGGTAATCAATTCCATTTTTCCATGTCTCATTGATTTCTTTCATCATTTTGGTTTAATTACCTAAAAGGGGTTTGACCAAGGCAAACCCCCATGCCCTAACTTTCAACAACTTTCTCTCTTGTGTTTGTAGATTTAAGACTCTTGGAAGCTTCTAAATTATTGAAGATCAATTTACAATATTTTCCAAGTCTTCTCTTCATTCAACAAGTCAAAGTATCAACAAAAACTCATTTTCAGACCCGTAAATTAGAGTTTTAGAAGCGGACACCTGTAAGAAGTCAAAGTACAAATTAGAAGCTCTAAAATCCACTTTTGAAAATTTAGAAATTCAAAAGTGGGATCATTCACCATGGTTGGTAAATAAGTCCCAATTCTAGGTCAATTTTTTTGTTTTCTGCATTTTCTGACACCCTTTTAATAGAAACAGGTTTCAGCTCAGTTTACCAGAACTGGGACTAATTCACCTAGAATGGAAAATGAGTCCCTCCAAGCCTAAAAATCATCATCAAAAACATTCTAGAAGCCTTTTCCAGTCTCCATCCATATTCCAGGTGCACACGTTCAGTTTTGTCAAGTTTTGTTACAATTTACATTCATTTCTAAGTGTTTTTGCATTACACAATGTGTTTTCAAACGAGTTACATTTTTAGGTTTTGCATACTTAATCAATTCGTTTTATCACTTAATTTCACTTATATCATTTCTTCTTGTTCAAATAACATCACACATAACATAATTTGAATGAACCCTTTAGCATTTTTGGCCCTACCTCTCTCCTTTTTGGTGAAAAACCCTAGAAGAGTTAGGGAGTCCTAAGGAGCCAAAAATATACAGTTCATTTTGGTGAACCTGCTTTTTGAACATCTTATTTTCTGATTTTGAGTCCATTTTATCCTAATCCTATCTTGCATTGCATTTGCATTAGAGATGCATTGGTTAATTTGCATCTAGGGTTTCAAAAAAATTGCATTAGAAAAAAGTGCATTTAACTTGCATTTTTGTATAAAATTTTCTTAAAATATCTCTAAAATTTTGCATCCCCATCTTAGGTCTGCATCTTACAACATTAAACACATCAAAAACACTTCAAAAAATTTAAATTTATTGCATAAAACTAGTACTGGGACTCATTCGCCATACTAGGCAAATCAGTCCCTGCCCATATTTCTGGCTATCTTTCCTTGCATCAGAAACCTCATTTCTCTTATTCCTAAGCCTCATAGTATCATATAGTATAAGTATGGAAAGTTTTTGGAACATTTTTTTTATGCATTTAGCTTACAAACATCATTTTAAATTACTCATTCTTCAAATCACTTCATTCGCAAACACCACTAGATATGCAAATGCTTCCATTTCTGCAATTTTGCATAACATTGATAAAAGTAATTTTCAAATTTGCATATACAATGTTTCTATTCCTAAACTTTGCATAATTTTGTTACAAGTGATTTTCATGCTTGCATGTACATTGTTTTCATTTTCTAAATCTTGCATACATTGGATAAGAATGTTTTGTATCTTTACATATACATTGTTCATATTGCTAAAACATTGCATGACATGGTTAAATGTGCTTTTCATTCTTATTCAAACAATTATAGTACCTTACATATGTAGACATGTTAAGAAACACTTCATATCCCCTCCCTATGAGAGTGTTTTAGTGAAAGAGATACAACATGGTCCATTCCTAATGATCATACTTGTTCTTTTCATAATATCTCTACTCTTGGTGACAAAGATATTTTAGTAGAAGAATCAATTCATGAGAGTTTTGAGAATCCTAGTTGTTTGTCTCCTCTTACCTATCTTAGTGGAAAAAAATTTGATAAGCATGACACTACAATCATAGGTAATCATGAAAACACCATTTGTTCTTCTTCTAGTATCTCTCCTAGTTGTGAAGTAGATACTTTGATGTTCGACAACACAATCGATGAAGGCCATGAATATCTTAGTTGTCCCCCTTCACCTAGAGAAACCCCTCTTGAAAAAAAATATCCAACCATTGATCATTCCCCTACTTGCAATGAATTCCTTTTAGAAGAACCAACCTATGATTGTCACAAACATTTGGCTTGTTGTTCTCCTAAATACTCTCTTCCTAGGGAGAATCTCATGGTGCACAAACATATGAACATTGACACATATTGTTCAACCACTAAACCTTCCCTAGATGAGGGTACTCAATTGGCATTAGAATCCCCTTCACCAACATATCATTCGAATCAAGACAAAAATTTTGAGGTTATGAAGACACAAGTTGGATCTCCTTTAATTAGTGAGATTCCTAAATCACCTTCCCTTAGTAAAAAACAAAAAAAAAATCAAGATGTCTTGAAACACATGATGCACTCTGCTCATAACAATGTTTAGTAGTCACTAAGTTGTAACTTAGTGACTCAAACATCTAGAGGACCACATGCCACTCCTACACCATTACCTTTTCCTCAAAGAGTTCCTAGTGTTGAAGACCTTAAAAAAACTCCTGCTAATATATCTGTATGGGAAATCATTCAACTCTCACCAATTGTGAAACTTCTCTTTCATTAAATGTTGCAAATACAAAAGGAAGAGATATAATCTTACATAAAACCGAATCATGTAACATCCTCCTCTCATCCTATGCAATCCACCTAGTCATAAATCACATTCCCTAAACATGAACTACCCTCACCTGAGATTCAAAACAAGAATGATCCCTTAATGACAAAGGTGATCATTAATGAAACTTTAATTAGGCACACTCTCATTGACAATGCATCAAAAATTAATGTTTGTAGCATGGACTCCTACACAAACTTGGCATAGAAAAAAATATCATTCAACTAAATGATGTTCATATTCGTGGATTTGACAACATTCATAGGCAACCACTTGGGATGATCACATTACCTATTGAGGTCAAACTTGTAGTGTTGCCTACCCCTATCCACATCATGCAAGGACCCATTCCATACAATATTCTCCTAGGTAGACCATGGATTCATGCTATGAAAGGAGTCCCATCTACCCTTCATCTTTTACTAAAATTTGAATATAACAACAAGATATACAAGATTGATGCAGATGAGAAAATATGTGTCAACTAATCACAATCCTTTCATTCCTAGGTAAAAACTTGAACCTATACAAGTTGTTCCTAACTCTTCACCTACAAAAAAACTCTTTCATGATAATTTGGGGTCATTAGATTCTACACCTCCTTTCCATAACATTTCCAAAATCTCACCCTCATGGTCCAAAGAGTCATATACAAATGATTCATTTTCAGACACAAGTCCTAGTAGTGATTGGAGTTTCACACCTACCTTTAAGGGAGGGTGTACAATATCTCAATCTCAATCCACACAACCTTGTGTTCCATTCACTCAACTTAGTTCTACCAAATCATCCCATGGTGGTGATGGGGGAAATATAACTCATATCTCTCATGAAGCAACAAAATATCACATTAAAAAGTATTTGTGTTCTTGTAAAGAAATCAATCCTTCTCACAACCACACCCCCCCTTCATCTAACTTGGAAGATTGTTACGGTATCAGTTACAATCTTCCTGCTACACATGGATACAATAAACACATGAACAAACCTAATATATAATACTCTTTCAAGACCAATATAGGGGTATCTACCTTATCTCCACTTTCATCAAATGCTTTGTCCAACAATAACATTTAACATCTAAATGAGTGTGGTGCTCTTCCTTGTGCTAGAGCACCTAATTCCTCTGCTTAATACTCACTTTCATTCATTCTAGGATCACCTTTGTCCTGTATTAAGTGGGGGAAAGGGGTTTGACAACCTTATTCCTTGTATGTCACTTGTTTTTAACCTTTCATGAATGTATAAGAGAAAGATTGGGATGTGGACAACATGCCTTAAGATTGACTCGCATATGACATACTTACCTTTTCATGACATAGCTTATTAGAAACATATGACTTGGCATAGTGCTTTCTGAGTAAGCTCTCATGTCTTCTTCTTTCTCTTCTACTTTTAAGAAATTTCTCACAATACGGGTGCTTGCAACTACTTTAAAGTGGGGACATACATCACCACTCAAATTTCATTGCACAATTTATTTCTTCTTGTGATGTGTTCTTTTCTTGGTGGATTCAGTGGGCTTGATTCCCTCCAAGAGTGTGATACTTCTTTTTGACACATCCTCTCTTGGAGACATTAAGCACAATTTCCCATAAGATGAGACCTTGCATGAACAAAGAAAAATCCCTTTCCTTACATAATTCTGCATTAACAATGTCTATGAGTGTCAAGCATATGAATTTTTGCTTACCTCATAAAGCTCAAAAATCATTTTTCTTTGTGACACCTTATTAAAGTTATCCGGAGGTATAACTTTGGTATGGTTGAGCGGGAAGCCCATCTAGCAGTATGACTTTCCCCATAGCCACCTATGTGCATACCAACTAGTGTATGTTTTACCTTTTGGGATTTCTCACCTCACAGACAATTAGAAGTTTCATGGCCCTAGAGTGAGTATGTTGTGGAAATCTCACCCCATAGACAACCTAAAGTTTGGTGGCCCCAGAGTGAGTACATCTTTTCCACCCTATTTTTTCTCTCTTCTTCTTGCCATTGCATGATTATGTATCTTGATGGCTTCACTTAGAATCTTCGATCTTTGTCATTCTTTGTCATCTACATCTGTACATGTGGATCTCTCTTAAATTTCTACTTTAGTGTGAGTTTGAAGCAAGTTCATCCTCTCACTAAAGTGGGGGCTAAATGTGTCGTAGAAGCAAGGACCCTTTGCTTGACATGGAATTAATTCATGATAAATTGGCTTAATGAGGCCTTGATTCAAGTGTTGTGAGGCATTTTATGCATCCACACTAGGTCTTGGACCCTTTCAAATTGAATGAAATTCTTTTCACAATGTCTTGTAAAGGTGTTGTAAAGTCTTGTAAAGGACTTTCACGCTTTTCTAAACTTAGTGAACCTATTTATTCATAATTCAACATTATCAAATTTATATGTTTAATAAAATTATCACATCAGTCTAGAAGGTTCTTGAATTAAACTTAATGATAAACTAATCTTGTAATGTGTCACACACATTCACATTGGTTCTTGTGCCTTTCTAGGCTATATGGACCTCATTTTAGTGTTGTAAAGTGTATTTAGTCACACTTTCACATTGATTTTTGTGTCCCAAGCCCAATTTTACATTCACATCATCACTAATAGACCCATATTACCCCATATTGTGCATCTTGAGGATCAAATTGATCAAATAGCCGACACGGTAGCATTTTAGACCTTATTTCCTTATCTCTTGGCATCTGAGCTATCAAAATAGCCCTTGTGGGACCCATTTTCCATGCATGGAAAATCAGTTCCATCTAGGTGGGACCCATTCTCCATGTGTGGTGAATGAGTCCCATTTGGCTCAATTTTGACCTTTAAGTAGGAAGAAAGTGAAATTTAAGTTTAATATTGCTTCATGTCAACCTGCAATGAGGTATTAATGGGTAAAATAGGAAAATTTCCTATAAAATAACCTCTAAAAAATCATTTTTACATCCATTAACTTAATTCACATCCATTCTTCATTATTCATCCACCAATATTTCATCTCGAGTCAAATAACTTAGGCTTTTATCATTGCAAGACATCAAGAAAGGTCCTAAAGAAATTTAAGGGTTGATTCTTCATAGTTTGTTGTAGACATTCAAGATCAATCATCATAGAAAGGTAATCAATTCCATTACTGCATGTATCATTACTTTCTTTCGTCATTTTGGTTTAATTACCTAAAAGTGATTTGACCAAGACAAACCCCCGTGCACTAACATTCAACAACTTTCTCTCTTGTCTTGTTTGTTTGTAAATTTAAGACTCTTGGAAGCTTGAAGACCATTGAAGATCAAGTTGCAAGATTTTTCAGTTCTTATCTACATTCAACAAGTCAAAGTATCAACAAAAACTAATTTCCAGACTTGTAAATCAGAGTTTCGGAAGTGGACACCTATAAGAATTCAAAGTGCAGATCGAAAGCTCTGAAATCCACTTTTGAAAATTCAAAAATTCAAAAGTGGACTCATTCACCATGGGTGGTGAATGAGTCCCATTTCCAAGTCTTTTTTTTTCATTTTTTGACACCCTTTTGACAGAAATAGGTTTCAGCTCAATTTACTAGAACTGAGACTGATTCAGCCAAAATGGTGAATGAGTCCTTCCAGGCCTGAAATCATCATTAGTAGCATTCTAGAAGCCTTTTCCATTCTCCATCCATATTCCAGGTGCACACTTTTAGTTTTTTCAAGTTTTGTTACAATTTACATTCACTTCTAAGTGTTTTTGTATTACACAATGTGTTTCCAAACAAGTTACATTTCTTAGGTTTTGCATACTTAATAAATCAATTTCATCACTTAATTGCACATAGATCATTTCATCTAGTTCAAATAACATCACATATAACATAATTTGAATGAACCCTTTAGCATTTTTGGCCCTACCTCTCTCCTTTTAGGTGAAAAACCCTAGAAGAGTTAGGGAGTCATAAGGAGAAAAAAATCTATAGTTCAGTAGGCATAACCTTATCAGAGGCACTTGAATCAATGATGCAATTATTAAACCTAAATCTATTAACAAATAAAGAGACATAGAAATGGTATGGTTTCACATTAGAGACCGATGAGGAGGATATTTTACTACAAGATACGACATTAGTAGCCAAGTCTTGAGGCTTAACTATTGCTTCATCCAAGCCTGCATGCAATTCAAAATGTCCTGGCCTAACATATTCAATTAACATATCAAGTTCTTTAGGATTAATTTTCAAATATTCAGCTTGGGATACTTGAATCTTGGTAGATTTACAAAATTCTATGAAATCAAAATCTCCAGATTGACTTTCAGAAGATGGCACAGTGTGATTTCTTGAGGAACTATTGACTACACTAGATGAAGCATTTTCACCTTTTGAAATTGTGCCAACCTTTGTGAGTAAAACTTTAGGAGAATTATGAATATCTTTTCAGTTGGAATGTTGTTGGCTTTAAGTGATAGCAACACAAGTAGCATCATCCAAAGTTATGTACACATCTCGTCCTCTATCGTCATCAATTTCATATTCTAAATATCCATTCATAGAGTCACCATATTGATTGGATGATGTGCCTTGCCCTGTAACCTCTTCTATGACTTCTTTAGTAGTGGTTAATTGTATAAACTTATACATCTCAGGACAATCTCCACCATCATGATCAGCTATAAGGTGAAAGACACACATATTCTCTTTGTTATTAGGAGGAGGAGCTTCAATTTCCAACCTTTGTTGAGCTGGAGCCAAGGGAAAGGATTTATTCCTAGGTTAAAAATTAGCTTTCCTAGGTATATCTTGATAAAGCTGGTTACCCTTCTAGATCTGCCTCTTAAGATAAATTATATAATTATCCAATCATTGAATCATAGTCATTAGAAGAAGTGGCAGGAAGTGTCTTATTGTTATGCAACTCCTTCCATTTTCCAACTAAAATAAAATCATCCTCTAGTTCCACAACCAATGCTTGTGTAGCTTCAAGATTATTTTGTGGCTGTCTCTTCAAAACAAGACCAATATCTAGGTGTTGTGCATTGATGATGAAACATTTTTGTGTTTCTACAGAGGGGTATGTGTAGGATCATCATGGAAAAAAATAGGCACTTAAGTGGCAAAAAATTTAGAAAAATTAAAGTTAGGCAACTTGACGTAAAAATTTGAATAAGTTATCTTAATTATTTCAAAAATATATAAGAATAGAATTTGTAGCAAATTGAATGTAGTTTCTAAACTACTAGGTTTGTTTAAATATATATATATATATATATTTGGTGAAAATTTGAAATTTCAATGCAGTAGTACTTAAATTTCAGGGAAAAAATAAGAAGTGGGTGTCTATCTGACCACCCTAACCACAATAAAATGATAATATTTTTTATAATATTTTAGATATAAGTAGAAGACTCATGTCCCAATGTGATGCATATTTTTTTGTAATTTTTTCCAAGTAAATAATTAATTATGAATTTTTATTACAAATTTTAGAAAATATAAAAATTTGTATGTTTGACCACCTTAACTTGGTCAAAACTTCATGAAATTCAATATTTCTTTTTAATCCTATAGAATGTGAAGCATTGAATGTGACACATGTTTTGGATTCAAAAAATGTGATAATGTTTGAAAGCTATATATTTTTTTCAATTAGCCTATCAATCAGGACTTTAGTCGTAATTTGAATAGAAAATGAATAACAATTAATTATTAAATTCAAATTAAAGCATAATTTATATTGGTGGAAAGCTAAGAATCTCATTTAAAAAACCTTTTCGTTTCATCAATTTTGGGTAAAAAAAAAGGTCATCAGCCACATACCCATCATATTGCCATTTTTTGGCCCATCATGATCCTACACATACCCAAAGGGTCTTTCATCAATGGTAATCCAATTTACTATTCTGTTAAATTTGGCTAGAAAGTCTCTCATGGGCTCATTCACCTCCTTTTTCAAAGGAGTAAGTTGAGCCAATAGTATTAAGTCATCATCTACACTTTTGAATATGACCTCAAACTTGCTACGCATAGTAGCCCAATTGGTGATCCATCCATGTGGTAGTTGGTAAAACCATTACGCCATTGTATCTATTAAGGGTTCCACAAACAACCTGACAATAAAATGTTCATCTTGTATTGCAAGAACACCATATGCAGTGAAAAATGCATCAGTGTGTTCTTCTAGTGAAATTTTACCATCCCCACTAAACTTGGGAAAATTCTTATGAGACACTTTAGGTAAATCATGCAAGTTATTTCCTAACTGAAAAGGACCAATAGTAGCACCCCAAGGGAAAAGTTGTGGGTTAGCCATAATGAGGGGAAAGTTAACTACAACTGGTAAGGCAGTCCTGTGTAGAACAAGTATTTGATCAATAGAGTGGTTAACAGGTGTCCTAGTAGGTGAGGTTGGTCGGCTCGTACCCCTTCACCTAGAGGGAATAATATAAGAAAAAATATTTCTTTGCAAGGTCTCAAAAATAGGTTTAGAATTCCCCCTACTTCTCTCCCTCTAGTAAATATATGAAAATCCAAGGTTGATTAATTAACTTTTGAGATATGCCTAGATAAGGCAACCAACTTAACAATTTGGATCCCCAGTGGAGTCGCCAAAACTCGATTGGTTAACAGATTTTACACCTTTAAGAAGTGACAAATAAATGCCCACAAGGTGCAAGAAATTAGACAACAGCTTGGAATATCTATCTTTAAACAAGATTGATATTCTCAAAAAAAATTCGAGGTACAAATCCCTCACAAAATTTGAAATGAATTAAAAGAACAAGGAAAGTAAAACACCATGTATGCATTTAACCTGAAAGTAGAAAAGGTAAACCTGATATCAAAAAATGATGAGGGAACAACCTGAGACACAGAAAATAACCCACAAACAAGAGAATAATTTTATTATTCAGAAAATGGAAATTCTTACATGTAGAGGATCTCAAATCCCCAAGTTTTACAACACATGCAAGTTACAAAAAGCTACAGAATCACCCTTTCGCAATATGCGAGCTTCTCCCCAAAAAGTTACCCAAAAATTAGAAACCCAACCATAAATAGAGCTCCTCTTTAGTTTGGAGCCAAAACAACATTAAAATTTGAGTTTAGATGGTTTGGTGCTGAAAAATTACAAATTGAAGTTCAAATCTCAAAAGAACATTTGCAATTGTATCTTCTAGAAAGTGCGCCAACTTCTCGGGGCCATAACTTTTGATCCAGGACTCTGATTCGTGAACCATTTGAACCGTTGGAAAGGTCTCAAAGTCAACAATGCACTCAAAATCTGATACACTAATTTTGGCAAGTTTCAAGGCCGATCCAGGAAATCTAAGTGCCTCAAATCTAACTCAGAAGATTTTCAGGTGCAAATTTGGGCAACTAAAACTGCAATATCTTTCCACCCAGAAATATAAAATAAAAACCATAAATTGGGAATTTCATTATGACAGAAAGGGTATCCAAAAATGTAAAAACATCTAAAAACTGAGAAACTTGAAATTTAACTATGTTTGGGTGATGCAAGATTGCCCTTACACCACTGGATGCTCCTGCATCAGACACCCAGGGTAATTTGAGAAGTGACCCCGTCACGTCTCAGATGGTGGAGGAAAACCCAAATGGTCAACTTCTACCTTAGGCAACTAGGATGAATCTTCAACAGGCCTTCCTTTCCATTTCACCAGATATTCTTCATACTGCCTATTCCTGGTACTCCTTCCCACATGACTATCCAGGATTTCTTCAATCTCCTCCTTTTCTGAAGTGGGTGTTGGAATCCCACATTGTTCCATCATTGGTACCTCCTCTATGCCACCTTCTTGATACTCTATCAAATTTGAAATGTTGAACATAGGGGAAATGTTGAATCCATCCGGCAACTCTACCTCATATGCATTCCCTGATTCATGCCTCTTCAAAATTTTATAGGGACCAAACTTCTTCATCTTCAATTTGTTATATGTTCCCACTGGAAACCTTTCTTTCCTCAAGTGGACCATCACTTCATCACCAATCTGAAACTCCTTATACCTCCTCTTTTGATCTGCCTTAGCCTTATACTGCATATTCATCTTGTTAATATGTTTTTTTACCTTCTCATGTATATCCTTGATGTGTTCTGCAAAATATTTGGCTTTGACACTTATTTTCTTCTCTTGGTCCATCTTCCTCAATTCTAGAGTTGTTCTAGGGCTACCTTCATACACAATTTAGAATGGTGATCTACCAATGCTTCTGTTGATAGAATTGTTGTAAGAAAATTCTACCTGGGGTAAGATCAAGTCCCATCCCTTGGGTTTATCTCCTACCAAACATCTTAGTAGGTTACCCAAACTCCTGTTAACAACCTCTGTTTTCCCATCTATTTGTGGATGGTGTGCAGAACTGAACTTCAACTCTGTCTTCAGCATCTTCCATAAGGTCCTCCAAAAGTACCCCACAAATTTGGTGTCATGATCTGAAACAATACTCTTTGGCAGACCATGTAGTCTCACCACCTCTTTGAAGAACAAGTCAGCAATGTGGACCGCATCATGGGTCTTCTGACATGGAATGAAATGTGCCATCTTCTAAAATATATCAACCACCACAAAGACTGAATCATTCCCTCATTGTGTCCTTGGCAAACCAAGAATAAAGTCCATAGTTATATCCTCCCATGGCCTCTCTGGTATAGGTAAGGGCTGATATAAGCCTATATTCTGGCTCACTCCTTTAGCCATCTGACATACCCTACAACTTTGTACAAACTTCTTCATGTCCTGTGACAACTGAGGCCAATAATAATGCTCGCTGATAATGGAAATGGTCTTATCCCAACCAAAATGTCCTACCATTCCTCCACTATGCTTCTCCTTTATCAGGTTCTCCCTCATGGAACTCCTCGGGATACACAACTAACTTCCCTTCAATAACATGCCATCCTGGATTATGAAATCCAACCACCTTGTCCTATCCACTATAACAGGTTCCTTGAAAGCTTTTTGAGCCTCTGCAAAATAAAGATCTTCTGCATACAATGTCTTGAGTTCATTGAACCCAACCACTTCAATCTGCATCTTTGTCATCAATGTATGCCTCCTACTTAAGGCATCTGCAACCCTATTTGACTTCCCACTCCTATGTTTCAAAACAAAGGTATAACTCTGCAAAAACTCTACCCATTTCATATGCCTCTGATTTAATTTTCCCTGACTATTTAGGTACTACAAGGCTTGATGATCAGTATATAGAACAAATTCTTTCGGCAAAAAATAATGTCTCCATTTATTTAATGCTTGCACTATTGCATAAAATTCCTGATCATATACAGAATACTTTCTCTTGGCATCATTTAACTTTTTACTGAAATAGGAAATGGGCTTACCTTCTTGGCTCAACACTGCTCCAATGGCACCATTGGCATCACAATCCACCTAAAACACCTTGTTGAAATCTAGGAGGGCTAGAATAGGTTGCTCTGTCACTTACCTTCAACAGTTCAAAACTTTTTGCCGCTCCACTACTCCACTTGAATTCTTTTCTATCCCTCTCATTGTTTTAGTCAGGGGTCCACAAATACTACTGAAGTTTCTAATGAACTTTCTATAAAAACTAGCCAAACCATGGAAAGATCTCACCTCGGTAGCAGTTCTTGGGGTAGGCCATTCCAGGATAGCCTTCACCTTCTTTGGGTCCATCTTGAGACCTTTTGCTGAGACAACAAACCCCAAGTACTCTAACTCCCTCTTCACAAAACTGCACTTCTTTAGATTAATCAATAGTTTCTCTTCTCTTAACTTCTCAAAGGCTCTCCAAATATGCATCAGATGTTCATCCAATATCTTACTAAAAATCAAAATATCATCTAAATACACAATAACAAAACTTCCCAGAAATTCTTTTAGTACCTCGTTCATGAGTCGCATGAGTGTGCTCGGTACATTGGTTAGCCCGAAAGGCATGACTAACCACTTGTATAGGCCCTCTTTGGTCTTGAAGGCAGTCTTCAATTCATCTCCCTCTCGAATCTGGATCTGGTGATATTCACTCTTCAAATCAATCTTTGTGAAGTATTGAGCTCCACTCAAATAGTCCATCAGATCATCCATCCTTGGTGGGGGAAATCTGTACTTGATTGTTATCTTTTTTATGGCTTGAGAATCTGTACACATCCTCCACTCCCCATCCTTCTTTGGTGCTAGTATTGCAGGTACTGCACATGGACTCAAACTCTCCCGTATCAAACCCTTTCTCAACAACTCTTGAACTTGTTTGTTCAACTCCTCATTTTCTGCTGGAGTCATTCTATGAGCTGCCTTATTTGGCAAACTAGCTCTAGGAGTCAAGTCAATCTGATGAATAATCTTCCTTATTGGTGGTAAACCCTCAGGTACATTATCAGAAACAATATCCTGAAACTCATCCAACATCCCAGAAACTTCTTCTGGAACCTTCTCACTATCCCCCTTACTCACTCTAGGAATCAATGCATAACAACACGCTCACGCTTCATACCTTCTAAAAATTTTCTTCCATCTACATAACAAATTCTAGCACTACTGCATACCTTTTCTTCAGTCTCCTTCAGGGGTTTCAACTTGTGATGAACCCCATCCTTTGTCAAGGAATAAGTGTTTGCATGGCCATTATGTATAGCTCACCTATCGAACTTCCATGGCCTCCCCAAAAACATGTGACATGCATCCATGGGAATGATATCACATAGTACCTCATCATGGTAGCTCCTGATCTTGAACTTTACTAAGCACTGCTCATTGACCAAAACTTTGTGGTTTTTTTGCAACCAGGCAATCTGATATGGATGCAAGTGTCTTTCCCTCTTCAACTTTAACTTTGTGACCATCTCCTCTGACATTAGATTATCGGTGCTCCCACCATCAATAATGACATCACAACATTTTCCTTCACATTTGCACCTTGTGCAAAATAGATTCTTCCTTTGTTCTGGTTCCTTTTCCTCAGTCACCAAGGCTCTCCTAATCACTAGGGCTTCTCCCCTTTCAGCATCATCTGAATGTTCAGATTGGGCCTCCTCATCTGCATGCACAACCCTTCCACGACCTTCTAGCCTTTTTTCTGCCCTTCCTTAGTGTTGTAGACATTCATAGGCTCGATGCCCTTCTTCACCACACTGGAAACACGTTCCTTTGAAACCACCTCTTCCAGATCCTTGTCTATATCTCCCTCGTCCTTTGCCTCTTTGATCACCATTTTTTTGATCATGAGGGCGGTAGAAGTTTTCATTTCTTTGGCTTCGGCTAGTACCCACATCTTCACTTTTATTTTCATCATCATTTCGGCTTCTTGAAGGTCTTCCATTGCCCCTTCCACTTTGACCTCCTCACCCTTTTTGCTTGCCATCAAATCTTTTGTTCAACTTCTCTTCCACCTTCAGAGCAAACTGATACACATCCTCAATGGTGGCCATTCTGACTAGGCTTAACTCCTCCTGAATGCTCGGTCGTAACCCATTAACATATCGGGCTACCTTCTCATTATTAGCCTCTGTGTGACCCATTCTAATGATTATCTTGTGAAACTCTTCAGTATATTCTTTCATAGATCTACTTCCTTGCTTCAACCCTTGCAATTTCTTCAACAAATCTAACTTGTAGTCCACTAGTATGAACTACTTCTTCAGTTTCTCTACCATGCGATCCCATCTAGTGATCTTGACTTTTTCTCTTCGATTTCTTTCCAACTAGACCTCTTTCCACCAAATACTGGCATAGCCCTTCAACTTCATTTTCATAAAATTAACCTGATCTGGGTCCTCTATTTCCTCATACTCAAAATATTCTTCTAGCTCGTTGATCCAGTCGATCTACTCATCTGGGTTTAGACTTCCGAAGTAACTGGGGACTTCTGCTCTAGGTCTTTTCTCGATCTTTGAAATGGCCCTTATTAGCCGCATTTGGTCTTGATCAATTACTTCTTCTTCCTCTTCTACATTTGAACCTTCTTCCTCTCCTTCATCCTCACTTTCCTCCCTCGGGTTTAACCCTCTTCTCAACTGCTCTTGTAATGCACCAATCTATCTCTGGAGGGCTACCAGTGCATCTCTTCCACCAGCATTTATGCTACCTCGACCACCTCTGGCACCACCATGCCTACCAGGAATCACTCTTAGAGGCATCTTTCTTGACCTTGACCCACAACCACAGTCCTAGTGCGAATTGCCTCACGATCGGCGATTTTTCCACACGCTCAAGAAAACCTGCTATGATACCACTTGATAAGGGCACAACCCGAGACATAGAAAATAACCCACAAATAAGAGAATAATTTTATTATTCAGATAATGGAACTTCTTACATGCAGAGGATCTCAAATCCCCAAGTTTTACAACACATGCAAGTTACAGAAAGCTACAGGATCACCCTTTCACAATATGCGAGCTTGTCCCCAAAAAGTTACCCAAAAATTAGAAACCCATCCATAAATAGAGCTCCTCTTTAGTTTGGAGCCAAAACAACATTCAAATTTGAGTTTAGGTCGTTTGGAACTGAAAAATTACAACTTGAAGTTCAAATTTCAAAAGAACATTTGCAATTGTATCTTCTAGAAAGTGCGCCAACTTCCCAGGGCCATAACTTTTGATCCGGGACTCCGATTCGTGGACCGTTTGAACCGTTGGAAAGGTCTCGAAGTCAATAACACACTCAAAATTTTATATGCTAATTTTGGAAAGTTTTGGGGCTGATCCAAGAACTCTAAGTGCCTCAAATCTAACTCGAAATATTTTCAAGTGCAAATCTGGGCAACTAAAACTGCAATATCTTTCCACCCATGAATATAAAATAAAAACCATAAATTGAGAATTTCATTATGATGAAAAGGGTATCCAAAAATGTAAAAAAATATAAAAACTAAGAAACTTGAAATTTAACTATTTTTGGGTGATGCAAGATTGCCCTTACACCACTAGATGCTCCTACATCAAAAAATTTCAAGTGTCAGGTGCTTGAACAGTAACAGGAAATATTAGCACAATGACTAATTAATAATTAAAGATAAAATATCTTCTCAATACCATATGAGAAATGAAATCAAATCTATGAATTGCACTTCTCACACCAAGATAAGATATGCAAGATATATCCTTAAACACAAAGATTTAAGAAATAGATAAACTTGGCCAAATTGCATAGAGACAAATGGTAACTTCATTCATCAATAGTATTGAGCAAAATTTACAAAATAATGTCTAGAGAGAACATATGAAAAAAATATACATCTTAAATAGGTGAATGAGTTTCACCTCTTCATGTCCATAGCTCGATAATCAAAAGACAAATAAAATAAATAGAGAAAATTTGAGCCACTATGATGGTGTTGCTTCATTTCCAGTCTCCTAGATTGTCAAAGGTCTCTTCCTCCATGCTTGGAAATTCTTTAGGACATGCATCAAGTCTTTATGTTGAGGGATAACCACATTTGTCATCGTCACTTTCCACGTTAGATGGAGTTCTTTAGGCATTTCCATGTGTTGCTCACAAACTCTCAAGTGATCAATGGCCTAAGATGATACCAAGTATAATTCACTTAGCTTCTTCAAGATTTCAACATTAAGAGTGGGTATGTCAAGATCTTCTTTAATTGTTTTCTAGAAATTGGTTGTTAAACTTCTAGTTTTCACATTTTCTTTGATCCAATTCTTATCCTGTAGCAGACCAAGACCTATTAGGGTGTTCAATACTTCATCTAATATGACATTGCATTCATTGATGACCTCTCTAAGCTTTTGTAAACTTTTTTTGGCAAGTTGCAATTTCCATTCTACTCCTTTAGCCCATGAGAAGAAACGAGTATCTGAAGCATTAGATATGATTTGATCTGTGGCCAAATTTTCCACATATGAGCTCATCAAGACTTTCAATTTAGTTTGATAATTAAGCCAAAAAATTTCTTCTTTCTCAATGGAAATGATATTGTCTCCTAAGGTAGCTCTCAAAGTATTTGCTTCTTGAAAATGTTTTAAAGATTCAGAAATAACAAGGCTTCCCTTCTTGATAAGGGATTCGTTCCAGTCATCTATGGCCCGACTTAGACTCTGACTATTTTTTATTGTTGTTAGGGCTTCCTTTCCAACCATGGTGAGAGATTCAATAGAAGCCTCTTCTTGAGAAATGGGTTGTGGGAAAACCTCAAAAATAGATTTCAAATAGGCAGTCAAGTTTTGAACCTGAGCTTTTAACTCATCCTTTCTTTCTTTATCTTTCTTTAATCTTTCCACCATTTTGGCTACTAAAACCTAGAAATTATGAACATCTCCATCTTTGGTAGGAGGTTCGAGGTGAACACTATTCACCTCAAAATCACCCAATGTTGCTTGTGAAGCATCTTTCTACATAGATGGGTGTGCAATTTTTAGTTGAAGTGTTCCTAATTTAGTATTGTCTATAATATTGGCGATGGTTTTTAGCTTCTTAGGCTTAGGAGTTGAAGCTCTTTGTAGCAGTTGACTTACCATGTCTTGCTTAAGCAGGCTTGATTGTATAGCTTTTCTTTTTTGGGATAGTGAATCTTCTACCCATGCTGGGGTTAATGTGACCTTAGTTGCCTTGAAGCCTGGGGATGCAAATAGAGTTCTAGTAATTGGAGGAGTATCCCCCACAGCTGCAGCTATTCCTGGTTCCTGATAGGGGTATATTTCTCTAATAGGTGAATCATTCTAAGTAGGAGAATCAACATTCAAACTCTCTAACCCTTCCTCCTCTTCTTCTCCTTCATTCTCCTATTCCAAAATAGGTAAATTAAAAATATCATCCCCACAAGTTTGTGAGTACACATTCATGTCTGGTGGTTCCTCATCACCACTTCCCTAAGCACCTATTGATCAAGACTAAGGGACATTTCTAGTTCATTGTCTGCTAGCAGAAGCTTGGGAAGTACCTTCAGTAGCCCATGAATCCTTTGATCTAGTATAAGGGTGAGATTGCTCAGTTTTCTTCTTGGTCACCCATTCCCTAATTCTAGTTAGAACACTAGCAGTCCTTGCCTCAATAGTTTCTTTTTCTTTAAAGCTTCAGTCCATGGTGGTGATGGTCTAGCTTTCTATCAATTTAGTGTATATTGGGTCAATCATGTTAGACCCATCTTCAATAACATCTCTCAAATACCACTTCAAATCATAAATAACAATTTGTTGCATTGTCAACCTCATCCAACTTCTTCTTACCTCATATTCATCAAAAAAATCAGTCTAATAGTCTTCAAGGTTGGGTTGGTGATTGAAAGGACCCAATTTTAGGTTTTCCTTTACATAGTCCTTTAGGGCTAAAGGAACATGCTCATGATATGACAGAATATTATACTTAGATAGCTCTACCTCAATGTTCAAAGAATTTGACATAGATTGGCAACTATATGCACCGAATCCAAATGGAAAGCTAATGGTAAGTCTCTTTCTTCCTTGACATAATCTATTCACATTAGCTAATTTCCTACTGACCTCAATAACTACCCATTTATCTTTAGGGTACCTAGGAAGTTTAATAGGAAATTCTGCATATCCATGCATTCTTATATAAGAAAAACTTTTAATTTCAATAAAATGAATACCATAGAAATCCACAAACTATACAGATTCTAGAGACAATCTCATTGTTGGATGCCCCTAAAATTCCCTAACCATTCTCATGTTAAAAGTATGAGCAATGCTCCTGAAATGAAAGAAGCTTTTATGAAGTTGAAGCTTGTCAAAGTAGCCATAGATTGGTACTTTCCTTGGTGGTAGATCACTTGGCCTTAATCTAGGCCAGGGTTGAGTACTTACAAGGGCATATATTATGTAAGATGACATGAAGAAAAATATGCTCAGAACAAAGAGTGACATCAATTCATGTATATGATCACTAAAGATCTTAGCCCAATCCAAAAATAGTTCTCCACTTAGTATAATCTGGACGAAGAAGTACATCCATTCCTCAAAACTGTGGACATTCTTATTACCCCTAACCCTATGTAACAACACAAAAATCTAAGCTACTTCATTAATCAAGTGTTTTCTATGCACGTTGGGATTTACCCTTCTTGGGTTTGACTAACCAATTCTTCTCTATGACATTTTTGTAAACTACTTTCTTGGAAGTGAATTCTATCTGAGAATTGGTCATATCCTTTGATGAATATTCTTCTCTCTTTGGAGTTCTCAAACATGACATGAAGGTAGACCTTTGAATTTTCATAACCATCCTATCGTCCTCTATCCTAACCTCCCATGTCTATGAGTTGTAATGTCAGATGCTTTCCAACACTAATTTAGGACAATGCACTGATATTAGAAATGTGGTTGCCTCAATCAACCCATTACCCATTACCCTCTAAGTGATACGTGGAGGATTGGGTTGGTTAAATTTGTTTCTTAATTCATCTAGGTTTACAGGCCCTAGCCAAGTGTCACCAATATCAGGTCCCTCATGAGTCAAACTAGACACATATTCATAACCAATGTATTGAGCCCTCACCATGTAAAATTGTGGATTTCAATAATATATATACTTCCTGAATGCAAAACAATTCAAAAAATAAGCTGCAATGGATAAATAGAAAATAACTTTGATGGTGATCTTTGTAATTCACATTGTGCGCTTCCTCCAAATCTTCCCCGAATATTGTCATGACAAGAATGTTTTCTCATCCACCTATTTTATTAACCACAAATACATGGAAAAATGTGGGGGTGGATGGGCATTAATGTCCCAATTTAGAATTATGACACATGGTAGTTGTCACTGTCAACATTCCTCATAAAACCATCTTTTGAAAATTTGAAAGCAATTGTTTATGGGAAATTATAAAAGAGGTTTGCAAAACTTCATAAATATGCACCCAAGTTTGACCATGATGGAAAAATACTACCTAGGATCATAACAATCACACTAAGGAGGTAGAACAATGAAGTACATAAAACACCACCCAATGTAACACTTAAAAATAAATAAAGGGGCCTCGGGTGGAAAAATGAGAAGTTCAACAAACTATGAAAAACCCCACTCGAGTTCACATTATGACTTAAAAGGCCACCTTTGTTTAGATAAAGGTTTTATGGATTAGCAAAAGACTCAATAAGAAAGTGAAAGATGTGCCCAAAAAAGTATTCTTTCTACTCTTGAGTGTTAGTGTTTATCAATTAAACCCTAAGGATACTTGTAGTCATGGCATTCAGAATAGATTTCTATTTCGTAGTTGACCTAGCATCAGTAGTTGTGAGTTGCAAATTAGTTGCAACTTATGTCTATCATCCTATAGAGGTGGCTAGCCCTTCTTCCTAGCACTTCAAAGCTATACATCTCCAATTGATTGGTAAGATATTAGGAGAAGTCTCCTCGATGGAGCGATAAGGGGTATGGAGAACTTTATCAGAGTGATAGTGTGTGATCGGTGAAAGAATGGGGGATGTTTCTTTGATGTTGTGATGTAGAAAGTAGATTAAGTTTTCATCAGCATGATGAGTTCTTATTGGCAAGAATCAAGTTGGTGTCTCTCCAACAACCTGATATCTATATGTTGGCATGTCACAAGTTTTAATAACTTAGTAACCTTCAAAAAAAGGTTCTAAAGTTTAGGTTTTCAGTGACATAGCGATGGAGCGATCTAAGGAGTGTGGAAGCATTAGCGGTGTGAATGAACGGTTTTGCTGGGAGTCATTTAGATGTCTCCCCAACATGGTGATTTGAAGGTAGTGCTCAATTGGGAGCCAATCATGATATGTGGGTGACAGTGATGATGAAGATGATACATGGCATGATGGGATTGAGTTAATGGTAATGAAATCCTTGTTGTAGATTATGATACAAACACATGGTGATGAAGTGGATTGGTGACATCATCAATGGTCTTCATTGTCATGATAGAGTGGTGTCAGTAGGACATTGAAGAATGTCTCCTCAACAAACTGATGACTCTTTCATTGGTGATACATTGGCATATCGTAGGACCTTGAGGAAGGTCTCTTCGACAGGGTGATGAGTGTATGATGCTGAATGTAGGACCCAATTAGGTTGACATGCATTGATGGTACAGTGAGAAAGTGAATGATAGGGAACATGGTAGAAAGCAAGATCAGACAGTGGTCACACACCTCACAATATTTCTCATGGGACCCGATCAAGACTTGTGAGGTCTGTGAGGAACAATGGAGAATAATCCACAATGGTCGAGATTGGATGGTGGTTGCACACCTCGCAAGGTTTGTGTGAGACCATTTTCAATCTTGTGAGATGAGAAAATTTTGGACACATGTCCTAGTGGACCTTGTATATGGAAAATAATATATGAATATGCTAAACAGTGAAGATCGATCAAAGCTTGATCAGATAATGTTGGTGCAAAGTTGCTTCATTGGTGTGAAGGTTGTGTATCGGCATGACCTGGAAGCATTTCCTAGCGATGGAGCGATGGGTGAGTGTATGCGCTTCAATGATGTGACTTTGGTGTATCGGTAGGACCTTGAAGCATGTCTCCTTGATGGGTCAATAAGCTAAGTAGGCCCTGATAGGATGGTGATGTCAACTGTGTACATGCAACAGTAGCTTGGATGCCCAGCTAATATTTTGGTGGGGCCAGAGTAAGACCCATGAGGTCATTAGGGAATGGTGGAGATTGTAAAAGATAGATCATATAATGCTCGTGAAAGGATTTCTCATTGGTGTGACTTCTATGTATTGGTCAGAATATAAAAGATGTCCCTCCAATGAAGCGATAAGGTGAGAAGTCAGTGGGACTCGTTTGTGATGAAGGACTGACAAGTGGCAAAGAACAATTACTTGGTGTGATAATTCGCATTGTTGTTGCGAATTAGGTGGTGATGACATGGATGACATGTAGGTTGTGGATCTAATCAGATAACATTGCAAGCATATCAATGTGACCTGCTTGTTTTGGAGAGAGTTGGTAAAGTGTCCTAGTGACAGAGTGATATAATAGATCAACAATGGAGATCAAGCGATAGAGATTGCATGATGATAGGAGACTAGCATGAGATGAGGATCAATGGTGATAGTCAAATTGAAGCTAATTGAACGGTGATGATTTAAAGGTGTCAAGATGAACATAGGATCTTGGTACAAGAGAGAATATCAATGGCCAGTATTCAAACTTAAATATGTATAACAGTTTGGTAAGTGTGAATAGGGGTTTTGTCTAGTAACTGACACATAGGAAGGAGTTAATTGGTCTAGCTGCACCAAGCAACCAATTAAATGAAGATTTAATCTTCAAGGTGGCAGAATAGATTGGAGAGGTGATCAAGATCAAATATAATCTTACTGGCAAGAGAATACATTTACTGCATATCAAATTTAGGATTTAACTTAGAGAATGAGGAAAACTCTCTATAATCAAATTCAATGTGGAACCGGCTCAATGCAAAAGAAGAGTAACAATGAAGATATCTAATAGACCCTATTAGATGAATTAATGATGAGCTAGACAGTGGTGTGGAGCTCGAGGTACAAGTAGCTTGCTAGTGAATTTTGCAAGTGAAGGAAACCCTAGCACAAGGTTTGATATAATCAAAATAGTAATGAGAATCTTGAGGTATAGATTGTTGATCAATGGATTTAAGAAAAAGGTGAAGACTATCTAAGTGTGGTAGAAAGAGAAGAGAGTACTTATATAGTGTAGATGTATGAGACACTACAGAAGGTGAAAGAAGAGCAGAACAACAAGATAGAATAGTGATTGTTCTATGTGCAAAGGAGAGTACAAAACAAGGGTGTGTTGCTAAGAGTGCAACTTCAATAGCAGAGTGTGTGTTGCAGTGAAAGCAATAATGTATTGAATGTAATGATGCATAATAGGTTGTGTAGAACCAAATTGTATGTATATATGAATTTGTAATGTTGTACTAAGTTGTGGCTCAGATTAGGGGATTGGTGTCTCCTTGGAATGGGTGTTCCTATATTAGGTAGTTGATGCTTCTTCGATTGTAGCCCTAAAATGTTGTAATAGAGATTTAGATTGTGACGTTGGATTAAGTAGTAGACTCAAGCAGCCTTAGTCATTGTGCTTTTCCCATATCAGGTTTTCCAAGTATATTTGGTGTTATGTGATGTTTTTTGTGTGCATGTATATTTCAGTATTACATTATTAATATCTATTGATTCACTCCCCCTCTTAGTAGATCATTGTGTTCCAAAAACTGGTATCAAAGCCCTAGGTTCCTTAGGAGAACCTTAATCATCTCAGGTAGATCTTGGTGAGTGAACACAATATGGCTAATAAGGAAAGTTCATCTGTAGGAGTACCTCTCTTTAATGGATCAGATTATATTTGTTGGAGATTCAAAATGAAGTTACATTTGGGATCCATAGGGTTTGATGTGTGGATGTTAGTGGAATATGGATATACAACTTTTGCTGCACCTCCAACTACTAAGGATGAAAAGATGGTGTATGAGAAAAATGCTAAAGAAATGGATACAATTCTTTGTGGACTTTCAAGTTTCATATTTTTCAAATTCATGCATTTCCAAAAGGCACGTGAAGTGTGGAACAAGTTGAAGAGTATGTATGAAGAAAGTGATGTTGAGGTACATTCATTGACTAAGAGATGTCATAGTAAATCTGAAAGTATTGAGACAAGTGAAGATGAGAAATCTGCAAGTTGGTTCTCAAGTGAAGCTGTAACAAGAGATGATGAAGAGGAATTATCTACTTTGAGATCTAAGAAGTATGATGAAGAGGAAGTTGATTGCATCAAAAGATTGAGAAGAGGCTCTGGAAGATGCAGAGGTAAGCTATCTACTAAATGTTTCTATTATGGTAGAATAATTCTTCTTGCTACTAAATTTTCTCCTAATGAAAAGGATAACTTTGAGAAAGAAGATGATAGTGAACACAGTCTGCACACAAGAAAAGAAAATAGATTATCAAATTCTTTTAGTAGCGTAGATGATGAATATGAAGGGTCATGTGAGATTAAGGAAAAGGATTTATTTTTCATGGATGTTGAAGCATTTGATAAAGAAGAAAATGTTGAGATCTCCAATGAAGGTGGGAAGATTTATTTTGCAGGTGAACTCATCTGTTCCCTAGATAAGATTAAAAGGTTGAGGAAAGAAAATGAAGATCAAAATTTGCATGCACAAAAAGAGATAGAAAGAGAAACTAAAGGCCTTGAAGATTCTAACCAAATGATAGTTAGTTTGAAGACACAGGTTGAGGAAGCTAAGAGGATAGATGATGTAGTTAGATCAAAACTACAGTCTAAATCAAATGAGTGCATGAAATTGGAAGAAGAAATAGTGGCCTTGAGAAAAGAATTAGAGAAAGCAAAGAAGTAGATTGATAAAGACTTAAAGTTGAAAGGGGGCTCCAAGACACTAAATGAATTTGTGAGATCACAAAATCCATCTAGACCAAGATCAAGATCAAGGGTGAAAATTAAACTTGGTGATGAAAAAGGGAAGAGTCTTTCTGCCTCTATAAAATTATTTAGAGCAAAAGAAAGATGTTGCAAAAAGATAGAGGATGCCTACACAAGTAGTACCAAAGAAAATGCCTCTAGAAAAGAAAAATTGGGGAAAGGAACTGTTGAAGTAAGGAAGACAAAAGAAGAAGAAAAGCTAGCTATAGTTGAGAAGAAAGTAGAAGAAAAGTTCCCTGCTACAAAAAAGACAAAGGATAATTATTCAATTCTTGATTATCAAAAGAAGATGAACATAGGAGATAAGAAGATGAAGAAATCAATTCCAAGGTATCAAAAAAAGGACAAAATATTATGGGAGTTGATGAGAATGGAACCCCAAGGATGAGATACATGAAGAAGAAAAGAAAAAGAAGGCCACCTCATCCTGCACAAAGAAATTATATGACTAGGTATTCATCTTGTTTTTATGGATATTGTTATTTCTGTAATTAGTTTGGTCATAAGGCTAGTAAGTGTAGAGTTGCACTTAGAAGGAGAAAAAAACATGTAAATAGAAATTCATTTGCTCCTATTGTAGATATGAATATAATGTGCTACAATTGTAATAATTTTGGTCACATAGATAACAATTATAGATTGAACAATGTAAGACCAATAACACATTATAATAAAAAGAAGAGTATGCCCCCCAAAGTGAACAATGTTTCACATACTCTTGAGAAGAAGGTTGATTAGATAGAGAAAAGAACAAAGAAGTTCTGGAAAGAGAAAGACTAGCAGGCAACACTCCATGAGGTCATTTCTACCTCACATCACTAAGTGTTAGTGATAGTGTATGAGTCCAGGGGGAGCTAAATTGATATTTCATCCATCCTTGGAAATGACGAAGGAGAGATCAAGTCAAGTAAAATATGCTTTACAAATTTCTAATGAATTAATGGTTGCAGATTTATGGTCACATTCTTGCTCCTTGAAATGCTTGTCAAGGTGTAAGAAAATTAGCAGATGGTGGATAGTTTGCTGCAAAAATTGATATCAACCATTGGTATCAGTTTTTGAAGCAAAAAATGGTGTGGGTTCTTTGTTAAGGGAAATGCTTCTTGCTTGCTAAGAAGAAGATATATGCATTAAGGGGAGTTGTTCTATGTATACTATTTTCAAATTGGTATTAGACCATTATAAATTGCTTTAGAACAAATTAGTTGGTACGGAGTCCCCGAAATCAAGCTCCTGAGAATGATGCAAGGTCTAAGGTGGAGCTGCTATTAGTATCAAAGTAGTGTTATACTTGATACAGTACAGTCCAAGATATCATTTAGTACAATAGCATAAAGTGAACACATTCATAATTGGTATCAAAATAATAGTTGATATTAGGGCATAATGTCACCAATTGGTGTTTGGAATATGATTCAATTGGTACAAAGCATGAATAAAAATATCTACAATTCTTATCAAATCTAATTGGCACAAAGAATGTAATGGCACTTCAACTAGCATTAGATATATTTTTAATTAATTTGTACAGAGTACTTGAAGTATATGGTATTTCCATTGCAGTAAAAAGGTCGAATGTAGCAGTTGGTATGAGAGAAAAAAATATTTTCAATTGGTATCATTCAAAGGGGGAGCTAAGTCCCCTTTTCCATTGCTATAGAGAAGTGAAGGCTGTAGTAGTATCGTGACCTAAGATAAAGAAGAGAAAGGATTTAAACAAGAGAGAAAGTTGTGAAGATGCTCATAAGAATGAGAAAAGGAGAAGGAATGTCAAAGGAGGAGAATGCTTTAAGGAGGAGTGATCCCTTTTCCATTGATGTCAAAGGGGGAGAAAGTATGAAAATGATCAAGTACCTGAGCAAGAGAGAGAAAGTCATGCAAATGCTCAAAGAGGAGCATTGGAGGAAGTTGCAATAGAAGTAGAAAGTAATGATGATACTGGCACAAATTTTTAATTGATTAATTGGTATCATTGAGAATTTAAGTTTTCCAATCAATGAAAAAGGGGGAGATTGTTAGAATATGTTGTCATTGAGGTCAAAAGTGAAAATTAGGAAAGGAGTTTGTTGGCATGATGATAGAAGATGGATAAGAGATAAGTGGATCTTGCCCTGGAAGTATGAGGTTTGGTTGTTGGTGTAGAAGACTAAGTTTCTTAATATGTTGCGTAGTTGACAAAATGTGTCATCTCTATGCAATAGTTTCTTCCAAGTATCAAATGGTAAATCAGGTACCAAATTCGACATGGGTTTCTCCAAAGCTTTCTAGAAAGGTATTTTGTAGGTTGAGAAAGTGAAGGATGTGCCTAGAAATGTATTATTTCTACTCTTGGGTGTTAGGATTTATTAGCTAAACCCTAAGGATACTTGCAATCATGACATTCAGAATAAATTTCTATTTTGTTGTTGACTTGGTATTAGCGATTGTCAGTTGCATTAGTTTGCAACTTATATCTATCATCCCGTAGGGGTGACCAACCCTTCTACCTAGTGCTTCAAGGCTATACATCTCCAGCTGATTAGAAAGATATTGGGGGAACCCTCCTCAATGGAGTGATAAGGAGTCAGAAGAACTTTATCAAAGTGATAGTGCATGATTGGTGAAAGAATGGGGGATGTTTCTTCGATGTGGTGATATAGAAATTAGATTATGTTTTCATTGGCATGACGAGTGCTTATTGGTGAGAGTCAAGTTGGTGTCTCTTTCATAGCCCAATAACTATATGTCAACATGTCACAGGTTTTCATAACTTAGTAACCTCTAACAAAAGGTTCTAAAGTTCAGGTTTTTGATGACTTAGCAATGGAGTGATAAGGAGTGTGGAATTGTTATCGGTCTGACTGAATGGTTTCAGTGGGAGCCATTTAGATAACTCCTTGACATGGCGATGTGAAGGCCATGCTTGAGTGGGAGCCAGCCATGATGACGTGGGTGACAATGATGATGAAGATGACACATGGCATGATGGTATTGAGTGAATGGTAATCCACATCCTTGTGTGGATTACAATACAAACACATGGCGATGAAGCAGATTGGTGATGTCATCAGTGGTCCTCATTGGTGTGACAGAGTGGTGTCGGTAGGACATTGAAGAATGCCTCCCTGACAAACTAATGACTCTTTCATCAATGAGGCATTGGCATATTTCGAAGACCTTGAAGAAGGTCTCTTCGATAGGGTGATGTGTGTATGATGCTAACTATGGGACCCAGTAAGGTTGATATGCATTGATGGTATAGTCAAAGAGAAATGATAGAAGGAAACATGGTAGAAAGAAAGATCAGATGGTTGTCACACACCCCACAAGATTTCTAATGGGACCTGATCAAGGCCTACGAGGTCTATGAGGGACGGTGGAGATTAATCCACGATGGTTGAGATTGGATAGTGGTCACACACCTTGAAAGGTTTGTGTGGGATCATTTTCAAGCTCACAAGATGAGCAAATTTTGGATGCATGTCCTGGTGGACCTCATATATGGTAAACAATATATGAATGTGCTCAATGGTGAAGATTGATCAAAGGTTGATTGGACAATGCTAATGCAAATTTGCTTCATCAGTGTGAAGGTTATGTATTGGCAAGATCTTAAAGCATGTCCCAATGATGGAGAAATGGGTGAGTGTATGTGCTTCATTGATGTGACTTTGGTGTATCGGTAGGACCTTGAAGCATGTCTCCTCGATGAAGAAATAAGCTAAGTAGGACCTGAGAAGATGGTAATGTCAAAGGTGTATACGTGATTGTATCCTACTTGTCTTGCTGATATTTTGGTGGGGCCCAAGCAAGACCCACAAGGT
This sequence comes from Sequoia sempervirens, assembly GCA_007258455.2. Taxonomy (NCBI): domain Eukaryota; kingdom Viridiplantae; phylum Streptophyta; class Pinopsida; order Cupressales; family Cupressaceae; genus Sequoia; species Sequoia sempervirens. The sequence goes on along the minus strand of VDFB02000008.1, from coordinate 322,921,565 downwards.
TAGCGGGGAATAGTGTAGATTGCATGAGATAGATAAGACAATGCATATCAGTGTGACCTGCTTGTTTTAGAGAGAGTTGGTAAAGTTTCCTAGCGACAGAGCGATATGATAGATCAATAGTAGAGAACAGGAAGTAAAGATTGGATGGCGATAGGAGACTGACATGAGATGAGGATGAAGGAAATGGTCAAATTAAAGCTAATCAAACAATGGTGATTTAAAGGTACCAAGATGAATAGAGGATCTTGGCCCAAGAGAGAAGATCTACAATGATTTGATCCCTATGAACAAGGGTTTCGTATGGTAACGAACATAGAGGAAGGAGTTAATTTGTCTAGCTACACCAAGCAACTAATTAAATGAAGATTTGTTCTTCAAGGTGGTGGAACAAATTGGAGAGGTGATCAATATTGAATCAATCAGATTACTAGGAAGAGAATACATTTCATGCATATCAAATTTTAGGATTCGGCTGAGAGAATGAGGAAATTTTTGATAACCAAATAAAATGTGGAATAGGATCAATGCAGAAGTAGAGTGACAATGAAGATATTTGATAGACCCTATCAAATGAATTAATGAAGAGTTGGACAATGGTGTGGAGATCAAGGTATAGGTAGCTTGCTAGTGAAGTTTGCAAGCAAAGGAAATCCTAGCACAAGGTTTGAGATGATTAGAAAAATAGTGAGAATCTCGAGGTAGAGATTCCTAATTAGTGGAGTTAAGCAAAAAGTGAAGACTATCTGAGTGGTTTTCATGGAGTTGTATCTATTGTAGGTGTGAGAAGTCTACAAGAGCACAAGGTGCTGAATAGAGTTATGTATTGTTTAGTATGCAACAAAGGAAGAGAGGGAAGATAATATATAGTGCAGATGTATGAGACATTGTAAAAGGTGAAAGAAGAGTAGAGTAGCAAGATAGAACAGTGATTGTTTTATGTGCAGAGGAGAGTGTGAAACATGGATGTGTTGCTGAGAGTGAAGTTTCAATAGCAGAGTGTGTGTTGCAGTGAAAGCAACAATGTACTGAATGTAATGATGCATAATAGGTTGTGTAGAACCAAATTTTATGCATATATGAATTTGCACTATTGTACTAAGTTGTGGCTCAAATTAGGGGATTAGTATCTCGTTGGAATGCATGTTCCTAAATTAGGTAGTTGATGCTTCCTTGGGTTGTAGCCCTAAAATATTGTAGCATAGATTTGGAATTTCCCACTAGATTTGAGTAGTAGACTCAAGCAGCCTTAGTCACCGTGGTTTTTTCCATGTATATCTAGTGTTATGTGATGTTTTTGTGTGCATGCATATTTTAGTATCACATGATTAATATCTACACATTAAGGGTTAAATAAAGTAGTCTACACAAAAGGTTTTAAGAGCTAAATTTTTAATATCTATTGATTCACCCCCATCTCAATAGATCATTGTGATCCAACATAACCATCATGTAAAATGGTTTTCTACAACTCTTCAAAATTCATGTTGTCAATTTCATTGATAGGGGCATTGAATGTAGATTCTCACACCTTTTGTATACACTACATTAGTAGGTATCTTGGAAAAAGTACCATTTTTGTCAATCTCCATTGCTTTGAATAGATATTTCTTGTACTTTGGCCTTGATTTCTTGGTGACATCAACCAATTGTGGAGTAGCCATTACAATTTCCTTTAATCTTCAAAAACTAATGTTTATGGTAAAATTTTGAAAAATTCCTTTGTGTTTTATCGCTAGTGTTTCACTTTCAATGTAATTCATCTTTAATTTGCAAGGACCTCTAAATGCTTTCCTCTATTCTTAGCTCTAATTGTAAATTCATTAGTTTTGAAAGAGCTTAAAGTGTGCAAATCAAGCATAGGTAACTTGAATTTGACCTAAATTTCCACAATTAATGCACCTTGTCTTCATTAGTTAAATAGCCACCAGAGCGTTTTGTGTCTTCATAGAGATTCGAATTCAATTCATAGTCCTCCGCAAACAACGTTTTTGCTCTACAATTGGATCTAGAGATTCTAACTTCTTCAGTAATCAAATTCTTCAAACCATCTATTACTGATCAACTTGCATGCTATAACATTCAAAAAAAATTCCTTTCCAAGAGGCTAAAAGGTTTTATAGATCGTAGCTCCCCTTGACCCAACATTATTTCAATCTATCATGAGATCTTGTGCGTAATGCACAAGCATAGTTTCATTCTTCACCTCATTATCTTGTTCTTGTTTATTTCTCTAGACTTTTGTAGTTTCCTCCATTCTATTCAAGGTATCCTTCATATTTATGTGTTGAATAGGTGGTTTTACACTCTTGCACAATATTTATTCCCAAATTTATTGCACTTGTAGAAAAATATATTATATTCAGGGGCTAAACCATTTCTCCTTTACTTTTGCAGTCAACAACCCTATGATCAAACTTACTCCATGCATCATAGTAGTCATCAAAGGAATGAGAGATGACAACATTATGTCTTGGATGCACAAAAGAGGTGTTTCGTATACAATCATTTCTTCTTGCCTTAGTTTAACAATTACTAGCCTTATGGCCAAACTTATTGCAAGAATAATAGTAACCATGAAAGGATTGAGAGAACCTAGGAGTAGTAGTCTATCTAGGAAGAGATCTCTTGAAGCCATTATTTTGATTGTTGACCTTTATGAAGCCATCATCTAATTTTTTCCTCTCATCTATAACTTTTTTAAAGTCTTCACCAAAATCCTTTTCCTTTTTCATTTTAGAGATATTAGTCTTTGAATTTTGACCCTTTTAAAATCCAACACTAGCCTTACTCTTTGCAAATATTTAGCAACTAATTATCTCATCAAGAATGTTGGTGCTTTTCTTGAGTTTCAAGCCTTTGTCTATTTGATCTTTATCTTTCTCCAATTCTTTCCTTAGAGAGAAAATTTCTTCTTCAAGTTTAGAGCATTCAATTGATTTGTCATTAAGCTTAGCATTTAGACAACCTACAAATCTCTTACCTTCTTCAACATGAACTTTCAAATTCATGATTCTCTTTTGATTCTTTGAGTTTGATCTTAAATTCTCCACTTTCTTTATTTGTTTCATTCAAATCTTCCAATACTGAAATAAGTTCTCCTTGAAAGTCAACTTTAGAATCTTCTTCATTAAATTTGGTCACGTCTTTATGATTATCATCTTTCAGAGGACTCTTGACATTGTTTAGTGCTTTAGTACCCATGTGTTCCACTCCAAGATCTAGCTTAGTTGTTAGGATATATCAAGGCACTTGTCTTTGATACAAATTGTTGAACACACAAAAGTACTAAGAGGGGGTGAATCAATACTTATTCAAATTCTTTTCATTCACCAACAATTAACCTAATAAAAAATGGAAAGAAGATGAACACATAAGCATGCAACCATAAAACCAGATTTACGTGGAAAAAACTACAAGGGAAAAAGCATGATGAGCATGCTAGTTGGATCTATTGTTCTAATCTAGCCTCACAAATAAAAATAAAATTTTACAACAGATTTTATGGATTCAACCAAAGGAAGTTTACAACTCCCTGCATAATACAACACTTATAACAAAGGTTTACAACCTTAGCATAAAATTAGAATACTTCAAAACTTTTGTTACCTCCAACTCACTACTTTTGGTATACTCACAAATACATCTTCTAAACAAACTATACTGCTTTCAAATCACGTCTTTCAATGCACATTATCATGCTTATATCCACACATGCTTCTTCACAGTTTCACAAACACTCACTATTTAGCTCTCTAAAATTGATCCTTACCACATTTTATTATCAAAATAAAATATGTAGATTCTTATTCACACATTACCTCCTCAAAATATTTGCCACGCATCCACACCCCTTTTCAAAAGCTTTGATCTTCTATTTGTATCCTCCACAATCTTCAAAAAATTTCTCCTTGTTAGCCAAAAATGTACAACATGAGATATGCAATGATCACAACAAGTCAGCTCCAAAAAAATCCACGATAGAAGGAAATCATATGCGGTGCAAACTAAGAGATAATCACTATTTTCCATATACAACACATATTCAAAACTAGCGCACACTCCCAATCACTTGGTGCAAGCAACATAACATGTTAAGTCAACCTAACAAACATATAATCGTTCAACAACAACTCCAGACTGGAGGCCATACTAGAGAGACCAAACAATATTGTGCAAATCACTCCAACATAATGTTATGGCTTGTAAAACACTTCTCTGCACTCTTTTTTTATTATTTCAGATCATTTTGCTTTGGCACAAATACTTCATACACAAAACATCAATTCTAGGCTTAGTGTTGTATAGGAGAGGATTAAATATTAACTTGTGGATCTTCCAGACAACACATTGAGACCCATCCATGCTTTTCAAAGCCTCTTTTCATAAAATTAGGCAGCTACTTGCTAGCGCAAATCATTAGATCATCACCAGACCAACCATCCAATTTACTAGAACACAAAAAACACACTATCATCAAAAGAATCATTGGTGGTGCACCAAATCATATAAAACTTGAATTGAGAAAGAAAATTATCTACAAGAACATAAATCTAAAACCACAAGGAAAAAGAGATAATACGGTGAAGTGTGAAGACTTTATGTTCAACCTTAGTCAACACTCTCAGGAACCTAACTTGTTCTTACTCTCTAAACAATGGAGAGCATTTTGGTACCACTTATGCTTTGAAAGTTGGAACATTCATACCTCACAACTATGTTGTGCTATCCTTCAAACTACAAGACCATATCTTCATCTGCGGAGAAATGCAAAGCATTTGACAAAGCTCCTATGGTCCTAGTCTTTATGCCTTTAATAGTTTGGAGACTTATGCATTCTTCTTCATACCCCATGTGAAGTCTTTCATCAAGAACCTCAAACAAATCATCTTGACATCAAACCATGAACTTCAGAAGATACAGTACAACTGTGTATCAATGACAGCATTATAACCCTTCAACACAATCTTCATTAAAGACGACATAAAAGTGAATGCGGTAGTAACATAAATTGACGTCAATAACAACACACTAACAACACATTTGCAAACAAATTGATACATGTAATCACCAACATATACTTTTACCTCCACTTTAACTTGCATATGAAATATGGAAAACTATAAATATCATGGCCATAAATAAAATTCTGAAACACAATATAGAGATGAATGATGTTCCATTTTTTCCATGTGCGCTTATAAGATTGTGAAGAAGTGTTACTGTTACGCTAGAATGTTCTCGTAACTAACTAGGAAATATGTGAGAGCTGAAAGGAAAACCGTGCGCTAGAAGCTGTTTACATGCGTCCAAAGGCCAGTGTAAGGATATTTTTATATCAGATCAAGGACGTTAATCTGTCTATTCCAAATCTCACCAACAACACGAGGAATATATCGAGCTCTGCAAGTCAAATGAAACAAATGCGTTTGGAAAGTTTCTTTCACTACCATTCCAAAAATAAACCTCTTATTACATTTAGTTAAAATGGCGGCCTCCCCTCTTATCTTATTTCTCTACAAAAGTTTTATCTGAATTACAGAGAATTACAGAGAATCTTTGTGTTAACAAAATCTTAATGAATGGGCACTATATTTGACATTTTCTGTTACCAAAACTTGAACAGATCGTCTTCCCAAAGGAGTTTGGAAATATCTATTTAACAACCAGACTTTAATGCAAAATGATTGTTTGGATCATGAGGAGGTTACAATGACAATAAATCCACCATTGTTGAGTTTCAAATAGGTCTTCAAGATTGTTGTTCTTAAAAATTCACTTGTTTATATGTCTCAATTTTTTTGAGAATTTGAAAGCAGAGGAAACGATATTGAGATCAACAGTTATAACTTTTGTAGTCGTCACATATCATTCATAAGGTGGCATTCACATAAAATTCATAAGTAGTGATTCCTAATCTTCCATCACATTTTGACAAAGAGTACTCCCCAAGTTTCAAGCTCAAACTCATAGTAACAACATAGGTTTGACAACAAAATGAAAGAGAAAAGAAAATATTTTCTTTTATTAATGAAAATGACATTATGGCATTACATTGCCCTCATATGGGCTTCCTAGGTACATTATTTGAAAATCTACAAATCAGAGCCAAACTCTGCTCTAGGCTCACATGACCTTATAGTCAAGTCCTTACAGCCAAGCCTTAACTTCTCTCTTTCTACTTATTCCCCCATTTTTAATGGGCTTATATCCTTTTCTCTAGCGAGAAATCTTCTTTTACTATAACCACATCATCCATCTAGGGTTCCCTATAATCAAATCTTCATTTAATGCTTTTACTCACCTTTCCTCAGTACAACCTTCATCATCCAACCAACAATTAGGAATGGTTTCCTCATTTTCTGCTCTATCTTCTCAAATATGCCATTGATCACCTTCTTTGTGCCTTTACCACCTCTCTTCAAACCATCGATGACACTACAACTTATTGGACTGAGGCAATTCCATGTCACACTGATATTTACCTTCTCACCGATGCCTCATCACCATCCTCTTCACCAATCACAATTCACAACAACGATGCGAATTGACTTTTTCGTTCAATCGCATTCTACCATTTGTCTATCCATGTAATCATCTCATTCCTATCGGGTCCCATAGAAGTCAACGACATATCTTCACTATGTCAAGAGTACACCAAAGTGACTCTCCCTGAAATCCGGAAGTCCCACCAATTAAGTTCTCATCAGGTCATCAAATAGACTCAAACATACCTCTCACCATTCTCCCAAAGTCTCACCAAATATACCTTGTCTGACACCATTGGAGTGTCGAACGAACTCCATAAGACATCCCACTAATACACGTCCTTCTCTTCAATTCAGAATATTGAAGGGATTTGTAATCCTATCAGCCCAAAATCCCATCATCACCTCGATACACCTTAGCACTCCATTAGAGGGAGTCATCAACTCATCCTTCCAATATATACATCTCCCTACAATGAGAACTTTTGCAACTGTTCACCGCCATCACCTTCATTATCACCATGTCGAACAAACAAGAAACCATGTCTCTTTGAAATCCCCATATCCCCTGATGAACCAATTCGCTGAAACACAAATCATTAGAAGTCAGAGTTCACTCCTCCCTCATACTATCTACCATTTTTTGGGTAAGGCATAACCCCTTTCCCCAACTCACAAAGCCAAAACTTAGCCTTGCCACTTCTATTCTTTTTTGGTGTCGAAGTTTCACCATGCTTCATACATTCCTTCGAAATTTAAGTAAGACTTATCATTTAATGTTGTTGTCCACCTATTCAAATCATGGAGTAATCCACCAACCCAAAGTCTGAAACTTCTACACATCTTCAAGACATAATTCCTTTCTCCTGCTTAACAAACTCTAGCCAACTTAGCCCTTATTCCGAAAAAACAACACAACTATTTTTGGTTGATGCAAGATTTCTCTTACACCCTAGATGCTCTTGCATCAAAAACCTAGGGTAGGAAAGAAATTTTTCATGAGTATGACTCATAAACATTTGTGGATCTGATTCTCATTCATAATCCATCTTTCTACCTTATTCATCTAAACCTTCTTTCTCAATTGTCCCTATAACTTTATGTCTCTTCCATCTTTCATTCTTCCTCTCTTTCTCCCTCTTTTTAGGGTGATCCCATAAAGCTAGTTTACAATTTCTAGGAGATTCTATTTTTGTTGAAATCATATAATTTTAGAAAATATAATGATTTAAGCCTTTAAAATTTTCATTTAAAGCATTCCAATTGAAGAGGGTTTGATCAAACTACCTTAGATCAAACCTCCTTGGATAGAACCCTGCTAGTTTTAAACCATACCTATAACAGAGTCTCCTTTACACCTATCAAAATACTGATAAAAAACAAATTTTGATTTACTTTTTGGGGGATCAAATGAATTCATTTAAAATTTATTTTTTGTATGTAGTCCTTATTATAAGCTTCCCAAAAAGTATAATTTCAAATAAATTTAATTTTATTATTATATTTATTTTTTATTTCTTGTGAATGTAGGTTTTTCACCCAAAATCAAACTCTATGTTCTACACATGTGGAAAAATAGAAGATTGTCAAAAAAAATTAAAAATATGAGTGCACCAGATATTAAAGTCCTTGATCCAACAAAAAAAAATGAATTTCAATACATACAAAATAAGTTACACGTTATATGGTCGTGCTATGTCTAAATTGTAATTGGTTTGACTTCAAACTTTATTAAAGAAAAAATATTTAAAAAAAAAATATCTAACCAAGTGGAAGCACTAGATATCGAAGTTACAAATCTAAATTCGAAAGAATTAGAATTTTATCATTCATGGAAAAAAGTTATGCATTATATGGTGAGCACCACTTTTTAAAAATGTTGTTTTCTAAAAAAAACTAGTTTTCAAGGGAGATGGAAAAAGAAGTGCAATCTGATTCCACAATTTTTGAAAAATATATATTTAGAAACTACAAAAAAATGTGACAAAACTCTATTTTGCATCATCTTCAAATTCCTCATGGTTTAGCCGCTATAGGTGCTCGAAAGTGAAGATTTAGTTAAAAAAATTATTTCAGTGTCCAATTTGGCCAAAAATTGTAAACCACTATTGTGGGATCACCCTTCACGGAATTCATCTCCCACCAACATACATTATGAAAATCTAAAAATTCATAAATATCAATTTCTTCAGAAGACGAAGAACAATGAGATTCATGCATTACCTCGTTCTCTATTACTGCTACAACCATTTGTTCATCATCACTCCTAGTTTCAACTTTGTACTCCTCTTTCTTTATGCCTTCTAAAATACATCTTTCAATTGCAATCACTTCCTCCTATGCATTCACATCAGTGTCAATAGTATAATCAAAGGACTCATCCTTTTCTCCCTCTTTCTCCTCTAACGAAATCGTCACTGTAACTATCTTGGGTGTAGTCCACACTTCAACAACTTCTTTCTTGTCTTCAACATAATATTCCTATGTTTGTATGCCCTTAGAATGACATATTATAGTTACACACTTCCCCTCCTGTTCCTTAATCTCAACATCCTCAAGTTGATCTTTTGTTGCATCAACTTTGTCCATTATTACCTGTTGATCCTCATTGTTCAACATACACCAAAATTTGGGTGCACCTCATCACCTTCTATTGCAACTTTCACTACTACAATTCTTCCTTCATTATCACTCTTCATGTCATTCCAATACAAACTAGATTTGGCCTTAACCTCACCAAAATCTAAAAAATATTCAACCTTTCCACACCTAGCCATTCCATTCATATTATTCACATGCAAACCAGAATTTTCTATGCATTCATAAGATGCAAGTTTCACCTTTTCTTTAATTGGTACTACTTGGGTTTCCTCTCCTTCAAGGTCCTCCATTTCTCTCCATCTTTCTATGGTTGCCACAACCTCTATATCTTCAACATTCATATCTTTCAATAGACATCCCACAACTTCAAGCTCAGGTTCCTCAACCTTTTCATACTCATACTCTCCCTTAGTGTCACATGTATGTCACTCTATTGCATCCTATTCCTATCATGATGTCAAAACATTATTAGAAAGACAATAAAAATTACCTTAATCTCTTGTCTTATTTTGTTTCCTAATATTATCCTCTAATTCTTTTATTTGTTGTTGTATCTCTATCCATTCTCTTTCTCTGATCTTCAGAAATCTCTCATGATTTCCTCTAATCTAGAAATCCTCAAAACCCATCTAGTGACAAAATTCTATTTTCCCTTTCTTTTTTCCATTTTCCAAGCCTCTGAAAGTTGTAACAACACAAATCCTCAACCCTTGGGTTTTTTCTACAAATGTAAATTGCCTCACATTTGATGATTTATTTACCAATCTTCAATACTCTCATATGTTATTGCAAATCCACACACTCTCAATGCTTTAACAAAAAGCTTCAAACCCTCTATAGTTACAAGTAATCCTTGCAACAATATCTCACTCACACAACTATCCTCTATAGGAAACAAATATTTTGGAAGATGCTTCCTCTAGCCACCCTCTCTTAGTGGAGGAACTCTACACCTTCTACCCAGCTTTATCTCTACTAGAGAATAGTAGTCACATACCCTCTTTCATGCCCACAACAAACATGCTTTCCACAACTCTCTCTTGTAGCTTCACCGCATGACTAAGATCACCACTCTTCACCCACAAGTCCTAGTGCATACTTTGCACTCTCAAGATCTTCTGGCTCTAACACTGCTGACAAAGGGTACTCCTCTTACAAGCTCAAACTCATAGCAACAACATAGGTTTGCACAATAAAATGAAAGGGAAAAGAAAATATTTTCTTTTTTTAATGGAAATGACATTACAATGTTAGATTGCCATCATATGGGATTCCTAGGTACATTATTTGTAAATCTAAAAATTCAAGCCAAACTCTGCTCTAGGCTCGCATGACCTTATAGTCAATTCCTTATAGCCAAGCACTTGCTTCTCTCCTACTGCCTACTCCTCCCTTTTTGATGGGTGTATATCCTTTTCCCTAGTGATAAATATTCTTTCACTATAACCACATTAGTCATTTAGGGTTTTTTGTAATCTAATCTTCATTTAATTCTTTTACTCACCTTGCCTTAGTATTGCCTCCATCGCCCAACTAGCAATTAGGAATGATTTCCTCATTGTCTGCTCTATCTTCTCAAACACATGATTGATTACCTTCTTCATGCCTTAGCTACCTCTCTTCAAAATATCAATGACACTACAACTTATCGAACTGAGATAATTCAATGTCACACTGATATTGACCTATATTGCATTTTTCCATCTATCTGTCCATGTTATCATCTCCTTCCTATTGGATCCCACAAAAGTCTATGCCATATATTCATTGTTTCAAGGGGAGACCAAAGCGACTCTCCCCAAAATACAAAATTCCCACTGATTAAGTTCCCATTGGGTCATCAAAGAGACTCAAACATAACTCACACCAAAAATCCCTTATTTGATGCCATCAGAATGTCAAACGGGCTCCATAAGACATCTTGTCGATACATGCCCTTCTCTTCAATTCAGAATATCGAAGGGACTTGTAATCCTGTCCTCCCAAAATCTTGTCAATGCCTCGATGCACCGTATCGCTCCATCGAAGGGACTCGTCAACTCATCCTACTAATATATACATCTCCTTTGATGAGAACTTTCACAACCATTCACCACCATCACCTTCACTATCGCCATGTCAGAGAGACCAAAAACCATGTCTCTTTGAAATCCCCATATCCCACCAATGAACTAATTTTCTGAAACACATATTGTTGGGAGTCGGAGTTCGCTCCTCCTTCATATTGTCTACCATTTTTGGGGTAATGTATAAGGCCTATCCCCAACTCACAAAGCCTGAAATCATCCTTTCCAACTTCCATTCTTTTTGGGTGTTCGATTTTCACCATGCTTCATACATTCCTTCACAATTTAAGTAAGCCTTATCACTGAATGCTTCTATTTGCCTATTCACATCATGAAGTAAGCCACCAACCCAAATTCTGAAACTTCTACACATCTTCAAGACATAATTCAGTTCTCCTGCTCAGCAAACTCTAGCCAACTTAGCCCTTATTTTGAAAGAACACAACTATTTTTGGTTGATACAAGATTTCTCTAACACCCTAGATGCTCCTGCATCACATTTGGTTTGAAAGAATGTTCATTTAAAAATTTCTAGTTCTTATTGTGTATGCTCAACAATTTGTGTATCTTTATATGTAGGTCCAATACACTCAAGTTTGAAGCATGATGAGGTTACGATGACAATAAATCACCATATAATTCTTAAGGTGACATCTACAATAGAATTATAAGTAGTGATTCTTAATCTTGCATCATATTTAGTTTAAAGTTCATGTTGCTTATGCACAACAATTTTTCTATATTTATATGCAAGTCTATTTGTTTTTTGGATAAGTGAGCGAGGATGAATGGCTTCTACAAGGAAAACAATAGGGATCACCTTTGGCTAGTAGAGATGAGAATGACATGTATCCATAGAGAGGGAAATATAATATGCATAAAATTTGTACACTTTAGGGTGGTAGAGATGGGAATGGCATGTACACATAGAGAGGGAAATATGATATTCATAACAATTTTTATACCTTAGGGTGGTCACTTGATGTAATTGTACATGAGGACATGGAAAATATGATATAAATATTATTAGTTATATTGACATTATGGATGTTATTTTTTATGTGTATCCTAACAATACACATGGTATGTAACTACATTGATTGGATTTGGATGGTCATAGGTAAAAAATTTCATGATGTATGTATGTATCTATGTTTATGAATATCAAGCATAATATCAAGTGTATGTATATATATTCATGAATGCCAAGTTTAATACCATGTGTATGTATGTATTTTCATCAATGTTAAGTGTATTCTTGTTCATGTGTAAGTATATCATGTGTATGCTCAAAAGGCTCATAAGAGACTATGTTGAAATAGAAAACTTTGATTTGATCGAGTGACTTAGAGAATGAACATATCCCTTCCCTAGCATTTCACTACCCACTTGGATGTGTTGGTGCAATTGGTTTTGGTCCAAGAAGAAAAAAATGAAAAACATGCTTCATTCTAAATTTACACTACTCTCTACTAATACCTTTTGTGAGTTTGTAATAGAAATTGGCATGGTCAAATGGCGTTCAGTTGACAAAAACAAAGAGGCTGTGTTAATGTGGAGGGATTCCATATAGACTTACATGTAGACAAATTATTGTAAGGTTCGACGACCTCTGAGAACCACTCCATCATAGTTTGGTAGTTTTTTTCTCTTAGGGATCTTAAGAGCTCCATCTGAATAGTGTACTCTGAAATGACATCAAAATTCTTTTTTTTTTGGATCAAGGACATCAATACCAAGAACATAGATATTTTTCATAACATTTTTTGGTAATATACTATTTTTCCACATGTGCAGGACAAAGGACTTGATTTTTAGTGAAAAACCTACATTCACAAGAAATAAAAAATAAATATAATAATTAAATTAAATATATTTAAAATTATACTTTTTGGGAAGCTCATAATAAGGACTACATATGTACAAAACATAAATTTTCAATGAATTCATTTGGTTCCCCAAAACATAAATCAAAAGTAGTTTTTTATTAACATTTTGATAGGTGTAGAGGAGACTCCATTATAGGTATGGTTTAAAACTAGTGGGGTTCTATCTAAGGGGGTTTGATCAAAAAATATTCAATTAATATATTTTAAATGAAACATTTCAAGGCTTAAATCATTATATTTTCTAAAAATATGTGATTTCAGCAAAAATTAGGATGTCCAAAAAAGTGTAACCCATTATTTTGGCAATATCCTCAATCTTCTTTCTTCTTTGGCATATCCATTTGATTCCTACCTCATTGGATGGGGCCTAGGAACAAGTACAAATCCACCTAGTGGGTGAGGGAAAAAAAATTGAGATTAACATGCCTAACCCATGTATGCATTCCCTAGGGAACTCCATGGTAAACACTCTTCACTATGGAAAACCCCTATACAACCCCAACATTTTTCCTCTCTCAGCTATGTGTAGGTACATGTTGGTGTGGAGCTTGCTAGTGAACTATACTCCTCATGAGTCAATATTTATCACCTTCATCCTTTTGATCTTCAATACCATCTTTCTCATTATTTTAGTCATTATGTTAGTTATCATTTCAGTTAGTATTTTAGACCTCAACCGGTAAGTCGTTAGTTGATTTTTGTACCTTTTATTGTACTTTTACACTGTCTGGTCATACAAAGACTAGCACCCTAGTGATATGCTAATGTGTCATGTTGTCATCTCTAACCCATGTTGTTATCCTTTGGAAAAGAGTTATTTGAGGTATAGTTTGGGTTCCAAAAGCCTACTCATTTAGCACCATCAAAACACTTAGATTAGTAGAGTGACAAAAGCATGAGAGTGCTCTTCATTCTCTATCCTTGACCTAAAATACTTATCCAACCTGAGGTAGACTAGGGAATCCTTCTACTCTCGGCTCTCCATGACCTGGAGCCTTGGTGAGGTTGGTCCCCCTCTACATTTTGGTGAACCTAACGTGAACCATTTTTGTTCTATTTAGTAGTGTTGAATGACCCTTTCCTCGTAACCTAGGAGTGTTGTGGGTGTGAGTGTTGTGAGGCTCTTAGCCTTGTAACCCAACCTACGACCCTTAGTGGAATAGCTATAAGGTTATGTAAGCATCACAAAATGAAACCTCTAGTGGGCCATTGTCTAGTTGTGAAACCCTTGGGGGCTCTATGAAATTTCTATTAGTGTGTCAAGAAATAGCCTCCTTACATCTCCAAGGAAAACAATAGGGATCCTTTGGCTAGTAGAGATGAGAATGACATGTATCCATAGAGAGGGAAATATAATATGCATAAAATTTGTACACTTTAGGGTGGTAGAGATGAAAATGGCATGTAGAAATAGAGAGGGAAATATGATATGCATACAATTTGTACACCTTAGGGTGGTCACTTGATGTAATTTTACATGAGGACATGGAAAATATGATATACATATTATTAGCTATATTGGTATTATGGATGTGATGTTTTATGTGTAAGCTAAAAATTTCATGATGTATGTATGTATCTGTGTTTATGAATATCAAGCATAATATCATGTGTATGTATTTATGGTCATGAATGCCAAGTTTAATATCATGTGTATGTATGTATTTTCATGAATGTCAAGTGTATTCCTATTCATGTGTAAGTATATCATGTGTATGCTCAAAAGGCTGGTAAGAGACTATGTCGAAGCAATACATTTTGATTTGATTGGCTGACATGGAGAACAAACATATCCCTTCCCTAGAATTTAGCTTCCCACTTGGATGTGTTGGTGTAATTGGTTTTGGTCCAAGAAGCAAAAAAAAACATGCTTCTTTCTAAATTTGTACTCCTCTCTATTGATACTTTTTGTGATTTTGTAATCTAACTTGGCATGGTCAAATGGTGTTTAGTTGACCAAAAATGAGATATGTTAATGTGGAGGGAATCCGTATAGACTTATACATGTAGAAAAAATATTGTTAGGCTCCAAGAGCTCCGAGAACCACTCCATCATTGTTTGGTAATTTTTTTCTCTTAGGGATCTTAAGAGAATACATTTGAATTGTGTACTCCAAAATAATTGAGTGACTTGAAGAATGAATAGATCCCTTATGTACCATTTACCTACCCACTTGGATGTGTTGGCACAGTCAGTTTTGGTCCAGGAAACACAAAAAAAAATGCTTCTTTCCAAATTTTCACTGCTCTCTGCTAACACTTTTTTCAAGTTTCCACTCAATGATGGAATTGCCAAATGGTGTTAATTTGACCAAAAATGAGAGAGGTTTATGTGGAGGGATTCCATATCGACTTGTAAATGCAAAAAAACTTTTTAGGTGCCACAAACTTTGAGAACCACTCCATCATAGTTTGGTAGTATTTTTTCTCTTAGGGCTCTTAAGATACATCATAATAGAGCATTTTGAAATTATCAAGTGACTTGGAGAATGAAAAAATCCCTTCCCTACCATTTACCTGTCCACTTGAATGTTTTCAAACAAGTTGTTTTGGTCTAGAATGCATGAAACAAAAATATGCTTATTTCCAAATTTTCCTTGCTCTCTACTAACACTTTCAACAAGTTTGCATTCTATGTTGGCATGGCCAAAACTTGTTGAGTTGACCAAAAATGAGATGTTTATATGGAGGGATATGGACTTGTACATGTGGTTGAAGCATTTTTAGGTGCCAGGAGCTCCGAGAGCCACTTTGACATAGTTTTCCATTTTTTTCTCTTAGGGCTCTTAAGAGACTACATTAGAATGGTTAACTCTGAAATGATCAAGTAACTTGGAGAACGAACTAATCCATTTTCTACCATCTACCTACCTACTTAGATGTGTTGGCATTTTTTTTTTTTGGTCCAAGAAGCACAAAAAAATAATGCTTCTTTCCAAATTTGCACTACTCACTAAAAATAGTTTTTGTAAGTTTTCATTCAATGATGGCATGGCCAAATGATGTTGAGTTGAAAAAAAATGAGAGAGGTTTATGTGGAGGGATTCTATATGGACTTTACTTGTAGATGAATATTGCTAGCCACAAGCTCTCATAACCACTCCATCATAGTTTTGCAATTTTTTGCTCTTAGGGATTTTAAAAGACAAAATTGGAATATTGCACTTTGAAATACTTGGTGACTTCGAGAAAAACTAGAGCCCTTACCTACCATTTACTTGCCCACTTGGACATGTTGGTGTAGTCAGTTTTGGTCTAGGATGCATGAAACAAAAAAATATGCATATTACAAAATTTGCATTGCTCTCTATTGATACATTTTTTAAGTTTTAATTATAATTTGTCATGGCCAAATGGTGTTGAGTTGACCAAAACTAAGAGTTTTATGTGGAAGGATTCCCTATGGACTTGTATGTGGAGAAAAAACATTATTAGGTGCTACAAGCTCTAAGAACCACTTTGTCATAGTTTGGTAGTTTTTTTCTCTAGGGATCTTAAGGGACTACATCAAAATAGTGCACTTTGAAATGATTGGGTGACTTGGAGAATGGACAAATAACTTCCCTCTCATGATGATGAATGGTCCACTTAACAATCATTATATCTAAGTGATGCTTATAGTGGTGAAGAATTTGGACTTCTTAGGAGGTCATCCATCCCGCTACTATTTTGAATCACATGTGCGTAATCATGGAGTTTCACCAATGATCAATCCCTACAAGGATTCCTAAGCTATTTGTCTTGAATTTTTCATCAATAATTGAGCCATCTCCCGCTTGACAACCCCCCACCCATGGAAGGCTTATTGCTCTATGCTCTACTTCAATTATTTTATGAATGAAGTATAGCAACTAGAATTTATTTCATTCCCTCAAGGGTGATCCTACAATAGTGGGTTACACTTTTTGGTCAAATTTGACATTGAACTAAACTTTTTTAACTAAATCTTCACTTTTGGACACCTATAGCTGCTAAAACATGAGGAGTTTGAAGTTGATGCAAACTAGTGATTTGTGAATATATATATAAATTTTTGGAATCAAATTATATTTATTTTTCCATCTCTTTTGATAACTAGTTTTTAATAGTAAACAACATTTTTAAACAGTGATGTTTACTATATAACACAACTTTTTGATATGAAGGATAAAATTCTAATTTCTTAGAATTTAGATTTGTAACTACGATATGTAGCTCCTTCATTTTGTTTCATAGTGTTTTATTTCAAATATATTTTTCTTAATTAAGTTTTGAATTCAAACCAATTAGAATCTAGACATAGATTTAATGTATAACACATAACTTTTTTGTACATATCAAAATTATTTTTTCTTTTGGATCAAGGACATCAATACCAAGAGCATAGATATTTTTCAAAAAAAAAAATTGGTAATCTACTATTTTTCCACATGTGCAGAACAAAGAACTTAATTTTTAATGAAAAACCTACATTCACAAGAAATAAAAAATAAATATAATAGGGTATGTGCAGGATCATGATGGGCCAAAAAGTGGCGATATGATGGGTATTTGTAGGGTATGTGGCTGAAAACTTTATTTTAACCCAAAATTGATGAAATGAAAATGGTTTTTAAAGGAGATTCTCAACTTTCGACCAATATAGATTATGATTTACTTTGAATTTAATAAATAATTATTATTCATTTTCTATTTGAATTATGACTAAAGTCCTAAGTGATAGGCTGATTGAAAAACATCTATAGCTTTCAAACGGTATCACATTTTTGGAATCCAAAACATGCATCACATTCTATGCTTCACATACTATAGGATTAAAAAAAGAAAAAATGAATTTCATAAAGTTTTGACCAAGTTAAGGTGGTCAGACATATGGGTTTTATATTTTTTTAAAGTTGTAATAAAAAAATCATAATTAATTATTTACTTGGAAAAAAAATTACAAAAAAATATGCATCACATCTAGACATGAGTCCTAGCTACTTATGTATAAAATCTTATAAAACAATATTATCATTTTATTGTGGTTAGGGTGGTCAGACACACCTACTTCTTATTTTTCCCTGAAATTTAAGTACTACTACACTAAAATTTCAAATTTTCACCAAATAGATTTTTTTTTTTTTAAATAAACCTAGTAGTTTAGAAACTACATTCAATTTGCTACAGATTCTATTCTTACATATTTTTGAAATAATATAGATAACTTATTCAAATTTTTACATCAAGTTGCCTAACTCTGATTTTTCTGAATTTTTTGCCACTTAAAGGCCTGTTTTTTCCATGATGATCCTACACATGCCCATTAATCAAATTAAATATATTTAAAATTATACTTTTTGGGAAGCTTACAATAAGGACTACATACTTACAAAATATAAATTTTAAATGAATTCATTTGGTCCCCCAAAAGATAAATCAAAAGTGGTTTTTTATCAACATTTTGATAGGTGTAGAGGAGAATCCATTATAGGTATGGTTTAAAACTAGTGGGGTTCTATCTAAGAGGGTTTGATCAAAACTTCTTCAATTAAAATATTTTAAATGAAACCTTTCAAAGCTTAAATCATTATATTTTCTAACAATATGTTATTTCAACAAAAATCAAGATGCCCAAAAAAGTGTAACCCATTATTGCAGCAATGCCTTCAATCTTCTTTCTTCTCTGACATATCCATTTGATTTGTACCTCACTAGATGGGGCATAGGTACAAGTCAAAATCCACTTGGTGGGTGAGGGAAAATTTTTTGAGATTAACATGCCTAAACCATGTATGCATTCCCTAGGGAACTCCATGGTAAAGCACTCTTCACTGCCGCAAACCTGTATACAACCCCAACATTTTTTCCTCTCTCAATTGTGTGTAGTCATGTGTTGGTGTGGAGCTTCCTAGTGAACTAGACTCCTCATGAGTCAATCTTCACCACCTTCATCATTTTCATCTTCTATATCATCTTTCTATTCGTTTTAGTTATTCTATTAGTTATCATTTCAATTAGTATTCTAGATCTCAACTGCTAATTCATTAGTAGGTTTTTGTACCTTTTATTATACTTTTACACTTTCTATCCATACAGAAACTAGTGCCCTAGTGAGATGCTAGCTTGCCATGCTGTCATCCCTAACCCACGGTGTTATCCTTTATAAAAGAGCTATCTAAGGTACAATTTAGGTTCCAAAATCCTACTCATTTAGCACCATCAAAACACTTGGGTTACTAGAGTGACAAAAGTACTTGAGAGTGCTCTTCATTCTTATTCCTTGACCTAAAATACCTAACCAACCTAAGGTAGACTAGGGAAACCTTTCATTCTAGGTTCTCCATGACCTGGAGCCTTGGTGTGGTTGGTACCCCTCCTCTATATTTTGGTGAACCTAACGTGAACCATTTTGGTTCCATTTAGCAGTACTAAAAGACCCTTTTGTCATAACCTAGGAGTGTTGTGGGTGTGAGTGTTCTAAGGCACTTAGCCTTGCAAACCAACCTACGACCCCTAGTGGCATAGCTGGAAGGTTTCGTAAGAATCACATAATGAAACCTCAAGTGGGTCACTATTTAGTTGTGAAACCCTTGGGGGCTCTATGAACATTCTATTAGTGTGTGAGGAAATGACCTCTTCTTACATCTACACATCCCATCTGCACAACCTGCAAGTGGATCTCCTGCTATAACTTTCACCTCGTAGGACTTGTCAATGAATTATAACAGAGAACCTTCTCTCTTATACATCCCCACATGAATCAATGGAAACACCATAATTGGTGTTCTTGTTGACTCTACATGTTGAGTGAATATCATAACTAAGGAGATTATACTGATTAACTTCTTACATAAAGATGAGTATGACAAATATAGGAGCACTATTCGTACACATGATGGGATTTTCATACCTCCCATAGACTACATCACCTTTTCATTCTTAGTTGAACATAAATTTGTAAATACACTTTTTGACATTATCCCATGGTCTGAGCTCTTCAAAGTGAAACTGGGTATCCCCTGGTTGGTTGCTATGAATGCAATTCCCTTGGTAGTTCATAAGTGTTTGAAGTTCTCCCACTACTATCCAAATCCAACCTCACAAATAAAAATATAATTTTACAATAGATTTTATGGCTTCAACCAAAGGAATTTTATAACTCCCTACACAATACATGTTCACTTACAACAAAGGTTTACAAAATCAACATATAACTGTAATACTTTAAAAAATTTCTTACCTCTAGCTCAGTGCCATTGGTACACTCACACATACATTTACTCAACAAACTTTGTTGTCTTTGGCTCACTACCTTCATCACACATTCTCATACTTATATTCGTACATGCTTATTCACAGTCTCACAAAAACTCACTGTTGAGCTCTCTAAACTGATCCTTACCACATTTCATTATCAAAGGAAATTATGTGGATTCTTATTTGCACATTACCTTCTCAAAATATTTGCCACACATCCATGACATACTTTTCAAAATATTTGATCTTCTATTTGTATCCTCCTTAAGCTTCACAAATTTTCTCCTTGTCAGCTAAAAACATACAACATAAGATATGCAACAATCACAAAAAATTGGCTCCAAAAACATCCACGATAGAAGGAAATCATATGTGACACAAACTAAGAGATAGTTAGGACCTATTTACCATAGAACATATCTTCAAAATTGACACACACTCCCAATCACTTAGTGCAAGCAAGACAACATGTCAAGTTGACCCCACAAACATATAATCTTTCATGCATCAACTCTAGACTAGAGGTGGTACTAAAGAGACCAAACAACATTGTGTGGATCACTCCAACATAGTGATATGGCTTGTAAAACACTTCTTTGCACTCTTTAATATTTCATATCATTTCGGTTTGGTGTAAACACTTCATACCCAAAACATGAATTCGAGGCTTACTTTTGTATAGAAGTGATAGGAAGGGGGTTGGAGGAATTAATCACAAATTCCTGCTCTAGGTCTTGCTTGCAAGACCTCCTTGGTGTTTTGCTTAACCACCTTAACCTATAGGACCCTTCTCATGTTTAGGTACCCCTAGTCTTTCTTGCCAACCCCACTACCATCACAATTTAGCCTACCAAGACAATCTTGGTGCAATGTCTCCAACTCTTCCTTAGCCCTTAATCCACCCTAAAGGCTATTCTACTCCAAACCTTGAATTCAACTTTGTAGGGGTGTGGACAGGTTTCTAATAGGTTCTTTCCATCATATCATGGCTCTGTAAGATCCTCCTAACTCCATCTTTCCATCACTTCCACCAAACCCTCTCTTATGTCTTAAGAAGGCTACTAGCCCTAGGAGCCCCAATTAGGTCTCTTTCTCCGAAAAAATTGGTTATTACTCTAAATTTTCCAAAGAACAACCCATTCATTCTTTGAGGTTCTTGGTTCATAAGAACACCTCTCAAATATTTTTGAGGTCTTGAGTCTTCACCTATCATACAAGGCCTCAACTTGAAATTGGGTAAAAACTAGGGTTTTTAAGCCTTTTTCTGGTTGCTTTCAATCTGCTAAGTGTTCCTCACACCAGATGGGCTGATGGAGTTTCCTCTTGAATACCAAGTCTTGGCAAGACTCACATCTACCTTCTCAAAAAAAAAATTCAACAAAAACCAACCACCCCTACAAGTTATGTGCTTTGCACTCAAGTCTTCCAAGCTAGGCACCTTCCTGGCTCGCCTAGGGTAAGACTTTTCCAACAACTCCTATGCTCTTACAAACCCTAAAACCTACCATATTTACACACATGGAGTCTAGTCACTATTCCCAAAGGGCCGTATAGTTTTCATGGTGGGAAGTGAACTAAATCTCCATTTTCTCAAAATTGCCTAGTTCAGACCAGTAACAGGGTGAAAGCAAACTATTTACAAACAATGATTGAAATTGAATCAAGAAGACTAATAGATGGTACCCAAAGCTTGAGAGATCACTAAACTACATCCTACACAAAACACAATAACAATTTCAATCCATGAAAGCTCTACTTTGAAGTAAAAATCCGAAATAACACACAAAAACATTGTTTTTCTTTCAATTCACAAAATTTCACCACAATACCAATGCTTCCAACCTTGCTCTTAGGTCGAGGCACACCTTATATAAGGTTCCTCAATCGGTTTTGCTCCCTTGGTTAGACATGTAAGTTATCATGTGGTAAAGCTGCAAAAATGTACCATTTTTGTATCTTTTGCCAATTTTCTAATAAACTAAGTAAAATGAGTTTTTTTTTTTAAACTCATCCTCCCTTTCCACACCTTAACCTACTGATCACTACTAAGTAAGACATATTCTTAAACCACTAATTCTATCTAAATGGTCAACATGACCTTCAAAGTAACACATCAAAACAAAAATTCATTCTAGACTTCCTAAATGCCTAGTGTTACCTAGGTGCTCCTGCACCAAGGAGAGGATTAAATATTAACTTGTGGATCTTCTAAACAACACAATGAGACCCAACCATGCTTCTCAAAACCTCTTTTTGCAAAATTAGGCAATTACTTGTTGGTGCAAGTCATTAGATCATCACAAGACCAATATTCAAAATTTACCAAAACATAAACAAGACATTGTCATTAAGATAATCACCGGTGGTGCACCAAATCATATGAAACTTGAACTGATGAAGCACATTATTTACGAGAACATAAATCCAGAACCACAAGGAAAAAAGAGATAATGCGGTGAAATCTAGAGGCTTTCTTTTCAACCTTAGTCAAGACTCTCAAGAACCTAACTTGTCCTTACTCTATTAACACTAAAGAGCATTGCGATACTACTTATGCTTTGAAACTTGGAACATGTGTACCTCACAACTGTGTTGAACTATCTTTCGAATCGCAAGACCATATCTTCATTTGCAAAGAAATGTGAAGCATTTGATAGAGCTCTTGTGGTGCTAGTCTTTGTGCCTTTGACAATTTGGAGACTTAAGCATTTCTCTTCATACCTGATGTGAAGTGTTTCATCAGGAACATCAAACAAATCATCTTGACATCCAACCATGAACTTCAAAAGATAAGATAGGACCGTGTATCAATGATAACATTATTGTCCTTCAACACAATCTCCATTAAATACAACATACAAGTGCATATAATAGTAACATAAATTGACATCAATAACAACACACTAACAACACATTTACCAACAAATTGATACATGTAATCACCAACCTATACTTTTACCTCCACTTTAACTTTCATATGCGAAACTATAAATATCATAGCCATAAATAAAATTGTCAAACACAATATAGAGATGAATGATGCTCCATTTTTTCCATGTGCGCTTATAAGATTGTGAAGAATTCTTACTGTTACGCTAGAATGTTCTCGTAACTAACTGGGAAACATGTGAGAGCTGAAAGGAAAACCGTGCGCTAAAAGCTGTTTGCGTGCGTCCAATGGCCGGTGTAAGGATATTTTTATATCAGATCAAGGACGTTAATCTGTCTATTCCAAATCTCACCAACAACACGAGGAATATATCGAGCTCTGCAAGTCAAATGAAACAAATGCGTTTGGAAAGTTTCTTTCACCACCATTCCAAAAATAATCCTCTTATTGCACTTAGTTAAAATGGCGGCCTCCCCTCTTATCCTATTTCTCTACAAAAGTTTTATCTCAATTACAGAGAATTATTGTGATAACAAAATCTTAATGAAGGGGCACTGTATTTGACATTTTCTGTTACCAAAACTTGAACAGATCGTCTTCCCAAAGAAGTTTGGAAATATATATTTAACAACCAAACTTTAATGCAAATGATTGTTTGCAGTAAATATTAAATTAATAAGTTGTTTGCAGGAAATTCCCAGGTCTTGAACAAGATAGTAGTAACTTTTATTTCTCTTGTCGTGATCAATGGTGAAGTTTAAGTGGACTGCACAACAATAATCCGGCGGTAGCGTACTATGCCAGAATGATCAGAGGCTTAAAAATCTTGTTAACAATTTCTGATCTTGTAATCATTCACAATTATGATTTGATATCATTGTGTTTAAAAAGGGCATTGATTTGGATAATTGGACAGTAATAATGACTAAACGGCCATAATATGGTGACGGGTAACTATCGCACGTATATTCTCATCGCTCATTCTGATAGAAGAAAAAGATAGAACCGCATATTTCTGAAGATGGAGCATTTCAACTACCTGTAAACAAGGTCCACCATTCGGAGTCTCATATGATACTCTACATTTCATTTTAGTGAAGAGACCTGCTCAAGGATATCCAAATATTGGAATGTGACTCAGATATTTCTAAAATTATGTGCATTGATACAAACAATTTTTAATAAAAAAAATTGTAATAATAACTTTAAAAAAAAAGTCATTGGGTTAGAGATAAGTATCAAAATTATTGAGTCCTTTAGATAATCAAGATATATATATATATATAAGTTATAATTAAATGTTAATAACTAATTTAGTCTATAAGTGGTGCATCCACCATCATTATGTGTGTGGTTGGTTATCTTGGCATGGTCACTACCGTTTATGGTTTTGTTCACTATCAAGATGTGAACATTTTCTTTCATTGTGTATTTGGTCACTTAATTGTGATTGTCATCTCTAAGTGTGTGGTTTGCCACTTAGATGTGGGCATTATCTCTTAGTGTGTGGTTGGTCACCCACCCAGATTAGATAGAGATATTTTAGAATCTAGTTATGATATATTTAAATGCCTCTTAACATATGTGTTGAAATAGAGGGGAGAAGGTCCCACTTGCAGCCCCACCAATTTAGACTAGTCTAATAATCTTGACTTACCAATAAAGTAATAACAAACATATCTATAGATTAAGACATGATATTCTTGAGGATGAAATGTAAAAACAACTAAATTTTAATATAATTTATTTTAAAGTATACATATCCCTTTTACACATGTAAAGGAAACAAAATCTCCTTAGGGGTAACCCAAAATAACTAAGTCCAATCATTTAAGCACACCAATCATGTTTACCCCATCCCTATGAATATGCATACCAATTATGTATTGAGTATTACCCAAGTATTTTATTTCAAAATTATTGCATAATTAGGATTTAACCTCTTTAATCAACATATTAAATAATACTATAAATATTGATCCTCTATTCTAACCGTTTTTAACAACAATTTTTTACAATATGCCAACTCAAGCTCTACACCCATATTTAATGAATACATGTATACCATTTATTGGTGTGAATATGGTAATTTATCTAGCTAGTTAGACTATGGGACCTATTCACACCTTGTTCATAAGCTTACTTAGGTTGTTTTTATCTTTTTGTCTCAATTCATAGGATTAAGACACTTGGTACAATCTTGTGAGTTTTAGATATTCTCTATTGCTAATATAGTAAGGTTATTTTTTATTGTGTAATCATTGTATTTTTTGAAGGAAATTTAAATTTTTATTGTAGCTCTTATTTGTGGAACGTTTCTTTAATTTTTTGGATAGATTATTATACCTGTCAATTCATCATTACTCCAACATAATATCAAAGCTCAAAAACCAACAAACCCCTTCTTAATTGTTTGGAGGCTTTATTTTAGGATATTGTAAAAGACCTCCTATAGAAAAAATACATCATTGCACTTAGAATACTAGACACTCTAAGATTTATTATTAAATAATTGAAATTAGAGCAAGAAAATGTTTAGGTAAATTTTTTGAGGCTTTGTATTTCATGCAAAAAATATGTACAACTATATCCATCTATATAGATGTGTGGTTGTGCAAATTTGTACCTATGTTTGCATCAAATTTGGTGGCTCTATGCAAATTTTTGATACCTCTGCATAATTTTTCTATTGCTTCATTTTTCAAGTGGGATTATGAAAAAATAGTGGAAATATTTTTAAAAGAATTGGTGATTACATGGCTAACTTCATCCTTCATTAACATTAGTACATTGATTTTTGTCATCCAATTTTTTTGATTGTGAGTAGTTTTTTATATATAGCTCTTGATCATATTAAATTGAGAGCCCTTTGTCTCATTGAGTTAGGCATACTTATTTTTAGCCACTACCATGAACAACAACCTTGTGTCACCACTACCATAGCTCCATTGCAAATAGACCTAACTAATCCTATTCACGAGGACATTTTTAGTAGCGACATTATCATCACAAGTACTAAGTTGCCACTAGGTTAACACCTAGTCATTACCCACCAACCACCTTGCTTACTCTTTTATGCCCTAAAACTATTTTCTTTATTTTTGGCATAACTTGGGCATTTGGAGTGATTTTTAAAAAATCGATTAGTCTTTCAAAAATTTGTTTTGAACACTTTCTAGTGATGGTATTTTTTCCTAGATTTTTCTATTAATGAGATTTATCACCTGTCAAAGTTAAATATTTTTTTCAGCTTCAAGACTCATAAATTTTGAATTGGATCTCCTTTTTCATGATTCTTATGAAATTAAAATTTTGGTTCACTAATCTTCATAGTAATTAGACCTAATTTTTCAACTTTTTCACTAGCTGTATAGATCCAATCTAAAGTGAAATCTTTAAATTTTTACTTTTTAGTTGTAAAATTTGTAAAAGGGTTTTATTTTTCTTGTTGTAGTGGGGTAAATTTCCTTCCTAAGTAAGCTTAAATAATTATAAAATAAACAAAACTATAATGTTGAGTGCACAAGAGAACTAAGAGGGGGGGTGAATCGGTTTTACATTAAAACATCAAACCCTCACTTACATTCAAATCTACATTAATCCTTAAACCCTTAACAACCATTAGACCCTTATCATGTAGTAAGAGAACATAAACATGAGAAACATTCATGCAAACACATCCAAACACATGAGAAAACCATATTTACGTCGAAAACCTAAGAAGGGAAAAGCCATGATGAGGATTGGCTCACAATAAAAAAAGTAAATACAACACCAAATACAATAGTCTCACTACTGGAGGGCTCACTGCCCAAAAGAAAGAAGGGTTCACTACCAAAAAAAGAAGGGCTCACTTCCAACGACTCACTACCAAAATATAAAGAAGAAGAAAGAAGATCATTACAATGAGAAATCCATCTCAAAGCAACATAAAAGTTCCACCACTGCTTCACCAAAACTTTCAGACTCTCTTTGTAGAATGTAGACACCTTTTGCTCACTACTTCCAATAGCCTTATTCATTAAATCTCACACTGCACTTCACACTTTTGTTCTTCACATCATAACTTGCATCACACACACTTCACATCTTCATACTTCATCAACTCAACACATATATACCGTCCTCAACCTTGAAAACAGTATACAAGGTCAGTGATGCAGCTCAAACGTGTAAATTCAAATTAGGATGGCACTAAAAAATTCTTGTGATGTAGAGGAATGAAGGCATACCACATCACACCTTATCTCAGACCTAAATCCACATATACATTCCACACCACACTTCCACAAACACTTAATCATATTTACAATTAGTGTAAACACATAAGTCCAATCAAACCTGTATTAACGCCATTAAAATTTTAAGCACATACTTCACCAAATCCAAAGATAACTCATGTACCACATACAAAACTTAAAAATAATCTAGAATATTTCATCAACACCCTGAAATCCAGAAGAATCTTCACAACATCATACACCTAAAGAACATACCCATTTTGAACAACCAGTTAACCTTCCTCTTATTGTAACTGATGAATCTAACTTTACGGAGCACCAAAACTCAACTAACTTAGATTGAAGATAGATATGAGCAATATAAGAGCACTTCTAGATTTACAAAACTAGAAACCAAAATGTGGAAAAATGTAGAGCAAAACTATTTCTCCCAAACAACACTACAACACAGCTGACATACTAGTGAACACAACTTCTTCTACCGAGTGATCTAGAACCTGAAACTCAAGATATAACACCTTTTAACACCTTTTTCCAACATATCTAAAGTGCACAAGTAGATCTTCAGCCATGAAGAAATGCAAAGCAAAATACTGAACACTGCTATACCATATTGAGCACACTGTTTTCACTTTTATTCAAATTTTCTCAAAAGCAATTGGAAACCAATCACCAAAAACATCATCTCAATATTTGCAACACCTTCTTATAATCTCAACCACACAAGACGTTGAACATCCACAAACATATTCTCATCAAAGCAACACTAGAGGTTGACATAAGTGATGCCACTAATGACAACATAATGCAACTAATCAAAGCATCTCCATAGGTTGACATCAATGCAACAACAAATATCTATAGACATCAATGAAAAAACATACTTCCAATAATATTCCCCTTTGTCATTGATGGAAACAAATGAAAAAACATCAATAAAAAAAAATCTTATCACCAACTCATAAACTGCACCGTAGTGCATACTTCTCCCCCTTACATAGGGATCAATTCTTTCCAACACTTTATCTTTCAAATGACTTCTCTCCCCCTTTCTTCATATGGTTTTCCAATTAACTCTCTCCCCCTTTGACATCAATGGAAAAGGAAAAAACATGTTTCCTTTTCTTTGCTTCCCCTTTTGCATCAACCACACATACTTTCTCTCCCCCAAGGGAAACACCTATAAGGGACAATAGTTTTTTTGCAACTACCTTTTGTTTTACTACTCTTTATTTTCTTCACACCTTCTCTAAACACTCCCTCTAACTAGAGAAACCAATAATGCCACTAACTACTCCCCCTAAGAGGTAGCCACCAACATCAACCCAAAACAAGGAATAAATCTTAAAATCCACTAGACTTATGCATAACCCTATGCATCTAATTGAAATAAGGAGGGGATATAACCCCTAACTTCTTCCAAATATACTCAAAAGAATCCTTAGGAAGAGCCTTAGTGAAGATATCTCCAACTTGATCCTTAGCCGGCACATATTCCAACTTCACCTCATTCTCTAGAAACTCATCTCTTAGAAAAGTGATACCTGATTGAGATATGCTTTTTCCTTAAATGCATTATCAGATTCTTTGAAATATTTATAGCACTTGTATTTTCACATAAGATATGATTTGGTACATCATATGTCACTCTAATATCCTTCAAGGTTTGCTTCATCCACAAAACTTGTGTGTAGCATGATGCTACAACAATGTATTCTACCTTTGTAGTAGATAATGACACTGAATCCTTCTTGCTTAACCAAGACACCAACCTACTTCCAAGAGAGAATGCACCACCACTTGTACTTCTCTTATCATCCACACAACCTACCCAATTTGTATCAATATGAGCACTTAGATAATTTAGCATCCTTTGGATACCATAAACCATGTTCTGGAGTGTCTTTCAAGTATCTAAATATTCATTTTTACTGCTTCCACATGTGACTCTATAGAATCTTCTTGAAATCTAACCACAAGAAAAACTTCATGCATGATATCCAATCTAGTAGCAATTAGATATATCATTCCTCCAATCATTGATCTATACTTGCTCTGACCATCCTTAAGAGATTATTCATTCTTACTCTTGACTTAAAACTAGTGACCATAGGAGTACATACCGGTTTAAGGGTATGTGTAGGATCATCATGGAAAAAATAGGCCCTTAAGTGGCGAAAAATTCATAAAAATCAGAGTTAGACAACTTGACGTAAAAATTTAAATAAGTTATCTATATTATTTCAAAAATATGTAAGAATAGAATCTGTAGAAAATTGAATGTAGTTTCTAAACTACTAGGTTTATTTAAAAAAGAAAAAGAATATATTTGGAGAAATTTTGAAATTTCAATGCAGTGAGTACTTAAATTTCAGGGAAAAATAAGAAGTAGGTGTCTATCTGAACACCCTAACCACAATAAAATGATAATATTTTTTATAAGATTTTAGATATAAGTAGAGGACTCGTTCAGATGTGATGCATATTTTTTTGTAATTTTTTCCAAGTAAATAATTAATTATGAATTTTTTATTACAAATTTTAAAAATATAAAGAGTCGTATGTCTGACCACCTTAACTTGGTCAAAACTTCATGAAATTCAATTTTATTTTTTTTAATCTTCTAGTATGTGAGGGCATAGAATGTGCATGTTTCGTTCAAAAAATGTGATACCATTTGAAAGCTATAGATTTTTTCAATCAGCCTATCAATTAGGACTTTAGTCGTAATTCAAATAGAAAATGAATAATAATTATTTATTAAATTCAAATTAAAGCATAATTTATATTGGTGGAAAGATGAGAATCTCCTTTAAAAACCCTTTTCGTTTCATCAATTTTGGGTAAAAAAAAGTCGTCAGCCACATACCCTACACATACCCATCATATTGCCACTTTTTGGCCCATCATGATCCTGCACATACCCTTAAAGTCTTTCCATTCCAAACTTCTTTAACATTTCCTTGACATACTTTGATTGTGAAATAAATATACCATTCTCTTTCTAATTGATTTGAAGTCCAAGGAAGAAATTTATTTCTCCAAACATAGACATCTCAAACTCTTTCTACATCTCTTATACAAATCTTTTTCACATACTTTCATTTCCTCCAAAGATTATATCATCAACATACAGAACCACAATCAAGATTTGATCTTTCTCAACTTTAAACTTGTAAAGATTACTATCTTTGGTACCTTTATTGAATCCATGTTGGAACAAGTACCTATCAGTATCAAGACATAATAACCTGGCCAAAATAACCCTAGATAGAATAACCTGGCCAAAATAACCCAAGGACAAAATAACCCAGGGTCATAATAACCCATGGACAAAATAACCCGTGGTCAAAATAACCCATGGACAGAATAACCCATGGTCATTTTAGATCAAGCTAGTAAACTAGAAATGACATAAAATAAATTATAAATATGATTGTGAGGCACTATAGAAGCTATTAAGGTAAAATTTAGACCATATATCCATTATATACCCCTAAAATAGCCTTAAAACACCTTTAATATGCTTAAATAACCTATAAAATGGTAAATAATTATAAAAATAAGGGCAATTTTGTGGGAATAAGTTGATTAAGAGTTATTATGA
Source organism: Sequoia sempervirens (assembly GCA_007258455.2). Classification (NCBI taxonomy): domain Eukaryota; kingdom Viridiplantae; phylum Streptophyta; class Pinopsida; order Cupressales; family Cupressaceae; genus Sequoia; species Sequoia sempervirens. Next base: position 322,890,568 of record VDFB02000008.1, on the reverse strand, counting down.
AAAGCTATTTTTCAACAGTTGTACACAATTCTTGCCTTGAAAACTGATGCAATATTTCCACTCATTTATATTCTTATGAGCAATAAAACAAGAACCACTTATACACAAGTACTTGCAGAATTAAAACAAATTCAACCTGATCTAAACCCAAAAACTATACTTATTGATTTTGAATTAGGTTTCATGGGAGCTATTTTTGAAAATTTTCCAAATGCCACTATTCAGGGATGTTTTTTCCATTTCTCTCAATGCTTGTGGAGGAAAGTTCAAGAAGAAGGTCTACAAACACGTTACAGTGTCGATGAAGTATTTGCATATGAGATCAAGAAACTTGTTGCATTAGCTTTCGTGCCTCAAATAGATGTAATTGATGCATTTGAAACACTTCAACAATCTCCTTATTATACAGAACATGAGGAGACCCTGCAAGCCATAATTGATTATTTTGAAGACACATGTATTGGCAGACTAACCAGAAGAGACAACAAAATCACCCAAGTTTCCAATCACAATGTGGAATTGATATTTAGCTACTCAAGATGATCTTCCCATAACCAATAATACTATTGAGGGATGGCACAGGGGATTTGGTGAATTGCTTCAAAGCATCGCACAACTTAGTATGGAAATTCATCAAAGCAGTGAAAAAAGAATAGAGTCTCCAAGAGAATAGAATAGAGAAATATATGGTTGGATACACTAGGCAACCAAGCAGGAAAAAATACCGTGAACTCAAAGAAAGACTAAAAATATTGGTTGATGGTTATGACAACCATAACATTTTAGATTATATAAGAGGCATCGCTCATAATTTGACACTTTAATTGAAAATTTGAATAATAAAGTTTTTTTAGCAACATACATGTAATTTATAAATTTTGTTTTCCTTTCTCTATATTCTTATGGGGATATTTTGTCCATGGGTTATTCTGACCATGGGTTATTTTGGCTTGGGTTATTATGACCCTAGGTTATTTTGTCCCTGGGTTATTGTGACTAGGTTATTCTATCCAAGGTTATTGAAGGTCGGGTTATTATGTATCGTAACCATACCTATCCAATATTGCATATCAAGCTCTAGAATCTTTCTTGATTCCATACAAAGCTTTCTTCAATCTACAGACCATATTAGGATTATCTGATAGCTAAAATCCTTACAATTTTTGAATGTATACTTCTTTCAGCTCACCATTCAAGAATACAAACTTCACATCCATCTGATAAACTTTGAAATCCTTATGTTCTACAAAAGCCAAAAATATACTTATACCCTACATCCGTACCATTGGATCAAATATCTCTTCAAATTCTATTCCTTCTACTTGTGAGTAACCCTTACACACAAGCCTCACTTTGTTCATAAGTTGACTTCTCCACTCTCATTTAGATTGTTCTGAAATACCCACTTAGTTCCAATCACATTCGTGTTCACTAGTCTTGGGACAAGTTCCCAAGTCTAGTTCTTCTCAATATACATCAATTCTTCTTCCATAGCCTAGATCTAGCATTCATCTTTGCATGCCTCAATCATTGTTTTAGGTTCAACTTTGGAAAGTAAACATAAGTTTACTTGTTCTTCTACCATAGCAACCTTTCTTGTCAATACACCATTTCTTTTATCACCAATGATATGATCTTCATAATGATTCTTTTTCACATACTTAGGGGTTGTAGGGAGCCTTTTTGAAGCTTCTTCATCTTCAGCCTATACTTCTTTTTCTTTTTCTTCTTCTCTACAAGGGGACTCATCTGATTCATATCCATCTATCAACATTGAGCTTTTATGTAAGTCTTCATCCACTTTGACACTTTCACTTTCAACAACCCTTTTTATCCTTTTGTTGTAGCACTAGTAATCCTTTCTCTTTGTAGAGTATCAAAGGAAGATTCCTTCATCAAATCTTGCATCAAACTTTCCTAAGTTTTCTTCATCTCTTTTGATATAGTTCTTGCTTCCAACCACTCTAAAATACTTGACAGTAGGAGTTCTTTTGAATACCATAATTCATAGGGAGTCTTTCAACTATTTTTCCTTGCTTACACTCTATTAAGTATATAGGCTATAGTACGAATTTCTTCTCTCTAGTAGATATCTAGTAATTTTGCTTCCTTCATCATTGTCATTGTTGCTTCCTGAACAGTCATATTCTTCCTTTACAGCAATTCATTCTACTGAGGATTCCTAGGATCTAACAAGTGTCTCTTTATCCCATGATCTTCACAAAAAATATTAAACTTATTGGAGGTGAATTATCCACCTCTTTTAGATATTAAAAATTTGATTTTCATATCCATTTCATTCTCAACCATAGCTATAAATGCCTTAAACTTGTCTAGAGCTTCTAATTTTTCCTTGAGAAAATTTACCCATCATTCTAAAGTAATCATCAATCAATAACATGAAATACCTATCACCTTAAAAACTTCTTATTCTTGTAGGTCCACAAAGGTCTATATGCACCAACTCAAAAGGTCATGTGGTAGAATATTCTTTATTGAAATTTTTCTTATTAGCTTCGCAACTTGGCATTCCTTACAAACTACATTTATAATCTTTGTAATCTTTGGTATATCTTTCATAACGTGAGTAGAATATATTCTAATCGAGCTATCAAAATTTATGTGTCACATTCTTCTATGCCATAGCAAACTTTCATTTATTTGAGTCATAAAGCACATACCATTAACACCTTTAAGTTGATAAACATTTACATCTTTCCTTCTTTCTACAACAACTAGAGTTCAGAGCCTTTTCTAATCTCACAACCACCATCCTAAAACACAAGATTGTATCCTTTGCTACACATTTTTCCTACACTTAGAAGATTATGTCAAAGCCCCTTAACATAAAAAACATCATATGTATTATGCTTACCATCAAAACTAATAGAACCTTTTCCACATATCTTAGTAGATGTATCATCAACAAAATTAACAAGACCTCCTTCAAAATTTTCAAGTTTAACAAACTTACTCTTATCACCTATAATGTGATTTGAGCATCTGTTGTCAATAATCTAGTATTTTTTCTCCTCTCTAGCATGAAAAGCAATCACCATGGTTCCATTATGACCTTCTTTTAGAGAAACTTCATTCATACACTGCCCAGAGTTAGCATAATTAGTTCCAACATTTAGATCCATGAACAAGCATTCATTATCCTCATCATTAGGGTAATTAGATTCATCATTAGATATATTGGCATCTTCTTTAATATAATAACTTCTCTTAATTGATTTACCTTTATTCTCCTTAAATCTGTCATTTCAAGCTTTAACTAGACACTTGAAGCATAAGGACCTATCTTTCCACAATTGAAACATTTGAAAGGTAACTTACCTCTATACTTTCTAGTTCCCTTTTTCAATCTCCTCACAAATTTTGCTTCTAGCTCATCAAGCTCATTTGGATCAGATTCCTCATTCTCTACTTTTCCAACTTTAAAAGTAGTCTCTTTTCTTGAATCATTTGGACCAAACTCTCTCAATTCAAAAGTAGTTAAAGAACCAAAAAACTGATCTATAGAATATTGATCTAAATTTTGAGCTTCTTCAATAGCAAAAACCTTATGACTATAAGCTTTAGGAAGAGTTCTTAATACGTTTTTTACCACCTTATCATCTTCAAGTTTTCCTCCAAGGCATCTGATGGAATCAAAAACTTTTTCCACTATATACATGTAGCTTATAATATGTTCATCTTTTTTCATCCTAAGGGTTTCAAACTTAGCTTTCCAATTTTGTATTTTTGCTTGCTTGACCTTATAATCTCCTTCATAGATACTTTCTAGCTTTTTCCAAATCTCACAATTAGTTTTAAGACTCATAAATTTCACAAGTTCTAAATTAGAAAGACCACTCAAGAGAGCATACCTTTCTTCGCTATTGTTCTCATATTCCTTG
>VDFB02000008.1:322700365-322886566 GCA_007258455.2 Sequoia sempervirens | reverse complement strand
TCTATAGTGGGCCCCAAACTTTTATCTTTGGGTGCAGAAAAAATGTTTGTGATAGCTTTGTTTTTTCCAAAAAATAACACTACAAATTGACTATCAAAATGGGAGCACAAGGACAAACCCCCAAACCATGCCACATCTACTCGTATTCATGAAATGTGACACACAGGAGTGCAAAAGAAGGATATTTCATTAAGGAAAAATTCTATTGCCATGATTTTTATAAGTTTCCAATGAAAACCTTCTACACATCTGAGTTAGGAAAAGGGTAGGAGATTTCAGAGAATAATGCTTAATATCGAGTGATAAAATTAGTTACCTTCTCCTAGTCCCCTTGCTTACATTAGATGAGATACAAAAACATCATATTTGGCTCGATATCAACCTATAATTGTTAGAGGAACTGATTTACCAACTAATCAAATGAGAATATAGAGTTATCTAGTAAGGAACCATACCACTCAAGGGTAATGTCCTTAAGCTATCTAGTAAAAATTTTATCCATTAGAGCATCGTGGTGGAAGAGATCAGTGCACATACCATTAAATGTTGAAATATTCTTCTAAGGGTCTCCACAACCATCATATTTTTCAAACTTTGGAATCTATCCCCGTAGGGATAGGAGTGTTTAAAATAGTAGTAGATAAAGGACTATGGTGAAAGAAAGGTTGAAATATAGGTTGAGAAGTAGCACTAGATAGGCTCACTAGTTGGTTTTGTATTTGACCCATGTTGTGTAATAAGGCATTTAAGATAGGGTTAGAAGATGAAACATTCAACTAGAGGAACCTCCACTAGAACCACCAGAGCCATCAAAACCCCAAGATCCACCAACCCCCATTCTAGCATGGACCTTGCCACCTGAACTAGCATGGACTCCAGGATTGCCACTAGGAGCATTCGAGGAGGTAGAGCTTAAGCCCAAGGGTATCTTGTTTAATATAAAGGTGGGGGTAGGATGCAAACCATACATAGTGTCAATGAAAGGACCATTGTCAACCATGTACACCGATACATTAGGCATCGAGACTTCTATATGTCTTTTAGCAGTTTCAGAGGCTATATCTCAGATAGTGGTCGATTTAGACTTATATGCTGAGACATGAGTGTCCACAATGTTTGCAAGGCCTTGAAGAAATTCTACACCTCTCTAATCCTTATCTAACATAGCTCTCAATGTAGTAATAACCTTAGCTACTTTGGTTAAATTTCTTTCTTTCCCCAAGTACTTCTTGAACTCCTCAAGTCTCATATCTAGGGAAAGAAGCTATGTCCTGGGGATCTTAATAGCATCTTCTTTCTCCATAGAAAAAGATAAAGGAGAAGTAGGAGGTGTAGGAATTTGAGGAGCTTCCCAAAAAGGATGAGAAAAACTTATATTTGTTCCTGACATTTCTTCTTAAAAGGTAGGACCTGCAGTGACCTTCTTAGAATCCATCTCTATGTGTGCTAAGCTTCTTCTAACAATGTGCTTGGAGGTTGCCAATTGAGTTATAAAGCTCATAAATATTTATAAAAACCAAGTCTATAATACACCTAGGACATGAGAGAAGAATAGCCAACACTAAGAAATGAAAACAAGACTTTCATGTTAGGTTAACAAAAAATGTAGAGTAGGGGATTCGTCACCCCCGAGACTCTAGGTCATGAGAGAGTCCCAAGGAGCAAACTACCCTAAACTACCTCAAATATTTTGAAAAGTTGAGAGAGAGGATGAAAAGGAAGGGCAAGCAGTGCACTACTTTCCTTTTGCTAAAGATAGGTGTTTCAAAAATCAGGCGAGCTGGCCTCAAAAGTTTTAGATTGCTGATTAGAAATATCACTGACTAAGGGCAACAATGTGGGAACATGACTCTAGTGCAGTGTGCTGGCATCTCAAGGATGCATTGATGTCCTGTACAAATAGGGTTCTAGAAAATAGACATAAAATGTAAAGGGACTACTAACGACCCAACTAACAAAGATTTCATAGTTTTACAAAGAAAGTATAAAAAGAAAAGAGTACAACAAGAAGAATACTTCAAGCTATTCTGATGTGAAAATGATAGAGAAGAGTTATAAAATGCACCTTTCACATGCAATCTATTCTTCTAACTAATTCCAAGCAGATAGCCTACACCTACACACAAAATAATGAAAAAATATTGGGTCTATGTTTGAGGTTTGCCTTAGTCAAACCCCCATTTTGGTGTTCCCACCTCCATGGATAGCCAAAATGCCACAAGATAGAGAAAGCGATGGAGAATAGAAATGAAATGATATAAGAAAATAGAGAGCACAAACAAACAAAATGCTACTCTAAAAGCATGATGATGCAATCAAACAACAATATACAAGGGTATGTGAAGGATCATCATGGAAAAAACAGGCCCTTAAGTGGCAAAAAAACTAGAAAAATCAGAATTAGGCAACTTAACTTAAAAATTTGAATAAGTTATCTATATTATTTTAAAAATATGTAAGAATAGAATCGTAGGAAAATTAAAGTAGCTCTTAAACCACTAGGTTTGTTTAAAAAAAAAAGAAATCTATTTGTGAAAATTTAAAATTTCAATGCGAATTTAAATTTGAGTGGGAAAAAAAATAAGAAGTAAGTGTCCTGGTTCCAATTCACCCTAACTACAATAAAATGATAATATTTTTTATAATATTTTGATATAAAGTGGAGGACCTATGTCCCTGGCTGCATGCATAATTTTTTGTAATTTTCCAAGTAAATAATTACTATGAATTTTATTAAGCAACTTTAAAAAATATAAAAACTTGTGCTGTCCTAATTCAATCTTAACTTTAATCAAAACTTCTATGAAATTTAATTTTATTTTTTAATAATTATAGGTATGTGTGCTATAGAATGATGTATGTTTTGATTCAAAAAATGTATCTACTGAAAGTTATAGATTTTTTTCAATCACCATCGATGGGACTTTAGTCATAATTTGAATAGAAAATGAATAATACCTACTTATTAAATTCAAAAGTAAGAATAATTTATATTTCTAGAAAGATAAGAATCCTTTAAAACCCTTCTGCTTCATCAATTTTGGGTAAAATCTGTTGTCAACCTCACATACCCACTATATTGCTACCCTTTGCAATAGCCCATCAAGGATCCCAAGACATCTTGGCCACACATTACCTTCCAAACTATGAGAAAACAAGGCCAATTATGGAAGGAAGAGCATGATAGCACCACATAAAGAAGATGAAGCTTGACTATCCAACAACAAAAATGGTGTTGCAACAAGATTAAAGTGTTTAGAGCATGAAATAATGAATAGAGTAAGTCAATAAAGAATGAAGATCAAGAAGTCTAGTTTGAATACAAGAAATGGAGGAAAAAAGGTTGATTCCCCTTGGTCAAGGAAGCACAAAATCCCTTACCTTCACAACCAACCAAAGACACAATATTTTTGTATATTTTAGGGGAAGGAATATTTTTAGGATGCTAGTGTGGTGCATAGACATCCATGCAGTGCATGCACATCCCTAATAGAGGAATCTAATAGAGATTCCTCCTTTGACACAAAAAGGCAAGGCCACATGGATGGAGAAAGTTGATGCTGGAAAGGATTGCATCAAAAGACTTATATTTTCTAAAGTAAGGGAAAAATAAATAGGGAATTATCCAAGGGTGCAATTTTGCACCATTATGGCTACCTCTTAGGGGGAGCAAGTAGTTGGTTGGTTGTTGCTAATAGGGGAATCATGTATAGTTTTTTGAAGAAGTGTTGTTGGTCAAAGGGGGAGAATGTGCTAATGATTCAAATGAAGATATTGTTTCCCTTTGTTCTTGATATCAAATGAGGAGAATGTGTAGGTGTGTGTTTCCATTAATGCCAAAGGGGGAGATTGTTGGAATTATTTGTCATTAATGTCGACACTTGGGAAGATTGTTGTGCATGTATTTATAATATTGTTGCACATATGTTTGGCATTGGTTGTCATTGATGTCAACTCTTAGTTAGGTATGTCATTGGTGTTGTGCTAACAATGGAGTTGTTGATGTTCATGGTTGGATGTCATGCCTTGCTTAATGACAATTTTAGAGTTGTATTGTGTATGGTTAATAATAGTAGAGATGATATCATGGTGATATATTAAGATGAGGATTAGAAGAATTAAGATGAAGATTAGAAGTAATGTTGGAGTTGGAGAGATGTTGCAGATGATCTTTAGTATGTTATATGATCTCTCTTATTTCTCTTAAGAAAGTATGTGTTGCTACAAGGATGTTTTGGTCTCCAAATGATGAAATTTTATGCTATAGAAAGTTTCTTTCAAGACTTTTTGTAAAAATGCTTCGGATTCCTCCACCTTTGAATCTTTGGTCTTGCAGTTTGGGATTTAATGTATATTTTGTGTGGATTTTGAACTCCTATCTTTTGAGTTCACTAGTGTTTCTGAGGAGGTTTCTTGTATTTGCATAGGTTTGGCAATTTCATTGGTTGTTCGGATTGGTCCAAAAAATACTCGACATTTCTCCACATTGATGTTTATGCTCCTATGTCTTAGTGTACACATTTTGAATGATTGTGTAGTTTCTCAGTTTAGTTTTCAAGTAATAACGTGTTCAAAACATTGATTTATTAATGTTTCATCTCATGCTTGTGTATTTTGTGCTTATGGGATGAACTGTTATATTTCTCTTTGGTTTGTGGTGGCTCTTTGTGGCCTGCTAGTGTGATAGACGTATCTGAAAGTGGTGTTGGATTTTTATATAACATCTCTTTGTTGGCCACACATCAATGATTTGAGTTGGTTTGGCATATTGTTTTGAGTTGGTTTTCTTGAAAATTTGTGGATTTTTGGCCAACAGGGCTTTCCTTTTGGCTTGTGCTATGTGCTTGGGGATCTACGCCAACTTTTTAGGTTGTGTTAAGATGTATTTGGGTCATGACCTATATTGTTGAGATATACATTTAGTAATTTTAGTTCAAGATGTGTTTTTTGGCCGACTATTTTTGTGCTACATGTTTCATGTACATGATACCATGTTGCTAACTTGGGTTGTTGTGTGCCAATATATGTGTTGTTTGGATCACTTTGAAGGATATAATAATTTCTTATTTGGTCCTCTCTATCTATTGGATAGGGTTGTGTTATGTTTTTGTAGCTAACTTATTGAATTCATTATTTATCTTCTATTTTGGTTGACCTAATTGAACTTTTGAGACATTGTGAAGGATATAAATAAAATAACATTTTAGTTGCAAGTTGAGTGTGAGAATGGTATGGTGTGAGAATATGGAATGAATCAGTGAGTTGTGGAAAAAAAAGAGAAAAAATCTTTAACGCCTTAGTTAGCAGACTGTATTGTTGACATATGTTGTAATTTCATATCTTCATGTATCCTACTATTAGATAGTGAGTCTCTTTAGCAGTTCCTTGTAATTTGCATCTTTCCTTGAGGTTGTGCACCTCAGTACTGCAAGTCCTTTGTATATTTTCCTAAGGTTGTGTGCCTTAGCCTGCAAGTCCTTCAAGGAGTAGTGTTCTTCCTTGGGTAGTGAGCCTTAAAAAAAATTATAATTTTGTAAGTAATGAGCTTCCTATATTGAGAGATTTCTCTCTTTGGTTTTTCCATCCTTGGGTTTTCCATGTAAATCTAGTTTTATCTTGTTTATGTGTGTTTATTTCTTTATGATTGTATTTTTTTAATTTTCTTTTAAGTGTTGCTAATTTGTTCATAGGTTTTTGATCCTATTAAAATTCCAAAGTTTCATTTTGTTGAAGGGTTTATGTTTTGATAGATATTGATTCACCCCCTCTCTCAGTATTAGGGTGTGTTCAACAAAGAATTTTTTCAAAGATATTTTAATATATAATAAATAGATACTATAATGAATCCTCACACAAATAAGTGAATTTTTAATATGTTTTGACCATTATACTTTGTTGAGGACTACTTATATTCAAATTTTAATCTTTAACTTTAGTACCTATCTAGGTTGAATGATCAATGCATCTATACATAAAACTTGATGAAAAAATATTGTAGATATATGTCATTGCTAGTTTCTTACAACACCATTAACTAAATTTGATACATCATAGGAACCCCTCTAGGGTTTTAATAGTCACAAGATCATAAAATTTTTAGTAAAAATTACAACAATGAGTTGTTCCTAATGACCATATAAATAAATTAATAAATAAAAATTACAATTTTTTTTCTTGATTTAAATGAGGTGAGTGGTTGAATTTATACCATCAAACTAGTTCTTAGTCTTGGAACATAGAGTTTAGTCTATATAAAACCCTAATGATACTACAAACCCTAATCCTCTTGGTACAAAGTGTGGATCATCATGGAAAAAATAGGCCCTTAAGTGGCAAAATAATCAAAAAAATCGTGAAAGTTAGAAACCGACTTAAAAATTTGAATAAGTTATCTTTATTATTTCTAAAATATGTAAGAATAGAATTTGTAGTAAATTGAATGTAGTTTCTAAACTACTAGGGTTTGTTTAAAAAATAAGAATCTATTTTCTAGAAAATTTTGAAATTCTTAAATGCAGAGAATTTAAATTCTTGTGGAAAAATAAGTGCAGGTGTCCGTCTCAATTCACCTAACCACAATAAAATGATAATATTTTTCATAATATTCTAGATATAAGTAGAGGACCCATGTTCCATGTGATACATATTTTTTTGTAATTTTTTGCAAGTGTAAATAATTATTTATGATTTTTTATTACAACTTTTAAAAATATAAAAGCCTCCATGTCCCGAATTTCACCTTAACTTGGTCAAAACTCACTTAAATTCAATTTTTTCTTTTTAATCCTATAGTATGTGAAGAATAGAATGTGATACATTTTTTGGATTCAAAAAATGTGATACCGTTTGAAAGCTATAGATTTTTTTCAATCAACCTATTAATCAGGACTTTAGTCATAATTTCAATAGAAAATGAATAATAATTACTTATTAAATTCAAAGTAAAGCATAATGTATATTGATGGAAAGATGAGAATCTCCTTTAAAAACCCTTTCGCTTCATCAATCTTAAGTTAAAAAAGGTCATCAGCCACATACCCATCATATTGCCACTTTTGGCCCATCATGATCCTACACATATCCCTTTATATAAGTTCAAATGATATGGTTGGATCTATCTTGCAGAGCTCAAACACTTAAAATATCAAAAATACATCCTCTACTTAATAATCCCTAAAATATCTAAGTTTGATATATCAATCTTGAGAATTTTTCATGTGGCATAAATTTTCTCATAGTGAAATAATCTTACTACACCCTTTAGATACAAATTAACAAAATTTCAATATAAAAAATAAAAAATATGCATTTGGGGTTTCCTTGAATCCCCCAAATGTCTAAAAAAATATGGAGACAAAATGTAAAAAAGGTAAAAATAATGTCTTATATTGATTTTCATGATAATAAAATACATTTCCATTACAAGACTTTACACATAAACTCGAAAAAGTGAGTTGCAATCATATACACTAGTTAAAAGATGAAATATAGAGCTTGATCTAAATGATATTTTCCCATAAAAATGTAAAAGACCAAGACTATCAAATTAAAAATTAATGCCCTTACATATATTTAAACCAAGGGCATGCTTCCTAGGAAGAAAAAAATAGTTGATAGGGTTCGTAGGGAGAAAGCATGCCATTGACATCACAATCCACATCCTCCAACATCCAAAACTTCACCTCAAGGTTAATGCATGGGCATAGTCATCAAATTTTGGTCTCAAAGATTCACCATTAAATAGCCCATCAATTGATACCCAAATATATGCTTAGATGGATGGAGAAAACCCACAAAATTGAAAGGAAGTGGAGTGCATGGAAGATGCTTCCTACACTAATCTAATTAGGAGAGAGTTGTAAAATTTTCTTAAACACCTTTAAAATGTTACAAATTTAGATGCACATATATATCATCATCAAATAAATAATAAAAATAAAAAATATAATTTACACAAGGAAAACCCTTTCAAGAGAAAAACCACTCCAAAATATAACTCAATTATATTATTCAACAACAACAAACAAGTTACAATATAATTGTAGAGTTATTCTCTTGTATATGAGTCTTCACACTTCTCAATTTTGGAGTAATTCCAATAGCATAATAGTACTCCAACAAAATAACTATCTACTACTCCAAAATACAAGTGCTTAATATATAGGATCATACAATGCATTAATTATATATTTCTAAAATTAAATGTGAAAGGCTAAAGATGCAACATGCAAAGCACCAAAACAACCACATATGCATAATGGTAAGTTTTTTTTGCGAGTATTAATAGTTGTTGTTGGCATTGATATCAAAATGCTTATGTTTGTGTTGTCAACTGGTAATGGTTGAGAAGTTATGATGATCCTTTGATTAGTTTCAGTATGTTTTCATTAGCAAGTGCTACTAGTGTCAACCTTTTGTGCTGCTTTAATAAGTTTATGTTTATGGACATGTGTAATGTCATAAAATTGCACCTCTTGCAATTTCACATACATTCTTGCATCTGCTTTAGTGTCCACTCCCTTAGCATCTTGTGTTGGCTCATTTTAGCCCCTACATCAGCTTTTCCCCTCTCAAGATGCTCATCACCTATTTTCAGTAGCTACCTTTGTGCGCCAACTTTGCATCTAACCTTGTATTTTTCCCATACTTTTTGTTTTGTAGTGTGATGTGTCTAGACACTAGCACACCACACGGAAATTTGCATGCTATGCTAGCATCTTGTGACATTTTTACATTCAAATGACCATTTTCAAGTATGGTTGCCACTTGTCATCCTCTTTTGTCAATTGTAATGGCTCAGGTTGCCTTGTAACTACCCAGGAAGCTTATTTTCCTTCCTTAAATGCTATCTTTTCACTTCATTTGTAACTATCTTCTACTTCTAGCTTCTTCTACTTCTTGGCTCCTCTTTCAAATATTCTCCCATCTCGCTATTTTGCTTGGAAAACTCCATATAGCTTGCTACAAAAGCTCTAAGCACTCTCAAGCTCTTGCAACATTCTTTACTCTTGTAGCCCTCTCTCTCATCCTTGCTTTCTTTGGCTTCCTTAAGCCTTGTAGCTCTATCTCCCTTTCCTTATGCTTGCGAGCATCCTAGGATTCCATATCCCCCATCTATTGCATCTTTACTTCATGATACAAATTCTCCTCCTCAAGTGAGGTTTTTTTTTTATCACTCACATTTTGTGATACAGGTTCTCTTTCTCAAGTGGGGATTACTTTTATCACTGATACTTGGTGGTGTTGGTTCTACTCCCGAAGTTGGTTTTTCTTTCACCACATGCTTTATCCATTTCAATTCATTTCTCTCTATCTATCAGGTTGTTTGTGGAGGTGGAAACACCAAAATGGGGATTTGACTAAGGAAAACCCTATACAACCCCACACTTTCTCCAGATCTTATGCATGCAGGTATTAAAGACATTCATGTGTGAGAGGCTTGGTCACTTGCGTGGTTGTAAGAATTTTCCTTTCTTGACTTTATCTTCATCATTGTACTCCTTTACTTTATTTTAGTTCTATTATATTATGTTACTTTCTCACGTTTCAAGATTTCTTGGAAATTAGAATAGAAGTAGTCACTTAGCTATTTTTTGTGATATTCTTTCTTTCTAATTCATACAAGATGCTAGCGTGCCGCACTGTCGTACTTATTCTGTGCTTTTGTCCTTTTCCCGAGAGCCCGTCAGCCTATCCAAGAAATCTTCATGACCTACTCTTTCTGATTCTAGAAATCTCACACTATTCCTTGAGGTAGTTTAGGGAAGTTCACCCCATGAGGCTCTCTAAATGAAGAGAACTCATGAGTACCGAATCCCCTTTCTCTACATTTGGTGGGCCTGACGTGAAGAACAACGTTTTTTTTCAAAAACTAGGAATTTATTGACCCCTACTTGGTGGGGTCATAACTTTTGACTCGATACTCAAAATTTAGAACCGTTTACACCATTGGAAAATTCTCCAAGAGAACTAGTTTAGTCCCTAAAATACCATGCCTTTGGCTATTGAATTTTAGGGGCTGATGCAAGTTCCAACCTCAAATTCCACTCCAAAGACCTCTAAAATGAAAATTACTAGAACCTAGAAAATACTGAAAAAATCCAAAAATACGGATTTCTAGTTTTTCTTAGTTCTATCACCCCAAAATGAATTTACTATCTTCTTTTATTAGCTCAATGTCTAATTTTATTCAAAGAATTAATGATGTTCCATTTCATGCATGTGATAGTGACTTGGCTTTTCCTATGTCACTTGATACCTTAGCTCCTTCTCACAAAAGTCCTCTTACTTCAGAGGATATTTGGTTGCAAGAAGATGAAATTATTGATACTTTTCTTAATATTACTCTACCTCCTATTCGTTCCAGTGCACTCTCTTTTGGAGATGATATGTTTGTGAATGACAAATCTCCCTTCATTCCAATGCACTCTCTTCTAGAGACATTGTATTCATGAATGACGAACTTCCCCTTCATTCCGATGCACTCTTTTTGAGACGTATTGGTGAATAGTTAATCTCATCTTTATTCCAATGCACTCTCTTCTAGTGATGGTGCATTAGTGAATGATGAATATCCTTCCATATTTGATCCCACTTGGATCGATGTTGAGAATATATCTTCAAATAATTATTCTGCTAGTTGTGATGATTTTGTAAATGCAATCTATGTCTTTGTTGCCCCTCAAAGGCCTAAGAGACCAATCATTTACATGAATCCAGATAGTCCTTCTCCTAAAAGGATTTGTTCTATTGATGGCATTCCATTTGATGGTGATTCTCCTAATCTTTTTTATGGCTCCCTCTTATAAAGTGGTAGCCCATACTTATAAGAAGTCTTCCTCAAGTACCCAAACCTACGACTAAAGCACCTAGTGATTATGATCTTGTTGAGCAACTTTAAGTTACTCCAACTAAGATCTCACTATGGGACTTGCTTCAGTTTGCTCTGGTTTACCAAGGTATGCTTCAAGAAACCTTGCAAAAGATCCTCTTGCCTTCTTCTATTAGGCTGGTAGATGCTGATGCATTGATCTCATATTCATGCAAATTCACTAAATATTACATTTTATCTACAGGAACTCCGGCCTCCAAAAGAACATAAGCAAGTAGACCCTCTATTGATAATAGTTAACATTAATAACATCAACATTAGATGTACTCTCGTTGATGCTAGTTTGACACTCAATGTACATAGCATTGATCTATTTCCTAAGATTAATATTGATTCATCTTCTCTTAATGCTTCTTCTGTTGACATTCATGGGTTCAATAATGTTGGTTGACAAGCCCTAGGAACAATAGTCTTTCCTTTGAGGTTGAGACTCATTACGGTACCCACCCTTGTATATGTTATGCTAGAAAAGTTACCTTACAACCTTCTTCTTGGTAGATCGTGGATTCATGCTATGGGTGCAATCTCGTCTACCTTGCATAAATATATTAAGTTCATTTATTGGGTTTCCCTCATGTGAGAGATCTTCAGGGATACCTCGTTGTAGGTCTATAGGCCTGTAAGACACTTTTTACTCTAGGTTTCCTTCATGTGAGAGATCTTAGGGGATACCTTCTCGCAAGTCTATGGGCCTGTAAGGCACTTATTTCTCTGGGTTTACTTCATGTGAGAGATCTTGGGGGATACCTTTGTGTAGGTCTGTGTGCCTATAAGATGCATACTTCTATGGATTTCCTTCATGTGATAGATCTTGGGGGATACCTTCTTCTAGGTCTGTGGACCTATAAGGCGTATACTTCTTAGGGCTTCCTTCATGTCAGAGATCTTGAGGGCTGCCTCCTTGTAGGTCTACAAGCCTATGAGATGCTTTCATCCTATGAGATATATGTCCATCATTGGTCTGCAGGCCTTCGGTGCACTTCGTTCAAACCTCCTCAAGAGAAAAGTACCTATGGATCCATCTCTCTTGGGATTTTCATTCCTTTCTAGCTTCTCCATCTTTCTCTTCTCTTTTGTATATACTAGATTGAAGATCTACATCTTCTTCATCCTGAGTATATGCTCTTTCTCTCTTTGAAATCTTAGAATTCTTTTATGTGTTTAATTTGGGGATGATGCATAGTTCTAATACAACCCTCTACATCAAGGTCTCTTTTACTTTGCTGACTCAAATCCTTTTGTTTTTTGCGTGCTAACATTCTTGTCTAGTGCAGGTATTTCTTATCTAATACATTTGTTTTGCAAGTCTTTAGCTTTGCGGCATGCTTCCTTGGTTTGAAGAGTTATGTACTTCCTCTATAGTATCATTTTGGGCATCATGATGTTATTTATGTTTAGTATATTTCCTTTAGTGTGCATATTACCATAGATTCATATGCCTGCTAAAGTGGGGGAAAAATAAAATGTCATAAAATTGCACCTCTTGTAATTTCACATACATTCTTGCATTTTATTTAGTGTCCACTCCCTTAGAATCTTGTGTAGGCTCATTTTAGACCCTGCATTAGCCTTTTCCCCTCTCAAGATGCTCAACACCTCTTTTCAACAGCTACCTTCATGCTTCAACTTTTCATCTAACCTTGTGCTTTTCTTGTACTTGTCATTTTGTATTGTGATGTGTCTAGACACTAGTGCATCGTGTGGGTGTCCACGTGTTGCACTAGCATCTTGTGTTATTTTTAAATTCAAATGGCCATTTTCAAGCATGTTTTCCACTTGTCATCCCCTTTTGTCAATGGTAATGACTTGGGTCACCTTGTAATTGCCCGGGAAGCTTCTTTTCCTTCCTTAAATGCTATCTGTTCATTTCATTTGCAACTCTCTTCTACTTCTAGCTTTTCTACTTCTTGGATCCTCTCTCAAATATTCTCCCATCTCACTATTTTGCTTGTACAACTCCATATAGCAGGTATGTGTAGGATCATGATGGGCCAAAAAGTGGTGATATGATGGGTATGTGTAGGGTATGTGGCTAACAACTTTTTTTTACCCAAAATTGATGAAACAAAAATGGTTTTTAAAGGATATTCCCAACTTTCTACCAATATAAATTATGCTTACTTTGAATTTAATAAATAATTATTATTCATTTTCTATTTGAATTATGACTAAAGTTTTGATTGAAAAAAATCTATAGCTTTCAAACTGTATCACATTTTTTTAATCCAAAACATGTGTCACATTCTATGATTCACATACTATAGGATTAAAAAAAATTGAATTTCATGAAGTTTTGACCAAGTTAAGGTGGTCAAACATAATGAGTTTTTATATTTTTTAAAAGTTAAATAAAAAATTCATAATTAATTATTTACATGGAAAAAAATTACATGCATCACATTGGGACATGAGTCCTCTACTTATATCTAAAATATTATTAAAAAAATATTATCATTTTATTGTTAGTAGGGTGGTCAAATAGACACCTACTTCTTATTTTTTCCCTAAAATTTAAGTACTACTACATTGAAATTTCAAATTTTTACCAAATAGATTTTTTAAAATAAACCTAGTATTTTAGAAACTACATTCAATTTGCTAGGATTATATTCTTACATATTTTTGAAATAATATAGATAACTTATTTAATTTTTTATGTCAAGTTGCCTAACTCTGATTTTTCTAAATTTTTCACCACTTAAGGGCCTATTTTTTCCATGATGATCCTGCACATACCCTAGCTTTCTATAGTAGCTCTAAGCACTCTCAATCTCTTGTAGCATTCTTTGCAACTCTCTTGGATATCACAACCTTCTCTCATCCTTGCTTTCTTTGGCTTCCTTAAGCTTGCAGCTCTATCTCCCTTGCCTTATGCTTGTGAGCATCATGGGATTCCATATCCACCATCTATTACATCTTTACTTCGTGATATGGGTTCTTCTCCTTGAGTGAGGTTTTCTTTTATCACTCATATTTTGTGATATGGGTTCTCCTCGAGTGGGGATTGTTTTTATCACTCATACTTGGTGATGTGGGTTCTACTCCTAAAGTGGGTTTTGCTTTCACCACACACTTTATCCATTTTTATTCATTTCTCTCTATCTATCTAGTTGTTCATGGAGGTGGGAACACCAAAATGGGGGTTTAATTGAGGCAAACTCCTATACAGCCCCAACACTTTCTCCAAATCTTACAGATGCAAGTATTGAAGAAATTCATGTGCTAAAGGCTTCATCACTTGCGTGGTTGTAAGCATTTTCCTTTCTTCACTTTATCTTCATTATTACTCTTTTACTTTATTTTAGTTCTATTATATTATGTTACTTTCTCACATTTCAAGATTTCTTGGCAATTAGAATAGAAGTAGTCACTTAGTTGTTTTCTACGATATTCTCACTTTCTATTCTGTACAAGACACCAGCATGCCTCTAGGACACCAATGCACTGCACTGCCATCCTTATTTTGTGCTTTTGTCCTTTGACCAAGAGCTCGTTAGTCTAGGTCTAGGAAATCTTCATGACCTGCTCTTTCTGATTCTAGAACTTTCACGACATTCCTTGAGGTGGTTTAAGGAAGTTCACCCCATGAGGCTCTCTAAATGAAGATAACTCATGAGTAGCGAATCCCCCTTCTCTATAGGATGTATAGCTATGTTGTGGTTGGTTTAATGGTGAAACCTAGAAAAAATTTCTCTACTAGTTTGGTCAATAGAACCACCAATTTCCTCCAAGTTTCATTCAAGGAAACCCTAGAGATCTCAATCAAAGGATGGAATTAAGGAAAAGAGATCTACAATAGGATGTCCTAGGGTGTTATTAAAGACAATGAGAAGGTTCACCACTAAGCTAATTCTTAGAAAGAAAGAGATGAAAGTATTATGCAAACCTAACTAAATTACCTAGGAATTGAAACTAAAAATTAGGACAATAAGCTGATAATGAACGAAGGGGTACGTGGAAGAAAGATGTGGTCAAAAAAAGCTTTGAAACCCTAAAATTCTATTGTTTGATGCTCACTAGGACTCATACACCAATTTGGGAGATTTAGTCCTAGTATAGAGTTTTTGGGTAAGATCTGCAACCTCTAGGTGACTAGTAAAAAGGCAATATTGGGACTCATACACCCAAATTGTTTTAAAGTGTCCTCAAAGCACAATTTTGAAGCGAAACTTTGTGAGCCTCTAAAGATGGATTAAATAAGCACTTTCCCACTAGTTTCATGCAAATAGGTTAGATATCTTGCTCTAGATCTGAGTTTCTGAGAGCCTTGACAAATTTTCATGACAACTTTGATAACTTTTGCAGCTTTGTCATTTTGGTACTTTTGAGGGCTTCAAATCTACTTTTTCTTCAACCTATAAACCTACAATCACACAAAAAGAGAGAACAAAGTGTTTTTTTTAAGGGAATGTGGATTTTCCTTGGTCAAACCCCATTTAGGTAATTAAACCTTATGATAAAAAATGAAACATGAAAGATGAAATGTGATCAATGATACCTTGAATAATGTATTGAAATATAAATCTACAATCTAACATGAGATGGCCATGAAGAATGTAGATCTTGATCTTGAATTAGATCTGGAACAATGCTTAACTTGGATCTTGAATGCTACATCACAACACTATCTCAACAACACTCTTGATTCTTTATGATGATGGATCTTGAATTGTTGCAATAAGGGTATGTGCAGGATCATGATGGGCCAAAAAGTGGCAATATGATGGGCATGTGGCTGACGACTATTTTTTTACCCAAAATTGATGAAACGAAAAGGGTTTTTAAAGGAGATTCTCAAGTTTCCACCAATATAAATTATGCTTTACTTTGAATTTAATAAGTAATTATTATTCATTTTCTATTCAAATTATGACTAAAGTCTTGATTGATAGGCTGATTGAAAAACATCTATAGCTCTTCAAACGGTATCACATTTTTTGAATCCAAAATATGTGTCACATTCTATGCTTTCATACTATAGGATTAAAAAAATAAAAATTGAATTTCATAAAGTTTTGACCAAGTTAAGGTGGTCAGACATACGAGAGTTTTATATTTTTAAAAATTGTAATAAAAAATTCATAATTAATTATTTACTTGGAAAAATATTACAAAAATATGCATCACATCAAGGCATGAGTCCTCTACTTATATCTAAAATATTATCATTTTATTGTGGTTAGGGTGGTCAAACAGACACCTACTTTTTTTTTTTTCCCAAATTTAAGTACTACTACATTGAAATTTCAATTTTTATCAAATAGATTTTTTTTTAAATAAACCTAGTAGTTTATAAACTACATTCAATTTGCTACAGATTCTATTCTTACATATTTTTGAAATAATATAGATAACTTATTCAAATTTTTATGTCAAGCTTCCTAACTCTGATTTTTCTGAATGTTTTGCCACTTAAGGGCCTATTTTTCCCATGATGATCCTACACATACCCATAATCTTCCAAAAAAATTCCTTTGAATGCTCTTGTGAACTTTTGTGAAAGTGATCTCGATTTATTATGAAATTCTAGGATAAAACTATGTGAAATAACCTTGTATTTATAATACTTATTTATGTAAAATTTCTTGAAATTATAACACTACAAGTTGATATCAAATCTAGGATAATAATATCCTGCCAAGAATTTTATTCAAAATAGGTCCTAATTAGAGAGAAACTCATACCCCAGTTGTGGAGTATGAGTCCCAGTGGCTTAAACATGGGACACAAACTCTAATAAGTGTCTTGTTTGGTGTGAAATTCAAAATCAAGTCACAAGACCTAGGTGGAACTCATATGCCCAAGGTGGTGTATGAGTCCCAAATTACTAGATCTGAAACACATGACCCAAAAAATTGAATTATGATTGGTTATTTGATAAGTGTCATGATTATCCTCAGAAAGATGCATTTAATTAGGCTTGTGGATGCAAAATAGGGCCAATTAGAGCATAAAGAAGCCAAATTAATTAATAAATCCCTAGATTAGTGTGAAAGTGTAAAGATACACTTTACAACACCCTAACTAAGGCACAATTAGGTTTATTTTATGATTAATTGTTCATTTACAAAGTAAGTGTGAAAAAGGGATACATTTTTCTACACTACAAATGGTGATGAGGAAGTGTTGCTGATGACAAGAATATGTCTCTAGTGCTTGGTTTCCAAGTGCTTTTCAAAAAAATTGAATAAAAGAAGAAAACCATGTGTTGTAGAGGTGTTTTGGCATATAGAGTGGTCTTCTAGTTTTTTCTCCACATTTCTTCTATGTTGAATATCTGCTTTTATGGTTTAGATATGTTGATAAAAGGTGTTATATCAATAATTTCTTGGTTTGGATCATTGTGCTAAAGAAGTTTGTAATACCCCCATGTGGTTGATACTTTTACTACTATTGTTACTCTTATGTGTTAGCGTGATACTGGTTTGTGAATGTGATTAGTTCACCGTCTTGGTGTGTGAATGCATAGTTAGATTGATTGAGGATTATGTTACTTCAATTTATGACATTAAGATTACATTGGTGTGTGATGTTTAATTTGATTCAGTAATATGGTTTGATGCAGTGATTTCATAATTTATTTAATGATGTGATCAATTAGTTAGAAATGTTATTTCAACATTGATATTATAATTGTTAGTATAGTTTTGGTGAGAGAACAGTGTAGCACCACTCGTTTATGAGTGCACTGCTACACTGCAATTTCTTCTCACAATGTAATGCTTTAATTATATATATATATGGACATGTACACAACCTTGTTTGTATGCAGGGATTGCAAGTACAGAGTCTCGATTCCACCTATTTTGGCAGGATAGGGCGAGCATTAAAATAAACTCAATGGGATTGATGTTGAAAAAGGAGTGGTTAGGAAAGTGTTCCCATCCCAAGTTTGTCTTTTGTGAGTCCATTGTTGTCTTTGTTTCTATTTTTCCTTGTTTGTAAATGTGTTCGGGTTGATTAACATTTTAGTTTGGGATTTAATTAATTTTTAATTAAGTGTGATTTAATTAATTTTGGGTGTGTTTGTTCAATTATATATTTAATTGATGGAGTTTTAAGTTAATTGTACTTAAGTTAATTGAGTTATATTCTCTATTAAAGGAATAGTTTAAATAAAATAAATCTCACTTTGGTTGATATTTTAAAATGTCTTATTTCTTTTGCATTTTTGAGCTAATTAAATAGTTTATTAAGCTATAATGTTAATAAAAGAAAAATAAATAAAATAAAATATAAATGAATGAATAAAGTTGATTTTAAAATTATTAAATTTTCTTTTATTGGATTTGTATGGGAAGTAGTGGGGAAATTAATGAGTTTTGTTGGGGAAATGATTCTCGAAAAGAAAAGAGGCATGGGGTAACAGAAGTTTCTTCATGGGAAAATTTTGGCAATAGTGGGGAAAGCTCTATGTGTGAGTCTTTTTGGGTTTTCTAGTGTATGTTTGTGTAAGGATTTGGAAAAAGCTATAGGAGAGTATTTGGGAATTTAATTTTCGCTGGAGGTGAATTTTTTGGAAAGAGCTTCATAGTTGGAGGCTCCATGGCAAAGCTTGGCTCAAATTTTCTTCTATAGCCTACAGGAAATAGTTTCCTTACTGTTTTTACATGGCTTTGAATTCTTTCATGCTTTAAAAAGATTGTTTGTTTTGTAAAAGGCTTGTCTATACCTTTGTAGAATTTAGAAGTTTCTTTTTTGTAGAGAATATTGTTCCCAACTGTTGTCGTTAAAATTGTGTTGCCTCTATAGGAAATTACACAGCCAAACTTAGAGAATCTAGTTAAATAAAATTCTTGAAACCTCTGTAGATTTTTAATTTGAAATCTCTCTATTTAACTCAGGAAATTAGGAAAAAAATTGTGTAAGGGAAATTGAGAAGAACTCAGGAAAATTAGAACAACTTCTGTGCAATTTTCCTGAATACTTTTTGTAGTTAATTTAGTGTTTTTTTTCCAATTTATTCTATTTATTTCTTACAAAAGAAATCCCCAGAAGAATTTCTGTGCAATTAAATAATACTACTCCTGTGAATTTAATTTTTCTATGAAATTAAATTATATATTTATATATTAAAGTTGTAAATTCATGCTTTAAAATATTTAAATCTCTGTGTATTAAAATCGTGTATTTTTCATTTCCATCGTCTGTACGGAATTCTGTATTTAAATAAATTAAATAAAAATAAAATATATATTTTAAAAAAATAAAATATATAATATATTGAATTTTTGAGGTGGAGGGGATAGTACCACCGTAGCCCTCCCACCCTTGTGCAGCCCTTGAGGACTGCGCACAACAGTCAAAGTACTGTTGTGCCAACAGTCCTTTGGACTACTATACGCAGTCCCTTGGGGGCTGCGTCCTCCCCTATGGGGAGGTACGTAGCTCCCAAGTGGGCTTTGGTTTGTTTTTCAAAAATTAAATAAAATTAAATTTTTATTATATATTTTTATTGGCTCTTTGATTCAGAATTTAGAATTATTTAAATTAATTCATTTATATATATATAAATGTAGATATGTATATATATATGAATATATATATGTATATATATTTATAAAATGATATATATACAAATATATATGATTTATTTGTAGAATATTATGTTCAAGATTGTAATTCAAAACTATTATATATTTTCTCATTAGATGAGATTAGGAGTTAATGATTTATTGATTTTATTTGAATGTTATCAATTAGTGAAACAAATTGAGGAAATTAATGATTTGATCTTTGTAAAGAAAATTCTCATAGTGCACTATTGTTGTATGATTTGTGGATTTATGTTATTAATCGATTCCTTGATTTTGAGTAAGTGATTGATTTATTTTATGGAGCTCATTATTGAGTCTCTTGAGTTGAGTTAACTACATGAGTTTTCCTGTGATGGATTATAATCATGTGTAGACTTTTGAGTTAGTTTTCCTTTCATAAGGGATAGGGTTATTGTTAAACTTCTAGAGGTTTTTGAATTGGGTGTTTAAAGTTTTGGGGCTTCTATGTCTGAATCTTGATTCCATTTTCTTTATGGTTGTAACCTCGTGTTTACCTTGAGTTGCATTATTTTGTGTAATTTATTGAGTCATATGATTATGCAAGATGGGTTGCCTCACGATTTTTTATTCCGTGTTTAGAGAACTTGAGAGTACAATTCTTTGATCTTGTTGTATGTTAGGGGGTCTAGAGAGAGTGGCTCTATGTGGGCGCCGACGCACAAAGCGGCTATCAGGATAACCCACATTAGAGTTAGTGTAAAAAGTGAAAACCTAACTAATAAATTAGGGGATGGGTAGTTAAATAATAAAAGATAAATATAGATTCCTCGATCACCTGTTAGGGCTTCCAAAGACTAAAGGTGGCCGAGAAGGCCATGGTTGGCATAATCATGATCTCGTTTCCATGAGTAATGCACGATTCTGCATGAGTCGCCCTATGGGACGACACCTTGAGATAGGCAATCAGGATAACCATAGTTGTTTTAACTGGAATCCTCTAGAAGTGGTCTATCGATGAGTTTGATGATTTGTTGTTATGTTTTGGAAGTGGTTTATTGTTATGACTTGTTGTTTATTGTTGTCATGTTTTGTTAGTAGACTTTTGTTGTTATGTTTCCTATGTATGTGAATTCTCTTTCCATGTTTGGAGTTGAGTCTTATGTGATACTTTAGACGTCTTGATCGGGAATCCTTTCTTAAATACTCCTAGCATGGGGGTGGTTGGGTGGAACATGCTTCACACCCCGTTGGGTTTCCCATTTGGAAGTTGTTCCTTCAGTGCAAAGCTTGTGGTGACAGTTTGTTCCAGATTTATGTTCCTTCAGATGTATATATTGTACTTTGTCATATCTTGTAAATTGTAATGTAAATTCTCCCATGTGTTGGGATAATGTATCTTGTAACTTGGATAATTGTTATTTGTGATTTAATTTGTACAATGATGTATTGTATTATCACACTTTGTAATTCAAACATTATTCATAGATGTAATTATATTTGATGTTGTAATATGTTGAGTAATTAAGTTCTCATTGTTCCCAAGATTTATTGGCTATGTAATCTTGTATAGCATCTATATGGTTCATTCTTGCTTAAATGCTTATCGTTATAAATGTTTTTATGAGAACTCATATTAGTAGAAATGAATGTTAAGATTAGTCAAATTTGTTAATGGGTAGATTACGTAATGTCTCTTCACGTACCCCGAGGGACTTAGATGTTTAGTTAGTATTTGTAGTTATGTCAGTTAAAATAGTTAACATAGTACTTTTACTTTATGTTTAAAAAAAAAATTATTAGGTACTTAGTTTTCCTTTGGGGTTTGCGCGATGGGGCGTTACAAAGTTGTGTTCACCAGTGTATGGATTGTGTTACAGTATTTTCAAGGAGAAATGATTTTGCTCCACATTTCTCCGTAGTTTGGTTTCTTGTCTTGCAATTTTGGAAGTGTGCTGATAAGGTTCATATCTACCTTTAGTTGATTTTTTTTGTGGTTTAGTACTTGAAAAGACGGTTTATTGAGTTACAATGTATGGAAGTTTGTCTAAGTGTACTAGTGTTCATATTCTTCTGGTGAAAGTTGTTGTGAAGGAGTTTGTTAGATTTTAGGGTGTCTATGGAATATTCTAGATTATGTATAAATGTTTTGTGTGGTCCATGTGTCATCTTTGGATTTGAGGAAGCATGTACTTAAATGTTAATGGTGTTAACATAGGTTCAACCAACCTTGGGTGTTTAGACTAATTGTGGGTTTTCTTTAGTGATTGTTGAAGTGTGGCATGGTGTATATGTATGATTTAGGTTTGAGTTAAAATGTGATCTAGTCCAATTTCATTGTTTTCTATTGTGGGAATTCTTAGTGTCAACCTAATTTTAATTTACATTGTTGAGATGCATAACTGACCTTGGAGAATGTTTTCAAGGATGAAGAAGGTATAAATAAGTGTTATGTTGATGGAGGATTGTGTAGAGAGTGTGTGATGTGAAGTGAAAATTTGTAAAGTGTGAATTTGTGAAGTGTAGTGTGAGATTTAATGAGTTAGACCACTAGAAGCAATGAGAAAAAAGTTTCTAAAATCTTTAGAGAGGTTGTGAATTTGTTGGTGATAATGTGGTGAACATTTTTGTTTCATTGAGATGGATTTCTCATTGTAACATTCTTATTTCTTCTTTTATGTAATGAGCCATTAGCAATGAGACATTCTTTCTTTTGGGTAGTGATCCCTATGGTAGTGAGAATTTTTGTATTTGGTGCTATAATTAATTTATATTGTGAGCTAATAATCACCATGGTTTTTCCCTTCTTGGGTTTTCCACATAAATCTGGTGTTCTATTATGCATGGTGTTGATGTGTTTTAGTTTCCATTATTTTATTTCATACTAAATCATTCTAAAAGATTGAGGGTTAATTAAGTTGATGTGGATCTAAATGTTTATGAGGGTTTTGATATTTTAATTTACAACTATAAATCAACCCCCCTCTCAATTGTCTTGTGCATTCAAAAATTGGTATCAAAAAAAGGTTCCTTGGAAGAAATCTTAACCACTTGAGGTAGATCTAGGATGGTGCACAAGAGGGATTCTCCTTTATTTGATGGATCAAATAATGGTTTTTGGAAGACAAGGAAGGAAGGTTTCCTGGTATCTCTTGGATTTGGATTTTGGAAGTCTATTGAGACTGTATATACTATGCCTACTAATGGTTTGAGTATTGATGATGAGATCAAGGCCTATGAGAATAATGTAAAGCAAGGTACATGCTCTTTTAAGTGGTTTTTCTAACATTGAACTTGTGAAAGTTATGAATTTGAAATTTGCTAAAGATATCTAGATAAAGTTGAAAATTATTTATGAAGGAGATGATAAGGTCAAGCAAGCTAAGATGCATAATCTAAAGATCACATTTTAGAACTTGCAGATGTCAAAAGATGAAAACATTACAAGCTACATGTAGAAGGTGGAAATTTTTTTCAATTCCATCAAAGGTCTTGGTGGAAAACTTGAAGAAGTGGTAAAGAAGGTATTGAAAATTATTCCTAAATATTATAGTCACAAAGTTTATGCTATTGAAGAAGTTCAAGATTTAAGAAAATATTCTAGAGATAAGTTGTATGGTTCTTTATCTACCTTTGAAATGGGAGAATTTGGTCCAAGTAATATAAAAGTTGAGACTGCTTAGGCTAGCAAATCAGAGAAGACTAAGGAATTAGATCAAGAATATCTTGATGATGTAGAAGCAAATTTTGTGAGAATGAAAAAGGGTATTATTAAATACAGAGGTAAGTTACCTTTCAAATTTTTCAGTTGTGGTAAGATAGGTCATTACACTTCAATATGTCCAAAAGAAGGTTTGAATGACAAGAAGAAAGAAAACAAAGGTAAAGCAATTAATAAAAGCTATTATGCTAGAGAAGATGTTACTATATATAATGATGAATATGACTATGGGGATGATAAGTATAGTGAATGCTTTTTCATGTCTATGAAATTTGAATCTAATACTACTAACTCTAAGAGATGTGTGAAGGAAAGTGCTCCAAAGTAGGTCATAATGCTATGTTGACTTCTTTATGCTAGAGAGGAGAGGAACTCTTGGATCATTGATAGTGGATGGTTAAACAATATGAATAGTGACAAAAGTAAGTTTGTTAAACTTGAGAAATATGAAAGAGGTCTACTTAAGTTTGGTGATGATACATCTGCTAAGATATGTGGAAAAGGTTCTATCAATTTTCATGGAAAGCATAATGCAAATGATGTTCTTTGTGTTAAGGGTTTGAGACATAACCTCTTGAGTGTTGGAAAAATGTGTAGAAAAGGATATAATCTTATGTTTTAGGATGACGGACGTGAGATTAGAAAAGGCTTCAAAACTATGGTTTCTACTGGAAGGAAATCAGCTTAAAGGTGTTGACAAAAATCAAGAGGGGTGATCAAGTCCCTAGATCAAGATCCCATGGAAAACCAAGCATAAACACAAAGGAACACACATGAAAATGATATAAAGAACAACAACAAGGCCAATCATACACTACCAAAGATTAAAAAGAGAAAAGAATAAGATCAAGGTTCGACCATTTTTTCATCCCGATGTGGATCAGATCTTAGGCTGTTTGTCTGAAAAAATGCATACTCAGTCTGAGGCAACGAAACTCCTAGTTGTCCATTGGGTGAGAAGTCCTAAAAGGTGAGAGCATACACTCATGTCTAGTATGCAATCAAACTCATGCAAGTGGCTATGGGGAAAGTCATCCTCAGATTGGGCTTCCCACTCAACCATACCAAAGTTATACCTCCTAATAAATTTAATAAGGTGCCACACAAAAAAGTGATTTTTCGAGCTTCATGAGACAAGAAAAACTTCGTATGCTTGGAACTCATGAAAAAAGGATGGATCCAAAGGCATACAATCTATGTTATGCAAGGTGGCCATATAACAAAAAATCCAAAATTCAAAAATAGGAAATGTTCAAAGGAGTCTTGCTTAGTTCATGTGAGGTATTTAACTTAGGGAACATTGTGCCTAATGTCTCCAAGAGAGGACCAATCAAAGAATATAAAATTTTCAACTTAGGGGATGTAGTGAGTTGCATCAAGCCACCAAGAGGAATGCAATATGCTAAGAGAGATCATGCATCTAAAGGACATCATAGCTAATGTCATCCACAAAGAGAAAAATGTATCATATGAAGAAGGTTGCACTAAGAACCAAAAAAAAAAGGAAAATGAAAAAGAATAATGCCAATGTATTCCCCCACTTTAAAGGAATTTATAAACACCATGCTATGAGTAATTACTTTAAAGTAGGAAATGATAAATGAAAACAAGAAAGAAGACATGAGAGCCAAATTGGAAAGCCCTATGCCAAATCATATGTTTCTGAGTAAAGTTGTGTTATGCAAGAGAAAAAGAAAAGAGAGGGGTTGCC
The DNA here is from genome assembly GCA_007258455.2 of Sequoia sempervirens. NCBI lineage: Eukaryota > Viridiplantae > Streptophyta > Pinopsida > Cupressales > Cupressaceae > Sequoia > Sequoia sempervirens. The sequence goes on along the minus strand of VDFB02000008.1, from coordinate 322,861,748 downwards.
ACCAAAATGAAAGCACCAAATACATAAGGGATATATGGATTTGGGGTCAGTATGTTCTTTGCTACAATGATTTTTTTAGAGATCTTGGAACTATCATCATCCCCCAAATACACATAGAACTAGAAGAATGACACAAAGAGAGAGGAAAAAAAGAAAAACGTTTTGGGTCAACATGGAAGAGACATAGGTTGTCTCAATGCCTTGCGTCATCCCCAGAAGAAAAACACAAGATAAATGAAAAGAAAAGGTGAAAAACAAAGAAAAAGCTTTTGGGTCAACATGAAGGAGACATGAACATCTTAATGCCTTGCATCATCCCCAAAAGAAAAACACAAGAAAAAGATAAAGATAAAAAGAAAAAGTGATGCAAGACATAGAGAAGAATGAAGGTACAAATAGAGGAATGTCATAAAGAGAGAGTGAAAATAAAGCATAACATGATGGGGGATCACATCACGCACACACAAACACACAAAAGAAAAAGAAAAGACTAGTAAGGAAAATGTGAGTCAACCTATGAGCAAGTCATCTGCCTCCCAATCTTAGTCTATATAAGCAAAAGGTAAATGAAGAACCTAAGAGACAATGAAAAATGCATTAATACGACAAGGCTAACAATTTATTTCCCCCAGTGAGTGCGAGGCAAGAATGAGCCAAGGTAGGTGATGGGAAAGGTCATGTAATAGTGAGAAGAGAATATTCTACAACTATTACATGACAAGAGGTGAAGCAATATTAAGCTAGGCAATCACACGATGGAAATCATTGCCATCAAAGTGAAAGTTTTTCAATACTAACTAAAATGTATGAAATTCATTGGTATTGTGTCCAAGAACTCAATGATATGCACAATGTGGAACTTTTATATTTTTAGGATATAAAACTAGTCAATTCATAGGTGGTAATGTTATCAATTCTTTGTTCAAAATAAATTATAGTTTCCTTTCACTTTTGGGTGGTGGACAAGGAGGCTTTAGTTTTTATAACTATTAAGGCATCTTGCATTTGCTAGATTCACCATTTTCTTTAGTTAAATGCAAAGGAGGAGAACCTAAGGTGATCCTCACATCCTTGTCATTATTATGAGTAATTGATTATTCTTTAGGAAGAAGGATATTCGGATTAGGAGGAGAATCAAATATCACTCTACCATCATCTCAAAGCCTTAGATATTCTCTAGGAGGCTTGTTGTTATGAGAGGGATCTTGATATCCTAATGCCTTTGTGTTTTCATTTGTTGGTTTTTTTCTCTAAGAGTTGATGAATTTCATGTTCACTTGTTGTGTCACATCCTTGTTTGCTCAATATTGTGAAACCTTTTCCATATGTTTCTTCAAGGTTGATGGGAGTGTTTGTTACTTTATTATCATAAAATGGTTGAGTGTTTGATTGTCTAGAGGAACTAGGTTCACCCGCTGTAGGGAACTTAGGTTCAACTTTTGATTCAATATGTAAGTAACCAAACATCTCAAGAGGTGGTATGGTAGGAGGATTTGGTTGGTTCATGGATGGATAAAAGGATGCATTAGATTCAAGATTGTCAAGACAATTGTTTAGGAACCTATTCATGATGTCATCATCTTCTCCAATGATGTCAACATAAAAGGAGTACATACATTAGGATTTGAGTGAGCATCAATGAGTTCAAGGTCATTAGGGTCATTTCCAAAGGTACAACCTGACACATCCACTAAGGACTTTAATGACATCCAATGCTTGTTAAAACATATATCCATGATCCAAATTTCAAATGCTAAACTATGCAACAATGTTGTAAATGCAATTTTGATTTTAATCAATGCACAAGATGAATAAATGTATCTTAAATGAAATGAATTGAATGAAATAGAAAATATGCAAACTAAAACAAGAAAGTAATAGTAGAAAACAAAGACTTAAAAAATAAACTATAAATGCTAGAAAATGCAGTGAGAAATATGCAAAGGGATTGATTCGCCCAAGGTGGAGAATGAATCTAGGTACTATTTTTTTTTTAAACTTTTAGAAGTTTTGAACTGAATTTTATGATTTTTACATTTTTTGATGAAAATCTAAGATGCAAATGTAGAATTTTACTGATTTTCAATGAAATTAAGTGCAATAATGCAAGCTAAATGAGCTTTTCACTAATGCACATGTTGAAACCCTAGGATGCAAATTAACTAATGCACAATTCTTGATGCAAAGTTAATGCAAGCCAAATCTAAGATGTAAATGCACTCCTAATCAGAATTTTGATGCTCTATATGTAGGTTCACCAAAATGAAATGGTGAAAAATGTGTGTGTTGCTTTCTTTCACTTCTATGGTTTTGGACCTAAAAGGAAAAAGACCAATTCTCAACCTTTCACTCAAGAACAAACCCTTAATATTTCAATGCAAAGGAGATTGCAATCAAATGGAAGGTTCTAGGGATTGAATGATGTCTAATGAGGGGTTCACCACCAAGTGTAAACTTGGAAAAGACAATGAATTGAAAAATATAATGTGATATGTAGAAAAACACTAAATGACCTAAAAAGATGAACAAATTGTAATGAAAAGATGTGAAATTGAAAGTGTGAACCTGGAAAATTGAAGAAGGTGGAATGGAGGTCTAGATCACTAAAAAATATGTTGTTGAAGTTGACTGGGACTCATACACCAAGCTGGGAAAATTAGTCTAGTTTCTAGGAAAATGTATAGGAGTAGGTTTCAACCAAAAGGGTATCCATATCTACAAAAATCTTGATTAGGCCTATACAATGGGACTCATTCACCAATAGTGGAAAATCCAACCAATTCTACTTTTCTAGAGATTCTAAAGTGGATTATGTGCCTCTTGGTCTACTCTATTCTTTTCAACTATTTTCTAGATCCAAAACTATAAAATACCACTTGTAGGTCTTCTCCAAGCTTCTCCAAGGCTTGATGACAACTTTGACAACTTTTAGGGACTTGACAATTTTTCTCCACCTTTGCTTCTTGGAAAATCTGAAACCTAGCTCTACAAATCATATACAAGAAGAGGGAAAAATGTTGTGGGGGTTAGTGAATAAGGGGTTTCCTTAGTCAAAACCCTTGTTGGTAATTAAACCTTTAAATAGAATGAAATATGGAAAGAGAATGATGATTGAAGAAATAGTAATGTTGCAACTCACCAAACCCTCACAATAAGGTGTTACAATTATGCTTGAAATTACTGCAATGGATATGGTTCTTGACTCTAGCTTGAAGGAGATAGATCTTGAATGCAATGCTTGTTTGGATCATGAACTCTATATCACAAATGTTAGCACAATAACAAACATGAAGAATGCAATCTTTGACATGATGATTGATGCTTAAAGAATTCTCTTGAAAGCTTGATAATCTACCCTTGAAATGCCTTGAATGCTCTTGTGAATTCTCAAATGCTCTTGTGAACTCTCTTGAATGCTAGGTGAGAATATGAGTGAATGAAACTTGTATTTATACTTAATTATGCAAGAATTCCCAAAATTACAACACTATAAGCCAACATCAGGTCTAGGAGAATAAAATCCCACTAGAAATTTGATTTAAATTTGAATATTGGTCACACGGGACTCATTCACCCAAGGTGGCAAATGAGTCCCATTACACATAATGTATGGGACCAAAAATCAAGTGTCTAGAAATGTGTGAAACCTATATTAGAGCAAAAAGACTTAGGTGGAACTCATTTGACCAAGGTGGAAAATGAGTCCCAAACACTAAATCTGGGTGACACAAGCCAAGAACGCATGAATTATGATTGGTTACTAGCTAGTGCCAAGATTATCCTCATTCAAGATGCAATAAATGAGGCTTTTGGATGCAAAATAGGGCCAATTAAAGCATAAGAAAACCAAATTATTAATGACAATCCTAGAGGAATGTGAAAGTTTGTTAAAACACTTTGCAACACTCCAAATAAGGTAAGGTTAAGATTAATATCATGATTATTATGCTTAGTTAATTGATAAAACCTTAGAAAAGTGTGAAAGTGTGTTACAAAACTTCACAACACTTTTGCAAGGAACCATTAAATTCCATTAGTTCACAAGGGCCCAATACATAATTTGAATGTTTTATCCACATTACAACACTAAATAAAGGAAAAATTAAGCCAAAATCCACAAGGAGGACCCAAACGAGTGCAGAAAATGTGAAGGACCCTTTTTTTGACACTACATTAGGAAAAAAAATAAAGGATTCCTTCAACTTAATTCCCCTCAACCAACTCAACATGTCAATACCCAAGTGCTTGCTATAAGGAAGACAAGTCCTTTTACATTTTGGGATCCTACTAGACAATTTACTCCCCTACTTGATACCCTCCATAACACAATGTTACAACTTTTAGAATAGAGGATGATTCACATACCTCCCATTAAAACTCTTGATCCTAATAATCCTTTACCCCTAAACTTTATATCAAATTCCTATTGTCATTTTCACCATCAAAATGGACATGATATAGAATATTGTAAGAATCTTAAACATCTTGTTCAAGACCTCATTGATTTTGGTCAACTTTAAATTGGAGGTGTTAATGATCAAAGAAATAATTTTGTTTCCCCTCCTAACCAAAATTTGCAAATCTTTACCAACCCCATTGCCAAATCATTATATTTCATTTTTCAAATCTAATGAAACTAAGAAGAATGATGTGATGAATATTGACATGGATGATGAAAACATGGATACTAATGAACAAAATCCTATGGTGGTATGATTGCATTGATCAAAACTCAACCTCGTAAGGGATTAACTAAAAATCCTCTTGACATTGCTTTCTCATCTAAGGATATGATTAGACATGCACCTAATGGTCCTCTTTACATAACCAACCAAATTAGTGACAAGCCCACTAATGGGATATTAATTGATCTCATTTGTGGAGAGAATGTGATCACAAAATAATTCTTGTGCGTGAAATATATCAAGAAACATATGACAAACCAAAAGCATGGATAAAAATGCATAATGGTTTTGCTTTCCCTATGATGGGTTTGATCATGATTACTTTAAAAATTGGACCAAAACAATTACATGTCTCATTCTCCATCATCCCGATGTCAAATCAATTTCATGTGAAGCTTGGTTATCCATGGCTACGCTCCATGGAAGTCATCCCATCAGTTTTCCATAAATGCTTAAAGTTTTCCTTTGAAAATGAAATATTTACTATGCACCATAGTGGCTTTAATCATGTGCCTTACTGTAGGAACATTTCCTTGAAGTTCTTTTGGCCAAAGCCTATGGAACCTATTAAATCTCGCACCATGAAGAATTCTTCTTCAAATCCTATCAAAAAATTTTAAGGTGAAATCCACATAAAAACTACCCATTAGAAACATGCCTCAACCTATGATTGAGCCACCTATCCTTGACAAAATCATGATAGAACCAAAAGATATTCCAAACAACCAAGACCAACTCAAGATAGATCCTTTACCTATTTCCTACAAAATAACTTGAGAGATAATGAAAACAATTTTTTCATGCCTCCTAAGATAAAACAAGTTTACCAAGCTAAAGAGAAAGTGGTTGAACAAACTCCTATGGTTCTTTTCATTCCTCCCCTTAGGGAAGAAAAGAAACCTATGGTTGATAAACTCACTCCTACACAAACACAATTTGAAAATTGGGAAAAAATAAAAATAAATTCTAGAGAATGTAGGAGTCGACGTCATCCTCTTTCTCAAAGGTTAAACAAAGAGAACAACAAAGAAAATCAACACCCAAACTTCAGTGAAGTAATACACAATGAGTCTCGCTCTTCGCCGTAAGAAAAAGATCTTATATCTCAACCACAACAAGAGCTAAATCCTTCTTTCTAGACATTATCATTTGACCTCCCATTGTGATTAACTTAGAAGATTATGATGAGGTTGCTAAAACTAATGAAGTGCATAATGAATTGAATACATTGTTTTCCTCTTCTATGAGCTTAAACAATAATTCTCCTAGGATGAGTGTTGAACTTGGTGATACCCCAAGTTTGGCACTTGTTGTTATCATTTTGACTAGATGTCTGCCTTCCATATATGATGAACATGATTGGGATGCGGATGACTTGCTAATAGGTTGACTCACATGTTCCTTACTAGTCTTGTCTTTATTTTCTTTTTCATGATTATTTTATGTGATTACATGTGCATAATGTGATCTCCCCTTACTGTTCTATTTGATGTCCCTCTATCTTTATGACATTCCTCTATATGTACCTACATTCTTCTTTATGTCATAAATCTGTATCTTTTCTTTGTCTTGTGTTTTCCTTTTGTGGATGACGTGCAAGGAGTTGAGACATTTAGGTCTCTTCCATGTTGACCGAAAATATTTTTCCTTTTATCTTTTCTTTGTCAAGATTGTGTCTTCCTTTTGGGGATGATGCAAGGCATCAAGACATTTAGGTCTCTTCCATGTTGACCTGAAATATTTTCTTTGTTTTCACTCTCTTTGTGTCATTCTTCCTATCCCATGAGTATTTGGTGAATGATGACAACTCTCATCTCTCTAAAAACATTGTAGCAACAATAATTTTTTTAGTGGCTAATATTCGCCAATTGGCCAATAGTTAAAATTTGGGAATCCAAAATTGGTTAATAGTTTGAGCTACAATGTGACTTGAATCACCACATTTTTTACAAAATTTTGTTATAGTCTTCTTTAAATCACCAAATAATTTATTTTATTAAAAAAATTAACTCAAAAATTTTCCACAGTATTTGATACATGATTAGATCAGATTCACTTAAGTTTTATAAATTATAATAGAAATTTATATTAATTCACCAATAGTATATCGTAGTTATTAGTTTCTTTATGACTAGATATTTCTAATCTTTAGTTTCCACCATTGATATATAATATAATATAATGGCCCTTTTTATATTCCATGAGGTAAAATGTACCCACAATCTGTAATTCCCATGGGACCCATAATTTTGGGTCTCATGAACATTATAGATTATGGGTAAATTTTACCTTAGAAAATCCAATAAGGGTCATTAGATAAATGATCTAAAAGCAATTTTGCACCCCATGAGAATTATACCCTGTAAAATACAATGAGGGCCATTATATTGAATTTTAAAACAATGGTGGTAAGTAAATATTATAGTCTACCCCTTGAACCCATTGATAATTTCCACCATTCAGCCCCTAATTTTCCATGAGAATTACTTTTATATTGGATTGATTCACCATCAAAATTAATGTTTTTTCCTATTATTTTCAAGATTTTCCAAACTTAGCTACAAAATTTTAGTGATGTAAAAAGAATTGCCAATAAAATTAATATTTTTTCCTAAAAAAATGAAAGATTTGCTAGGATTTTACATCTTTTTTGAGGGGTTTTTCTTAAATTTATCACTGTTGTAGCAAAGACATACTGACCTTGAATCCATGGATCCCTTATTTGTTTGGATTTTTATTGTGTGGGCAACCCCTTTTCATGACTTAGCTTTATTTGGAAACATATGACTTGGCATAGGTCTTTCCAAATAAGCTCTCATGTCACCTTTATTACTATCATTTATCATGCTACTTTAAAGTAATTGCTCATAGCATGGTCTTTAGCAATTTCTTTAAAGTGGGGGAATACATTGGAATTATTATTTTTCATTTTATTACTCATGTTTCATTGTGTAGTCTTCTTACTTCATCTGATTCATCTTTCTCTTTGTGGTGACATTGGGTGTGATGTCCTTCAAGAGCGTGATCTATCTTCACATATTATATTCCTCATAGTGGCTTGAGGTGACACACTATATCCCCTAAGTTGTGAATTTTCTATTCTCTGATTAGTCTCCTCTTGTAGACATTAGGCATGATGTTCTCTAAGTTAAGACCTTACATGAACTAAGAAAAAATCCTTTGAATGTACCTTATAGTATTTCACATTCACAATAATATTTATACAACCACCTTGCATAACACACTTTCTTTCCTATCGAGCCAACCTCTTTGTTTATGAGTGTTAACATACAATTTTTTTCTTGCCTCATGAATCTTATTGTTCATGTTGTTTGATCCTTATCAAAGTTATCAAGAGGTATAGCTTTGGTATGGTTAGCATATGGGAGCTGACCTTGGCATGACTTTCCCATAGCCACTTGCTTGTTTGTGTGATTGCATATCAACCATGTGTGTGTCTTTGAGGGCTCACCCAATGGAATGCCTAAGGTTTCACTACCCCCTGTGAGTGTGCATTTGGTTCAAGCATAGTGGACATCGTGTTCCACTTGTAAACATTTTTAGACAAACAACTTAAACCTACTCCACATCATGTTGGGAAAACTTTTGAGGCTTGATCTGCCCCTCTTTTTCTTTTCTTTCTTTTTTATGTATTTAGCAGTGTATGCTTGTACCTTTTTGTTGCTCCTTACATTATTTAAATGTGTGTTATTTTGTGCCTATGTTGGCTTTCCACAGGATCTTGATCTTGGGGGCTTGCACTACCCTCTTGATCTTTGTCATCCTATCTCACTAGCGCTAGTACATTTGGACCCCTCTACACGCGAGTTTATGTAATTTAGTGTGAATTAGAAGAAAGTTCCTCCTTTCACTAAAGTGGGTTCTAAATGTATTGTGGGAAAATATATCCATTTACATTTTCACACTTTTTTGCACCCTCCCTACTAAAATTGGGCTTCTTTATGCCTTATTTGGTCCTATTTTCTATCCACAAGCCCTATTTAATGCATCTTTTTGAGGATAATCCTAAAACATATCTAATAACCAATAATATTTTAATTAATTTGGGTTATGTGTCCTAGATTTAGTGATATGGGACTCATACGCCACCTTGGGTATATGGATCCCACTTGAGTTTTGGGGCATGATCCTGAATTTGGTATTAAACTTAACTTTTCTTGAAATTTGCATTCCAAGCTTAGCCTACTAGGAATTATACACCCCAATTGGAATATGAGTCTCACTTAGCTTGGAATTATTTTTAATTCAATTTCTTGGTGGGATCTTATTCTCCTAGATTTGATGTTGGCTTGTAGTATTGTAATTTCAAGAAATTTGGCATAAACAAGTATAAATTCAAGGTTATTTAACATAATTTCTCGTAGAAATTTAAGTGATCTTATGAGAATTCAATTGAAAGCATTATAGATCATTCAAGAGCATTCAAGAGCTAATTATCAAACATTTTGGAGCTATCTTTAAGATTCAAGCATTATGTCAAAGTCATCATGCATCATGTTTGTTCTTGAGCTAACATTTGATATGTAGGTTCTTATGATTCAAGAAAGCATTCAAGTCAAGATCCATAACATACTATCAAGAGTCAAGATCTACATTCATACTAGCCATTTCATGCAAGATTGTAGCCTTCATATCAAGGGTTTGGTGAGTTGCAACTTAGCATATTTTTTCATTCATCATTCCTTCATTCTATTTGATTTTATTTAAAGGTTTGATTACTAAAAGGGGTTTGAAAAAGGAAAACCCCTATCCACTAACAAAAGAAAATTTTTCCCTCTCTTTGATCTATGATTTGAAAATTTAGGTTGAAGATCCATTGAAGAGCAATATTGGAGAAAGTTGTCAAAGTTGTCATCTTTCTTGCAAGATTATAGAGAATCAACTACATGTTAGAATTCAAAGTTTCAAACTTGGAGATCATAAGGGAGAGAAGCTATAGAAAATCACTAGAGGATATCTGAGTTTTAGATCAACCCTAATACTGGGAATAAGTCACCCTAACTAGAGTATGAGTCCCAACATACCTTTTTCAGACATTTTTTGTAGATCTTATTTTACTTGTAGATTCTAGTTTCGGCTTGAAACCACAAACTAGGACTAAATCACCCAAAATGACGTTTGAGCCCCAATATGCTTAAGAAGATTTTTTTTGGGATTGTAGACCTTGTTTCAAGAATCTTCAATTTTCCAAGTGCACCTCTATTCATTCATAGTTTATTATTCTGGTTTTGAGTTTGATTTCCTAGGTCATAGCAAGACTTAGATATCATTTACATTTCTTCACTTCTAAGACTTTGCTTAGTGGTTAAACTAATTTTTTCTTTAATCGCACCCAAGGAAACCATCCTAACCATATTCCATCCCTCAATCAAGTCAATTGGATGAGGGATCTTGGTTTCCTTTAATGAACTAGAGTAAAATAGGAAGTCCCTAATAGTTCCATCTTCTAAAAGGTGAAACCCTATTTCCTTGTGTTTAGCATAGATTCCCCAATGTTTCTAACATGAATATTCTTTGTATGTCTTGGTTAACATATTTTACACCTTTTCGAAGTGACAAATAAATGCCCACAAGGTGTAAGAAATTATCCAACAACTCTGAATATCTATCTTTAAACAAGATTGATATTCTCTAAATTTTTCTGAGGTACAACTCCCTCACAAAATTTTCAATGGATTAAAACAAAAGGAAAGTAAAACACCAAGTATGCTTTTAACTAGAAATCAGAAAAGGTAAACCAAATATCAAAAAATTCCAAGTACCGGGTGCTTGAAAAGCAATAGGAAATATTAGCACAAAGACTAATTAATCATCAGAGATAAAATATCTTTGCAATACCATATGAGAAATGAAATCAAATGTATGAATTAAACTTCTCACACCAAGATAAGATATGCAAGATATATCCTTAAACATAAAGATTTAAGAAATAGATAAACTTGACCAAATTGCACACAGAAAAAATGGTCATTTCATTCATCAATAGTACCGAGAAAAACTTGTTGAATAACTTATAGAGAGAACATATGAAAAATAGATACATCTTAAATAGGTGAATGAGTTTTTCCTCTTCAATTCCATAGCTCGATAATCAAAAGACACATAAAATAAATAGAGAAAAGTTGAGCCACTATGATAGTGTCGCTTCATTTCCAGTCTCCTGGATTGCCAAAGGTCTCTCCCTCCACACTTGGAAACCCTTTAGGACATACATCGGGTCTTTATGTTGAGGGATAACCACTTTTTTCATCCTCACTTTCCACTTCAAATGGAGATCTTTATCCATTTCCATGCATTGCTCACAAACTTTGAAGTGATCAATGGCCTAAGATGATACCAAGTGTAATTAACTTAGCTTCTATAAGTGTTCAACGTTAGGAGTGGGTATGTCAAGAGCTTCTTTAACTGTTTTCTAGAAATCAGCAGTTAAACTTCTAGCATCCACATTTTCTTTGATCCCATTATTATCTTGCAATAGACCAAGAGCTATCAGGGGGTTCAATGCTTCATTTGAAATGACATCACATTCATTGATGACCTCTCTAAGATTTTGTAAAGTTTTTTGGTAACTTTCAATTTCCATTCTACTCCTTTAGCCCATGAAAAGAAATGAGAATCCAAAGCATTAGATATGATTTGATTTGTGGCTAGCTTTTACATTTCTGAGCTCATCAAGAGTTTCAATTCAGTCTAATAATTAACCCAAAAAATTTCTTATTTCTCAATGGAAATGATATCATCTCATAAGGTAGCTCTCAAAGTATTTGCTTCTTGAAAATATTTTAAAAATTCTAAAATAACAAGGCTTCCCTTATTGATAAGGAATTCATTCTAGTCATCTATAGCCCGGCTAGACTCTAACTATTTTTTTATTTTTTTCAGGGATTCCTTTCCAACCACAGTGAGAGATTCAATAGAATCCTCTACTTGAGAAATGGGTTGTGGGAAAACCTCAAAACTAGATTTCAAATAGGTGGTCAAGTTATGAACTTGAGCTTTTAACTCATCCTTGCTTTATTTATCTTTCTTCGATCTTTCCACCATTCTGGCTAGTTAAACCTAGAAAATCTGAACATCTCCATCTTTGGTAGGAGGTCTGAGGTCAACCCTATTCACCTCAAAATCACCCTTTGTTGCTTATGAAGCATATTTCTACACAAATGGGTGTGCAATTTCTAGTTGAAGTGCTCCTGATTCAATATTGTCTATATGCCTGGTAGTGGTTTTTAGCTTCTTAGGCTTAGGAGTTGAAGTTCTTTGTAGCAGCTGAATTACCATTTATTTCTTAGATATGATTGATTCTATAGATTTTCTTTCAAGGAACTAATGAGCTTCTCTAGCCTCATATTGTGGTTTCTCTAACCATATCTTTCTTCGATCTTTCCACCATTCTGGCTAGTTAAACCTAGAAAATTTGAACATCTCCATCTTTGGTAGGAGGTCTGAGGTCAACCCTATTCACCTCAAAATCACCCTTTGTTGCTTATGAAGCATATTTCTACACAAATGGGTGTGCAATTTCTAGTTGAAGTGCTCTTGATTCAATATTGTCTATATGCCTAGTAGTGGTTTTTAGCTTCTTAGGCTTAGGAGTTGAAGTTCTTTGTAGCAGCTGAATTACCATTTATTTCTTAGATATGATTGATTCTATAGATTTTCTTTTTTGGGATAATGAATCTTCTAGCCATATTGTGGTTTCTCTAACCATAGTTTCCTTGAAGCTTGGGTGTGAAAATAGAGTTCGAGTAACTAGAGGAGTATCCCCTATAGGTGTAGTTATTCGTAGTTTCTAAGAGGGGTTTATTTCTCCAACAAGTGAATCATTCTAACAGGGAGGAGAATCAACATTCAAACTCTATAACCCTTCCTCCTCTTCTTCTCCTTTGTTCTCTTTTTCGAAAATAGGTAAATTCAAAATATCATCCCCACAATTTTGTCAGTACACATTCCTATCTAGTGGATCCTCATCACTACTTCCATGAGCACCTTTTGATGAAGACTGAGGGACATTACTAGTTGACTGTTTGCTAGAATAATCTTGGGAAGTACCTTCAGTAGCCTGTGAATCCTTTGATTTAGTACAAGGGAAAGATTGCTCAGTTTTCTTTTTGGTCACCCATTCCCGATTTTTAGTTAGAACATCGGCAACTCTCACCTCAATAGTTTCTTTTTCTTTAAACTTCTAGTCTGTGGTGGGGATGAGTCAACTTTCTATGAGTTAAGCATATATTGGATCAATCATGTCAAACCCATCTTCAATAACATCTCTCAAATCCCACTTCAAATAATAAATTACAATTTGTTCCACTATCAACCTCAACTAGCTTCTCCTTCTTACCTCATATTCATCAAAAAAATTAGCCCAATAGTCATCAAGGTTGTGTTGGTGATTGAAAAAAGGACCCATTTTTTAGGTTTTCCTTTACATAGTCCTTTAGGTCAAAGTGAACACATTCATCATATGAGGGCATATTATACTTGGATTGCTCAGCCTCAATGTTCAAAGTGTCAAACATAGTTTGGAAGCTATATGTACTGAATCCAATTGGAAAGCTGATGGTAAGTCTCTTTTTGCCTTGACACAATGTATTCACATCAACTAATTTCCCGCTGACCTCAATAACTACCCATTTATCTTTAGGGTACCTGGGCATTTTAATAGGAAAGCCTGCATATCAACCCACTCTTATATAAGAAAACCTTTGAAATTGAATAAAATTAAAACCATAGAAATCCAAAAACTATATGGAATTTGGAAACAATCTCATTGTCAGATGCCCATGTAATTCCTCGACCATTCTCATGGTAAAAGTATCACTAGTTATCCTAAAATGAAAGAAGCTTTTATGAAGTTGAAGCTTGTCAAAGTAGTCATAGATTGGTACTTTCCCTAGTGGTAGATAACTTGTCCTTAATTCAGGCCAGGGTCGAGTACTTGCAAGGGAATATATTAAGTACGATGACATGAAGAAAAATCTGTTCAAAACAAAGAGTGACATCAATTCATGTATACGATCACTAATTATCTTAGCCCAATCCAAATATTGTTCTCCACTTAGTATAATCTACATGAAGAAGTACATTCATTCGTCAAAACTATAGACATTCTCATTGCGCCTAACCCTATGTAACATCACAACAATGTCAACTACATCATTTATCAAGTGGTTTATGTGCAAGTTGTGAGGAAATTGGGATTTCCCCTTCTTGGGTTTGACGAACCAATTCTTCACTATCACATTTCTATAAAACCCTTTCTTGGTAGTGAATTCTATCTGAGAATTGGTCATATCCATTAGTGAATATTATTCCCTCTCTGGAGTCCTCAAACATGACACAAAGGTAGAACTCTAAATTTTTAGAACTAGCCTATCATCCTCTATCCTAACCTCCCATGTCTGTGGGTTGTAATATCAGATGCATTCCAATAGTAATTCAAGACACTACACTGCTATTAAAAATGTGGTAGCCTCAATCAATTAGCTATCCATTACGCTCTCAATGATAGGTGGAGGATTGGGTTGGTTAAATTTGTTTCTTAATTTATCTAGGTTTGCAGGCCCTAGCCGAGTGTCATGAATCTTAGGTCCCTCATAGGTCAAACTAGACACATATTCATAACCAGCATACTTATCCATCGCCATGTAAAATTTTGGCTTTCAGCAATATGTATAGTTCTTGAATGCAAAACAATTAAGAAAATAGCCTGCAATGGATAAATTGAAAATACCTTTATTAGTGATCTCTATAATTCGAACTATGCGCTTTCTCCAACTATTCCCCAAATATTACCATGACAAGAATGCTTTCTCATCCCCCTATTTTATTAACCACAACTACACAAAAAAAACATGGGGACGGATGGGAATTAATGTCCCTATTTAGAATTATGACACATGGTAGTTGTTGCAGCTGTCAACATTCCTCATATTACCATCTGTTGAAAATTTAAAAACAAACGTGTATTGGATATTATAAAAGAGGTTCTCAAAACTTCATAAATATGCACCCAAGTTCAAGCATGACAAATAAGACCACCTAGGCTCATAACAATCAAACTAAGGATGAGGTTTGACTAAGTACATAAAACACCGCCCAATGTAACATTGAAAAAGAAATAAAGGGGCCTTAGGTGGAAAAATGAGAAGTTTGATAAACTATGAAAAACCTCGGCCAAGTTCACATCATGAATTAGAAGGCTTCCCACTTTTAGATAAAGGTTTTATAGATTAGCAAAATACTCAATGAGATAGGAAATAAAATGATGGTAACACTAGCTCTGACTGGGGACAGAGACTAATAAAGATGAAGCAACAAACCCAAATTACATGAAGGTGGACTAGTGTCTTATCTATTGTGCAATGGAGTTAGTTGAGGTAAAATGCACTCTCTAGCAACAAGAAAACAAACAAAAGGAAAATGAAAACCCAGAACAAAACCCTAAACTAACTATGTACAAAGGAGGGGAGGCCATGAAGGCCATCATAGCTGATACAACTTCAAATCTTTCCCATTATAGGGAATGGGAAAGGGGTTCCCATCAGGGTATGCCAATTGAAATGTATTAGGCCTAAGTTCCTGAATAATTTTGGAAGGGTCGATCCATAGTGAATCAAACTTTTTATGAGTGCCTTTAGGCTATCTGTGTTTATCGCACAACAAAATTGGATCTCTGAGCATAAATTTACTAGGCCAGGACTTCCTATCAAAAATATTCTTGACCCTCACCTGATGCATGCTTATGTTTTCTACCATCTCTTCACACTATTCCTGTAGTTTGGTTAAGTACAAAATCCTCTTTTCTAAAGCATCACTAAATTCAGCTTCCTTAATAGCAGTTTGCAATTTTTGAACTGGCAGTTCTAACAAAAGAGGAAGTTTGCCTTACCCCATAAACCAACTCAAACAGAATAATCTAATAGCTCATTTAGAGTTATCCTGTCTGCCCATAGAGCTTCATGTAACCTCTTGTGCCAGTCTTTCTAGTTGTCACTAGCTAATTTTTTAATAATGTTTCTCAATTTTTTGTTACTTGACTCTGCTTGACCATTTCCCTGTGGGTAATAATTAGCTGAATGGGAAATAGAGATCCTATAATCATAGTAGAAAAGTGAGAATTCACTAGATGCAAAATTGGTTGCATTATCAATGACTAGTTTATGTGGTATTTCATACTTGACGGAAGCGTTTTCTTTGATAAAATCACAGACTACCTTAGAAGTGGTTCTTTTGAATGGAATTGGCTCCACCCATATGGTGAAGTAATTAGTAGCTATGATAATGTGAGTTTTCCCTACACTAGATTGTGGGCTTATCAGAAAAAAAATCAAGACCCCACTACTGAAATGGTCCATCGATAACCACAAGTTTGAGTGGAAATACTACTAATTAAGGCATTCTTGCAAACAATTTGCATTTATCACACTTAGCAACCCAATGATAGCAATTTTAAAACATCACATGCCAATAATATCCATGTCTTATGATCTTGAAAGCAGTCATAGTAGAAGAGAAATCACCACCACAAGCCTCATTATGAGAAAGATAAGTAGTAATTCTTGTTGAGCTTTATCAACACATTTTAAGAAAGTTCCATTTATACCTCTCTTGTATAGGGTGTCATCCAAGATAATGTACTTAGCTGCCATCAACTTCAAATTACTTCTCTATTTGCTGGAGAGGTGATTTGGACATTACTGTAAGTGAGGAGATAAGCAATATCAAAGAATCACTCATCTTGTAGACTAACAGTTAATACCAATGGCATATCTTCACTTTCTTCTTCTTCTTTCATGTTTTTTCCATCAACGTACAGAGTTATTTTCCTCTTACTAACTTAGTGGGCTTTAATTCTAGGTCATACTCTTGTACCTTAGCTATCCAACTACCTCTCCTATTATTATTGACATCCCATTGGGTCAATATGATTTTGACAACTAGGTTTGGCACATAAACCATTGAGTGTGAGTGAAGAATATAGAACCAAAATTATTTAAATTATTTTACAACTACAAACACATGCTTTTCAATGGGAGAGTAATTGAGCTTTTTCTTCTTTAATGGTTTGTTCATGAAGGCAATGGGCACCTAAACTTTATCTTTAAGATTCAAGCATTATATCAAAGTCATCATGCATCATGTTTTTTTTTGACCTAACATTTGAGATGTAGGTTCTTATGATTCAAGAAAGCATTCAAGTGAAGATCCATAACATACTATCAAGAGTCAAGATCTACATTCATACTAGCCATTTCATGCAATATTTTAGCCTTCATATCAAGGGTTTGGTGAGTTGCAACATAGCATATTTGTTCATTCATCATTCTTTCATTCTATTTGATTTTATTTCAAGGTTTGATTACTAAAATGGTGTTTGACCAAGGAAAACCCCTATCCACTAACAAAACAAAATTTTTCCCTATCTGATCTATGATTTCCAAATTTAGGTTGAAGATCCATTCAAGAGCAATATTGGAGAAAGTTGTCAAAGTTGCAAAGTTGTCAAAGTTGTCATATTTCTTGCAAGATTATAGAGAGTCAACTACATGTTAGAATTCAGAGTTTCAAAAGTGGAGATCATAAGGGAGAGACACTATAGAAGATCACTAGAGGATATCTGAGTTTTAGATCAACCCTAATAATGGGAATAAGTTAAACTAAGTTCCATATGAGTCCCAACATACCTTTTTCAGACATTTTTTGTAGATCTTAGTTTACTTGTAGATTCTAGTTTCGGCCCGAAACCACAAACTGGGACTAAATCACCCCAACTTATGTATGAGCCCCAATATGCTTAAGAAGATTTTTTTTTGGGATTGTAGACCTTATTTCAAGAATCTTCAATTTTCCAAGTGCACCTCTATTCATTCATAGTTCATTATTCTAGTTTTGAGTTTGATTTCCTAGGTTGCATAGCAAGATTTAGATATCATTTACATTTCTTCCCTTCTAAGACTTTACTTAGTGGTTAAACTAATTTTGTCTTTAATCACACCCAAGGAAAGCATCCTAACCCTAATCCATCCCTCAATCAAGTCAATTGGATGAAGGATCTTGGTTTCCTTTAATGAACTAGAGTAAAATAGGAAGTCCCTAATAGTTCCATCTTCTGAAAGGTGAAACCCTTTTTCCTTGTGTTTAGCATAGATTCCCCAATGTTTCTAACACAAATCTTATTTGTATGTTTTGGTTAACATATTTTACGCCTTTTAGAAGTGACAAATAAATTCCCACAAGGTGTAAGAAATTAGCCAACAACTCTAAATATCTATCTTTAAACAAGATTGATATTCTCTAAATTTTTCTAAGGTACAACTCCCTCACAAAATTTGCAATGAATTAAAACAAAAGGAAAGTAAAACACCAAGTGTGCTTTTAACTAGAAATCAGAAAAGGTAAACCTGATATCAAAAAATTCCAAGTACTAGATGCTTGAAAAGTAATAGTAAATATTAGCACAAAGACTAATTAATATCGAGATAAAATATCTTCTCAATACCATATGAGATATGAAATCAAATGTATCACTTCTCACCAAGATAAGATATGCAAGATATATCCTTAAAACATAAATATTTAAGAAACATATAAACTCGACCAAATTGCACATAGACAAAATGGTCATTTCATTCATCAATAGTAGAGCAAAAACATGCAATAACGCTCTAGAGAGGGTATGTGCATGATCATCATTTAAAAAAGAGGCCCTTAAGTGGCAAAAATTTAGAAAAATCGAGTTAGGCAACTTGACATAAAAATTTGAATAAGTTATCTATATTATTTCAAAAATATGTAAGAATAGAATCTGTAGCAAATTGAATGTACTTTGTAAAAAATCTAGGTTATCTATATTATTTCATAACTACTAGGTTTATTTTAAAAAATAAAAAATCTATTTGGTGAAAATTTGAAATTTCAATGCAGTAGAACTGAAATTTCAGGGGAAAAATAAGTAGGTATCTATCTGACCACCCTATCCACAATAAAATGATCATATTTTTTAATAATATTTTAGATATAAGTAGAGGACTCATGTCCCAATGTGATGCATATTTTTTTGTAATTTTGTCCAAATAAATAATTAATTATGAATTTTTTTATTACAATTTTCAAAAATCTAAAACTCAGATGTCCGACCACCTTAACTTAGTCAAAACTTCATGAAATTCAATTGTTCTTTTTAATCCTATAGTATGCAAAGCATAGAATGTGATATGTTTTAGATTCAAAAAATGTGATATCATTTGAAAGCTATATATGTTTTTCAATCAGCCTATCAATCGGACTTTAGTCATAATTCAAATAGAAAATGAATAATAATTATTTATTAAATTGAAAGTAAAGCATAATTTATATTGATGGAAAGCTGAGAATCTCCTTTAAAAACCCTTTTTGTTTCATCAATTGTGGGTAAAAAAAAGTCGTAACCACATACCCTACACATACCATAATATCGCTAGTTTTGGCCCATCATGATCCCGCACATACCCGAGAACATATGAAAAATAGATACATCTTAAATAGGAAAATGAGTTTTGCCTCTTCAATTCCATAGCCCGATAATCAAAAGACACATAAAAGAAATAGAGGAAATTTCAGCCACTACGACAGTGTCACTTCATTTCTAGTCTCATCGATTACCAAAAGTCTCTTCCTCAACACTTGGAATGCCTTTAGGACATGCAACGGTTCTTTATGTTGAGGGATAGCCACTTTTGTCATCCTCACTTTCCACATTAGATGGAGATCTTTAGCCATTTCCATCGATTGCTCACAAACTTTGAAGTGATCAATGGCCTAAGATGATACCAAGTGTAATTCACTTAGCTTCTATAAGTGTTCAATGTTAGGAGTGGATATGTCAAGAGCTTCTCTAACTATTTTCTTGAAATCACATTCATTGATGACCTCTTTAAGATTTTGTAAACCTTTTTGGTAACTTGCAATTTCCATTCTACTCCTTTAGCCCATGACAGGAAATAAGTATCCAAAGCATTAGATATGATTTGATATGTGACCAGCTTTTCCACATTTGAGATCATCAAGAGTTTCAATTCAGTCTAATAATTAACCAAAAAAAATTCTTCTTTCTCAATGCTAATGATATCATCTTGTTAAGTAGCTCTCAAAGTATTTACTTCTTGAAAATGGTTTAAAGATTCTGAAATAACAAGGCTTCCCTTATTGATAAGGAATTCATTCCAGTCATCTATGGTGTGGCTTAGACTCTAACTATTTTTTATTTTTGTTAGGGCTTCCTATCCAGCCATGATGAGAGATTCAATAGAAGCCTCTGCTTCAGAAATGGGTTGTGGGACAACCTCAAAACTAGATTTCAAACAAGTGGTCAAGTTATAAACTTGAGCTTTTAACTCATCCTTGCTTTCTTTATCTTTCTTTGATCTTTCCACCATTATGGCTAGTTAAACCTAGAAAATATGAACATCTCCATCTTTGGTAGGAGGTCCGAGGTCAACCCTATTCACCTCAAAATCACCCGCTATTGCTTATGAAGTTTCTTTCTACATAGATGGGTGTGCAATTTCTAGTTGAATTGCTCTTGATCAATATCATCTATAAGCCTAGCAATGGTTTTTAGCTTCTTAGGCTTAGGATTTGAAGTTCTTTGTAGAAGATGACTTACCATGTCTTTCTTAGATAGGATTGATTGTATAGATTTTCTTTTTTGGAATAATGAATCTTCTAGCCCTGTTGGGGTTGCTCTAGCCATAGTTTCCTTGAAGCCTGGGTGTGAAAATAGAGTTTGAGTAACTAGAGGAGTATCCCCTATAGATGTAGTTATTCCTAGTTACCAAGAGGGGTTTATTTCTCCACCAGGTGAATCATTCTGAGAGGGAGGAGAATCAACATTCAAAATTTTTAACCCTTCCTCCTATTCTTCTCCTTTGTTCTCTTTTCTGAAAATAGGTAAATTCAAAATATCATCCCCACAAGTTTGTGAGTACACATTCCTATCTGGTGGATCCTCATCACTACTTCCCTAAGCACCTATTGATGAAGAATGAGGGACATTACTAGTTGCCTATTTGATGGAATAATCTTGGGAAGTACCTTCAATAGCTCGTGAATCCTTTGATCTAGTACAAGGGAAAGATTTCTCAATTTTATTTTTGGTCACCCATTCTCGAGTTCGAGTTAGAACATCGACAGTTCTCGCCTCAATAGTTTCTATTTCTTTAAAGTTCTAGTCTATGGTGGGGATGGGTCAACTTTCTATGAGTTCAATGTATACTGGGTCAATCATGTCAGACCCATCTTCAATAACATCTCTCAAATCCCACTTCAAATAAGAAATAACAATTTTTTCCACTATCAACCTCATCTAGCTTCTCCTTCTTACCTCATATTCATCAAAAAAATTAGCCCAATAGTCTTCAATGTTGGGCTGGTGATTAAAAAAAGGAACCAATTTCAGGTTTTCCTATACATAGTCTTTTAGGTTGAAATGAACACATTCATCATATGAGGGAATATTATACCCAGATAGCTCTACCTCAATGTTCAAACCGTCAAACATAGATTGGCAATTGTATGCACCAAATCCAATTGGAAAGCTGATGGTAAGTCTCTTTTTTCCTTGAAAAAATCTATTCACATCAACTAATTTCCTATTGACCTCAATAACTACACATTTATCTTCAGGGTACTTGGGTAGTTTAATAGTAAATCCTACATATCAACCCACTCTTATATAAGAAAACCTTTAAAATTGAATAAAATTACAACCATAGAAATCCACAAACTATATGGCATCTGAAGACAATCTCATTGTTGGACACCCCTGCAATTCCTTGACCATTGTAATGGTAAAAGTATTAGCAGTTATCCTGAAATGAAAGAAGCTTTTATGAAGTTGAAGCTTGTCAAAGTAGTCATAGATTGGTACTTTCCCTAGTGATAGATAACTTGGCCTTAATTCAAGCCAGGGTCGAGTACTTGCAAGGGAATATATTAAGTAAGATGACATCTAGAAAAATCTGTTCACAACAAAGAGTGGCATCAATTCATGTATACGATCACTAATGATCTTAGCCCAATCCAAAAATTGTTCTCCACTTAGTATAATCTACTTGAAGAAGTACATTCATTCTTGAAAACTATGGACATTCTCATTGCCCCTAACCATGTGTAACATCAAAACAATGTCAAGTACTTAATTTATCAAGTGGTTTATGTGCAAGTTGTGAGGAAATTGGGATTTACCCTTCTTGGGTTTGACGAACCAATTCTTCGCTATCACATTTATGTAAAACCCATTCTTGGTAGTGAATTCTATCTGAGAATTGGTCATATCCATTAGTGAATATTCTTCCCTCTCTGGAGTCCTCAAACATGACACAAAGGTAGACCTCTAAATTTTTAGAACTAGCCTATCGTCCTCTATCCTAACCTCCCATGTCTATGGGTTGTAATATCATATGCATTCCAATAGTAATTCAGGACATTGCACTACTAATGGAAATGTGGTAGCCTCAATCAACAAGCTACCCATTACCCTCTTAATGATAGGTGGAGGATTGGGTTGGTTAAATTTGTTTCTTAATTTATCTAGGTTTGCAGGCCCTAGCCGAGTGTCACAAATCTCAGCTCCTTCATAGGTCAAACCATACACATATTCATAACCAATGTACTTAACCCTCGCCATGTACAATTTTGGCTTTCAACAATATATATACTTCTTGAATGCAAAACAATTGAGAAAATAGGCTGCAATGGATAAACTAAAAATACCTTTATTGGTGATCTCTATAATTCAAACTGTGCACTTCCTCCAACTCTTCCCCAAATATTGCCATGACAAGAATCCTTTCTCATGCCCCTATTTTATTAACGACAACTACATGAAAAAAATATGTGGATGGATGGGCATTAATTTCCATATTTAGAATTATGACACATGGTAGTTGTCATTGTCAACATTCCTCATATAACCATCTGTTGAAAATTTAAAAACAAACGTGTATTGGCTGTTATAAAAGAGGTTCGCAAATCTTCATAAATATGCGCCCAAGTTCAAGCGCGATGAAAAAGACCACCTAGGCTCATAAAAATCAAACTAAGGATGAGGTTTGACTAAGTACATAAAACACTGCCCAATGTAACACTAAAAAAGAAATAAAGGGGCCTCAGGCAGAAAAATGAGAAGTTCAAAAAACTATGAAAATCCTCGCCCAAGTTCACATTATGAATTAGAAGGCCACCCACTTTTAGATAAAGGTTTTATGTATTAGCAGAAGACTCAATGAGATAGGAAATAAAATGATGGTAACATTAGCTCTGACTGGGGATAGAGACTAATAAGGATGAAATAACGAACCCAGATTAGATGGAGGTGGAATAGTGTCTTATCTATTGGGAAATGGAGTCAATCAAGGTAAAATGTACTCTCTAGCAACAAGAAAACAAATCAAAGGAAAACGAAAACCCAAAAGAAAAACCCTAAACTAACTATGTACAAAGGAGGGGAGGCCATGAAGGCCATCATAGCTAATACAACTTCAGATCTTTCCCATTATAGGGAATTGGAAAGGGGTTCCCATTAGGGTATGCCATCTGAAATGTATTAGGCCTGAGTTCTTGAATAATTTTGGAAGGGTCGATCCATAGTGAATCAAAAAATTTATGAGTGCCTTTAGGCTCTCTACGTTTATCCCACAACATAATTGGATCTCTGAGTATGAATTTCTAGACCAAGACTTCCTATCAAAAATATTCTTGACCCTCACCTAATGCATGCTTATGTTTACTACCATTTTTTCATGCTATTCCTGCAGTTTGGTTAAGTACAAAATCCTTTTTTCTAAAGCATCACTAAATTTAGCTTCCTCAATAGCAGTTTGTAATTTTTGAACTGGCAGTTCTAACGAAAGAGGAAGTGTGCCTTCCACCCCATAAACCAACTCAAACAAGGTAATTCTAATAGCTCATTTCAGAACTTTATCCTATTTTCCCACATAGCTTCATATAAACTCTTGTGCTAGTCTTTCTGGTTGTCACTAGCTAATTTCCTAATAATGTTTCTCAAATTTTTGTTACTTGACTCTGCTTGACCATTTCCCTATGGGTAATAATTAGCTTAATGGGAAATAGAGATCCTGTAATCATAGGAGGAAAGTGATAATTCACTAGATGAAAAATTGGTGGCATTATCAATGACTAGTTTATGTGGTATTCCATACTTGACGAAAATGTTTTCTTTGATAAAATCCCAGACTACCTTAGAAGTGGTTCTTTTGACTGGAATTGCCTCCACCCATTTGGTGAAGTAATCAGTAGCTGTGATAATGTGAGTATGACCTACACTAGATTGTGGGCTGATCAGAACAATAAAATCAAGACCCCACTGCTGAAATGGTCCATTGATAACCACAGGTTTGAGTGAAAAAACTGCTAATTAAGGCATTCTTGCAAATAATTTGCATTTATCACACTTACCGACCCAGTGATAGGAATCTTTAAACATCCAATGCCAATAATATCCATGTATTATTATTTTGAAAGTGGTCACACTAGAAGAGAAATCACCACCACAGGCCTCATTATGAGAACTTAGATAAGTAGTCATTCTTGTTGAGCTTTATCAACACATTTTAAGAAGGTTCCATCTATACCTCTCTTGTATAGGGTGTTGTCCCAGATTTTGTACTTAGCTGCCATCAACTTCAAATTCCTTCTCTATTTGTTGGAGAGGTGATTTGGACATTGCCCATAAGTGAGGAGATAAGCGATATCAGAGAACCACTCATCTTGTAGACTAACAGTTAATACCAATGGCATATCTTCACTTTCTTCTTCTTCTTTCAAATTTTTTTCCATCAACTTATAGATTCATTTTCCTCTTACTAAATTAGTGGGCTTTAATTCTAGGTCATACTCTTGTACCTTAGCTATCCAACTACCTCTCCTATTATTATTGACATCCTGGTTGGTCAGTATGTTGTTGACAACTAGGTTTGGCACATAAACCATTGAGTGTGAGTGAAGAATATAGAACCAAAATTATTTAGATTCTTTGACCACTATAAACACATGTTTTTCAATGGGAGAGTAATCGAGCTTGTGCTTCTTTAATGGTTTGTTCATGAAAGCAATGGGCAACTAAATAGATGTGGTGTGCTCTAAAGCATAGCAATAAATAACAAAATCCTTTTTAAAGTCTAGAATGACCAAGATAGCAGCTCAGGAAATTGGTTTCTTAATGTTTTCAAAAGCTTTCTTCCCAACCTCATCCCATTTAAATCTTGATTCCTCCTTAGTCATACCTACAATGTGTTTAGTAATCTAAGAAAAATTTGGAAAAAATTTTCTTAGGAAATTTACTTGACCAAAAAAATATTTTGCACCAGTTATGCTTGAAGGAAGATTCAACTGCAAGATAACTTTAACTCAATCTGGATCTATTTTGATTCCTTCTTTAGACATAATTGGGCTTAATATTTTTCCTTCTATAACAACAAAAATAAACTTTTTAGGATTTAAAGAGATGCCATGTTCTACACACCTTTGTAAGACCCGTTCTAGATCCTGGAAATGATCAATCCTCTTCTTGGAGAACACTATCAAGTCATCAAGGTAGATGACTATAATTTTGTTTTGGAGGTCACCAAAAGATAGTTCCATTGCACGTTGAAATGTGACTCCTAAATTAATGAGTTCAAATGGCATTTGATTATAAGAAAAAGTTCCCCAAGGTGTAGTAAATGTCATTTTATGTTGATCCTCTCTTGATACACTAATCTAATTATATCCTAAAAATCCATCTAACATAGATATCATCTCTGAGCTGACAACTATTTGTAAAATATTATCCATGTTAGGTAAATTATAATTATCCTTTAGTGATGCTTGATTGAGATTCCTAAAATCAACACATATTTGAATCTCCCCATTTTTCTTGTGCACTAGTACAATATTAGCCACCCAAGTTGAATGATGTATAGGATATATGATTCTTGCTATTAGCATTTTTTCAATTTCCTTGAAGATGGCATTATTTACCATGGGGTTATAATTCCTTTGTTTCTGCCTAAAGGCATCTTTCCCTTCCTTGAGTCATACATGATGCTAAAATTTTCCATGCAAAAAATTCTTCAAATCATCATAACACTAGGAAAATACCTCCTTATACTTGGTTAGTAAGGCTATTATTTTTAATTTTTCTTCTAGGGAACAACACTTACTAATATATACTATTTTTGGAGAAGCAAAGTCTCCAATATTCACTGCTTCAAATCCATCGGAGTGTCCAACAAAATTAATCATCTTCTTCTAGATGGAACGGTCATGGTGATCAAATAAATCCTCAAGAGAAACTAAACCTTTGGGTATTTATTCCATTTTAATTGAATAACTTTATCTTGAAGATCAACTACATCATCTGGGCATAAATCCCTACATTGATTGTTGCTCCCTTCAAAGAATGTTTGAACAAATGCCCCAACATTTTCTAGAAAGGTCTGGATTTGTTTATCATTTTCAAAAACTTACCAATGGTTGACATTATCAGGAATGCTTGGTCAATAGATTAAGTCAATTCTATAGGATTTGTCTTTGAATTTTGGATGTGGAAGAAGTAGAGAGAAAGAAACTACTAATGAGTCAACTTTTGCGTTATGATCTCTGGGAATGGATTCAATTGAGAAGGCATCAAAGTTATTAATAGTTTCCCAGACTCAATTTTGGTAATGCTTCAACATTTCATTCTTAACAATGAAGACACTTCGCACTTGCTTAACAATCAATTCAGCATCTCTAAAAACCTTGAGTATCTTAATCGCCAAACCCTTAGCCTCAATTAAACCCAACAAAAGAGCTTCATATTTAGCGCTATTATTAGTATTATCAAATTCCAACTTATATGCAAAAGGGAATTTCTCACCAAAAGGGGAAATGGGAACAACACCTGCTACTAAAAAAACGTGGGAACAACTTTTGTCAAACTATATTATCCAAAGTTAAAATTTTAGATTTAAGGCACATGAAGCATTTCCATTTTCCTTAGTAGAGAAAAACATATAATTCTTGAATTCACTCTCTTCATACAATATTTGAGCTTTAGGTTCTTCCTACTTAACCACTATTATATTATCCTTTGACTCATGTTCGGGGCATAACTTCTCTTTACCCATAGGTATGGTGGCATACGACTAGTCTAGTTGTATTTCTCCACCCAAATCTTTGCAATTAATTATACTTAGAACCATACCATAGCTAGCAAGTATGTCCATAACTAGTATGGTGACTCTGAGTAGCTTATTAGGGTAAGCAAAAAGTGCTACTTGAGCATCCTTAATCTACCCCAACAAGGGAAATTGTTTGGAATCCATTGAGTAGAATTTTCCAAATCTTTTGGTCATCTCTAATCCCAAAGCTTTAGCATTTGTGCAAACATAACATTATCAGAGGCACCTAAATCAATAATGCATTTATTAACCCTAATCCGTTAATAAATAGACATAGAAAGAGCATGGTTTCACATTAGAGACCAATGAGGAGGATGTTTTATTGTAAGATACAACATTAGTAGCCAATTCTTGAGGCATAACTATTGATTCATCCAAGCCTGCATGCAATTCAGAATGTCCTAGCCTAACATATTTAATTAGCCTATCAAGTTCTTTAGGATTCATTTTCAAATATTCAGCTTGGGATACTTGAATCTTGGTATATTTACAAAATTCTATGATATCAAAAACTCTAGATTGATTTTTAGAAGATGGCACAGTGGGATTTCTTGAGTAACTATTGACTACACTAGATGAAGCATTTTCACCTTTTGAAGTTGCACTAGCCTTTATGAGTAAAACTTTAGGAGAATTAGGAATACCTTTTTGGTTGGAATGTTGTTGGTTTCGAGTGATAGAAACACAAGTAGCATCATCCAAAGTGATGTACACATCTCCTCCTCTATCATCATCAGGTTCATATTTTAAATATCCATTCGTAGAGTCGCCATATTAATTGGATGATGTGCCTTCCTCTGTAACCTCTTCTATGACTTCTTTAGTAGTGGTTAATTGTATAAACCTATTCATCTCAGGATAATCCATACCATCATGATCAGTTGTAAGGTGAAAGACACACATATTCTTTTTGTTATCAGGAGGAGGAGCTTCAATTTCCAATGTTTGTTGAGCTGGAGGAAAGGGCATTGCTTTATTCCTAGGTTGAAAATTAGCTTTCCTAGGTATATCCTGATAAAGTTGGTTACCCTTGGGAATTTTCTTCTTATGAGCAATTATATCATTAGCTAATCTTTGAATCATAGGATCAGAAGAAGTGGTATGAAGCTCCTTATTGTTATGCAACTCCTTCCATTTTCCAACTAAAATAAAATCATTGTCCAGTTCCACAGCCAACACTTGTGTGGCTTCAAGATTATTTTGTGGCTGTCTCTTCAAAAGAAGACCAATATTTGGGTGTTGTACATTGATGAAGAAACTTTTTTGTGTTTCTACATAGGTTATTTTATCAACGGTAATCTGATTTATTATTTTTAAAAATTTGGCTACAAAGTCTCTCATGGGCTCATTTGCCTCCTTTTTCAAATAAGAAACTTGAGCTAGCAGTGTTAAGCCATTATTTGCACATTTGAATCTGGCCTCAAACTTTCTATGCATAGTATCCCAATTGGTGATACATCCATGTGGTAGTTGGTTAAGCCATTGTGCCACTACATCTGTTAAAGATTCCACAAACAACCTGACAACAACTTCTTCCTCATGTACTACAAGAATGTGACATGCAACGAAAAAGGCATCAATGTGTTCTTCTAGTTAAATTTTACCATCTCCACTAAACTTGGGAAAATTCTTATGAGACCCTTTAGGTAAATCATGCAAGTTATTTCCTAATTAAAAAGGACCAATAACAACACCCCAAGAGACAAGTTGTGGGTAGCCATAGTGAGGGGAAATTTAACTGCAACTTGTAAGGCAATCCCGTGTAGAACAAGTATTTGAGCAATAGAGAGGTTAACAAGTGTCCTAGTAAGTGATGTTGGTTGGCTCCTAGCCCTTCTCCTATAGAGAATAATATAAGAAAAAATATTTCTTTGCATGGTCTCAAAAATAGGGTCAAAATTCCCCCTACTTCTCTCCCCTCTAGTAAATCTGTGAAAATCTAGGGTTGATTAATTAACTTGTGAGATATTCCCAGATAAGGTGACCAACATAACAATTTGAATCCCAAGAAGAGTCTCCAAAAATATGTTAGTTAACAAATTACCTTTGAGAAGTGACAAATATTTCCCATAAGGTGAAATAAATTAGCCAACATCTTAAATATCTATCTTTAAACAAGCTCGATATTCTCTAAATTTTTCCTATGTATAACTCTCTCACAAAATTTGCAATGAATTAAAAGAACAAGGAAAGTAAGATACCATGTATGCTTTTAACCATAAAGTAGAAAAGGTAAACCCAATATCAGAAAATTCCAAGTATTAGGTGCTTGAATAGTAATAGGAAATATTAGCACAAAGACTAATTAATCATCAAAGATAAAATATCTTCTCAATACCATATGAGAAATGAAATAAAACGTATCAATTTCACTTCTCACACCAAGATAAGATATGAAAGATATATACATAAACACAAATATTTAAGAAATAAATAAACTTGACCAAATTGCACACATACAAAATGGTAATTTCATCCATCAATAGTACTAAGCAAAAATAATAAAATAATTTCTAGAGAGAATATATGAAAAATAGATACATCTTAAATAGGCGAATGAGTTTTTCCTCTTCATGTCCATAGCCCGATAATCAAAAGACACATAAAAGAAATAGAGAAAAATTGAGCCACTTCGATAGTGTCACTTCATTTCCAGTCTCCTAGATTGTCAAATGTCTCTTCCTCCATTCTTGGAAAGTATTTAGGACATGCATTAGGTCTTTATGTTGAGGGATAGCCACCTTTTTCATCCTCGCTTTCCAACTAAGATGGAGATATTTAGCCATTTCCATGCATTTCTCACCAAGTTTCAAGTCATCAATAGCTTGAGATGATACCAAGTGTAATTCACTTAGCTTCTATAACTGTTCAACATTAGGAGTGGGTATTTTAAGAGCTTCTTTAACTATTTTCTATAAATTAGTGGTTAAACTTCTAACATTTACATTTTCTTTGATCCCATTCTTATCCTATAGCAGACTAACAACTATCACGATGTTTAATGCTTCATCTGAAATGACATCACATTCATTGATGACCTCTCTAAGCTTCTGTAAAATTTGTTTGGTAAGATGCAATTTCCATTCTGCTCCTTTATCCCATGACATGAAATGATTATTTGAAGCAATAGATATGATTTGATCTATGGTGATCTTTTCGATATCTGATCTCATCAAGAGTTTCAATACAATCTGATAATTAACCCACATTTTTTCTTCTTTCTCAATGGAAATGATATCATCTCCTAAGGTAGCTCTCAAAGTATTTGGCTCTTGAATTTTTTTTAAATATTTGGAAATAACAAGGCTTCCTTTCCAACCGTGGTGAGGGATTCAACATAAGCCTTTTCTTGAGATATGGGTTGTGGGACAACCTCAAAAATAGATTTCAAATAGGCAGTCAAGTTTTCAACCTAAGCTTTTAACTCATCCTTTCTTTCTTTATCTTTCTTCGATCTTTCCACCATTCTGGCTACTGAAACCTAGAAAATCTAAACATGTCCATATCTGGTAGGATGTCTGAGGTCAACCCTATTCACCTCAAAATCACCCGCTACTACTAGTGAAGCATCTTTCTGCATAGAAGGGTGTGCAACTTCTAGTTGAAGTGTTCCTAATTTAGTATCGTCTATAACCTTGGTGGTGGTTTTTAGCTTCTTAGGCTTAGGAGTTGAAGTTCTTTGTAGCAGTTGACTTACCATGTCTTGCTTAGGAAGGCTTGATTGTATTGCTTTTCTTTTTTGGGATAGTGAATCTTCTAGCCATGCTGGGGTTGTTGTGACCTTAGTTGCCTTGAAGCTTGGGGATGCAAACAGAGTTTGAGTAACAAGAGGAGTATCCCCTACATGTTTAGTTATTCTTGGTTCCTGACATGGGTTTATTTCTCTAATAGGTGAATCATTCTGAGAGGGAGGATAATCAACATTCAAACTCTCTAACCCTTACTCATCTTCTTCTCCTTCATTCTCCTTTTTCAAAATAGGTAAATTAAAAATATCATCCCCATAAGTTTGTGAGTACACATTCATGTCTAGTGGATACTCATCATTGCTTCCCTGAGCACCTATTAGTGAAGACTAAAGGAAATTACTAGTTGATTGTCTACTGGAAGAATCTTGGGAAGTACATTTAGTAGCCTCTGAATCCTTTGATCTAGTACAAGGGTGATATTTTACAGTTCTCTTCTTGGTCAGCCATTCCCTATTTCCATTCCATGGTGGGGATGGTTCAACTTTCTATGAGTTTAGTGTATACTGGGTCAACCATGTTAGAACCATCTTCAATAACATCTCTCAAATCCCACTTCAAATTATAGAAAACAATTTGTTCCACTGTCAACCTCATCCAGCTTCTCCTCCTTACCTCATATTCATCAAAATAGTCAGCCCAATAGTCTTCAAGGTTGGGTTGGTGAGTGAAAGAAGGACCCAATTTCAGTTTTTCCTTTACATAGTCCTTCAGGTTGAAAGGAACACACTCATCATATGAGGGCATATTATACCTTGAAAGCTCTGCCTCAATGTTCAAAGCATTAGACATACATTGGAAGTTGTATGCACCAAATCCAAATGGAAATTTGATGGTAAGTCTCTTTCTACCTTGACATAATCTATTCATATTAGCTAACTACCTACTAACCTCAATGAATAAAATGACAACCATAGAAATCCAAAAACTTTATACAAGAAAACCTACATATCCATCCACTTTTATACAAGAAAACCTTTTAAATTGAATAAAATGACAACCATAGAAATCCAAAAACTTTATGGCCTCTAGAGACAATCTCATTGCTGGATGCCCCTACAATTCCCTGATTATTCTCATGGTAAAAGTATCAACAATTCTCTAGAAATGAAAGAATCTTTTATGAAGTTGAAGCTTGTCAAAGTAGTCATAGACTGGTACTTTCCCTGGTGGTAGATCACTTGGCCTTAATTTGGACCAAGGTGAGGTACTTGCAAGGGCATATATTAAGTAAGATGACATGAAGAAAAATTTGTTCAGAACAAAGAGTGACATCAATTCATGTAAACGATCACTAATTATCTTAGCCCAATCCAGAAAATTTTCTCCACTTCATGTAATCTAGATGAAGAAGTGCATCCACTCCCAAAAACTGTGTCTATTCTCATTGTCCCTAACCTTATGTAATAGCACAAAAATGTTAGCTACTTCATTTATCAAGTGGTTTATGTGCAAGTTGCAAGGCAATTGGGATTTCCCCTTCTTGGGTTTGATTAACGAATTATTTGCTATCACATTTATTTAAACCCCTTTCTTGGTAGTGAATTTTATATGATAATTGGTCATATCCATTGGTGAATATTCTTCCCTCTCTAGAGTCTTCAAACATGACACGAAAGTAGCCCTCTGAATGTTCAAAACCAACCTATCGTCCTCTTCCCTAACCTCTTATGTTTGTGAGTTGTAATGTCAGATGCATTCCAACAATAATTTGGGACACCGCACTACTATTGGAAATGTGGTAGCCTCAATCAACCCACTACCCATTACCCTCTCAATGATAGATGGAGAATTGGGTTGGTTAAATTTGTTTCGTAATTCATCTAGGTTTGCAGGCCCTTGCTGAGTGTCACCAATCTTAGGTCCCTCATAGGTCAAACCAAACATATATTCATAACTAGCATATTTAACCCTCACCATGTACAATTGTGGCTTTTAACAATATATATAATTCTTGAATGTAAAAAAATTGAGAAAATAGACTACAATGGATAAACTAAAAATACCTTTGGTAGTGATCTTTGTAATTCGAATTGTATGTTTCCTCTAGCTCTTCCCTAAATATTGTCGCGACAAGAATGTTTTCTCATCCCCCTATTTTATTAACAACTACACTGAAAAAACATGGGGTCAGATAGGAATTAATGTCCCAATTTAGAATTATGGCATGTGGTAGTTGTCACTATCAATGTTCCTCATATAGCCATCTTTTGAAAATTTAAAAACAAACATCTATGGGAAGTTATAATAGAAGTTAACAAAATTTCATAAACATGTGCCCAAGTTCAAGTGCGACAGAAAAAGATAGCCTAGGCTCATAACAATCATACTAAGGATGAGGTTTGACTAAGTACATAAAACACCACCCAATGTAACACTTAAAAAGAAATAAAGAGGCCTTAGGTGGAAAAAATGAGAAGTTTGGAAAAATATGAAAATCCCCATCCGAGTTCACATTATGACTTGAAAGGTTGCCCTTGTTTAGAGAAAGGTTTTATGGATTAGTATAAGACTCAATGAGATGGGGAATAAGACGATGGTAACACTGGCTTTGACTGGAGACAAAGACTGATAAGGAAGAAGCAACAAACCTAGATTAGATGAAGGTGGATTAGTTTCTTATCTATTGCGCAAAAAAATGAGTCAAGGTAAAATGCACTCTCTAGCAACAAGAAAAAAAGCAAAAGGAAAATGAAAACCCAAAACAAAACCCTAAACTAACTATGTACAAAGGAGGGGAGGCCATGAAGGCCATAATAGTTGATACAACTTTAGATCTTTCCCATTATAGGGAATGGAAAAAGGGGTCCCATTAGGGTATGCTAGCTGAAATGTATTAGGCCTGAGTTCCTGAATGATTTTGAAAGGGTTGATCCACAGTGAATCAAAAATTTTATGTGTTCCTTTAGGTTCTCTGCGTTTAACTCAAAACAAAACTAAATATTTGAGTGCATGAATTTTCTAGGCTGAGGCTTCCCATCAAAAATCTTCTTGACCCTCACTTGATGCATGGTTATCTTGTCTACCATCTCTTCACATTTTTCCTACAATTTTCTTAAGTACAAAATCCTTTTTTCTAAAGCATCACTAAATTTAGCTTCCTCAATAGCAGTTTGCAATTTTCGAACTCGCAATTCTAGCAAAAGAGGAAGTGTGCCTTCCACCCCATAAACCAACTCAAAGGGTGTAATTCCAATAGCTCATTTTAGAGTTATTTTATCTTCCCATAGAGCTTCGTATAACCTCTTGTGCCAGTCTTTCTGGTTGTCACTAACTAATTTCTTAATAATGCTTATCAATTTTTTGTTACTTGACTCTACTTGATCGTTTCCCTATGGGTAATAATTAGCTGAATGGGAAATAGAGATCCCGTAATCGTAGGAGAAAAGTGAGAATTCACTAGATGAAAAAATGGTGGTATTATCAATGACTAGTTTATGTGGTATTCCATACCTGACGAAAAATGTTTTCTTTGATAAAATCATAGACTACCTAAGTGGTTCTTTTGACTGGAATTGCCTCCACCCATTTGGTGAGGTAATTAGTAGCTGCGATAATGTGAGTATGACCTACACTATATTGTGGGTTGATCAGACCAATAAAATCAAGACCCCACTGCTAAAATGGTCAATCGATAACCAAAAGTTTGAGTGGCAAGGCTACTAATTGAGCCCTTCATACAAACAATTTGCATTTATCACACTTACCAACCTAGTGATAGGAATCTTTAAATATTCCAAGCCAATAATATCCATGTCTTATGATCTTGAAAGTGGTCACGACAAAAGATAAATTACCACAATAGGCTTCATTATGGAAAAGATTAAGTAGTTGTTCTTGTTGAGCTTTATCAACACATTTTAAGAAGGTTCCATCTATACCTCTCTTGTTTAGGGTGTCATCCTAGATAATGTACTTAGTTGCCTTCAACTTGAAATTCCTTCTCTATTTGTTTTTGATGTGATTTTTACATTGCACGTAAGTGAGGAAATAAGTGATATCGGTGAACCACTCATCTTGCAAACTAATAGTTAATACTAATGCCAGATCTTCACTTTCTTCTTCTTCTTTCGAATTTTCATCCATCAACTTATAGAGTCATTTTCCTCTTACTAATTTAGTGGGATTTAAGTCTAGGTTATACTCTTGTACCTTAGCTATCCAACTACCTCTCCTATTGCATTTGATATCTTGTTGGGTCAGTATGCTTTTGACAGCTGGGTCTGGCACATAAACCACTGAGTGTGAGTGAAGAATGTAGAACCAAAATTGTTTAACTACTTTGACCACTACAAATGCATGGTTTTCAATGCGAGAGTAATTAATCTTGTGATTCTTTAATGGTTTTCTCATGAAATCAATGGGAACCTAAACTTTATCTTCATTCTCCTGTAATAGTACAACAAATGTGGTGTGCTCTGAAGAATAGCAATAAATAATAAAATCCTTTTTAAAGTCCCGACTGACCAAGATAGGAGCTCAGAAAATTGCTTTCTTAATTTTTTCAAAAGCATGCTTCCTAGCCTCATTCCATTAAAATCCTAGTTTCTCCTTAATCATATCTACAATGTGTTTAGTAATCTATGAAAAATCTGGAACAAAATTTCTCAAGAAATTTTCCTAACCAAAGAAAGTTTTTACCCCAGTTCGGCTTGAAGGAAGATTCAACTACATGATAGCTTTAACTCTGTCTAGATCTATTTTGATGCCTTTTTTAGACACAATGTGGCCTAATATTTTTCCAACTGTAACAACAAAAATAGACTTTTTAGGGTTTAAAGAGATGCCATGTTCTACATACCTTTGTAAGACATGTTTTAGATCCTAGAAATGATGATCCTCTTCTTGGAGAACACTATCAAGTCATCAAGGTAGATGACTATAATTTTGTTCTAGAGGTCACTAAGAGATAGATCCATTGCACGTTGAAATGTGTCTCCTGCATTAATGAGTCCAAATAGCATTCATTTATAAGCAAAAGTTCCCCAAGGTGTAGTAAATTTTGTTTTATGTTGATCCTCTCTTGATACACTAATCTGATTATATCCTGAAAATCCATCTAACATAGACATCATCTTTGAGCCAACAAATATTTGAAAAATATGATCCATTTTAGGTAAATGATAATTATCCTTTAGTGATGCTTGATTGAGATTCCTAAAATCAACACATATTTGAATATCCCCATTTTTCTTGCGTACTGGCACAATATTAGCCACCCAAGTTGAATGACGTATATGATATATGATTCTTTATTTTATCATTTTTTCAATTTCCTTGAAGATGTACTTAGTTACTATGGGGTTATAATTCCTTTGTTTTTGGTTAGTAAGGCTATTACTTTTTCTTTTTCTTCTGGGGAACAACACTTACCAATATATACTATTTTGGGAGAAGTAGAGTCTCCAATATTCATCACCTCAGATCCATCATAATGTTCAACAAAATTAATCATCTTCTTCTTGATGGAACACTCATGGAAATCAAATAAATTATCAAGAGAAACTAAACCTTTGGGTATTTTATTCCCTTTTAATTGAATAACTTTATCTTGAAGATCAACTACATCATCTAGGCAAAAATCCCTACATTGAGTGTCACTCCCTTTAAAGAATGTTTGAGAAAATTCCCTAGAGTTTTCTAGAAAGGTGTGGATTTGTTTATCATTTTCAAAAACCTTCCAATGGTTGACATTATCAGGAATGCTTGGTCAATAGATTAAGTCAATTTTATAGGATTTTTCTTTGAATTCTGGATGTGGAAGAAGCAGAGAGGCATAAAATACTAATGAGTTAGCTTTCGTGTTAAGTTCTCTAGGAATGGCTTCAATTAAGAAGGCACCAAATTTATCAATAGTTTCTCAGACTCAGTTCTAGTAATGCTTCAACCTTTCATTCTTAACAGTGAAGACACTTCACACTTACTTAACAATCAATTCAACATCTCCCAAAACCTTGAGCATCTTAATTCCCATACCCTTAGCCTCAATTAAACCCAACAAAAGAGCTTCATATTCAACGCTATTATTAGTATTATCAAATTCCAACTTATGTTTAAAAGGAAATTTCTCACCAGAAGGGGAAATGAGAACAACACCTACTTTTGAACAAACATGAGAACAACTTCCATCAAACTCCATTGTCCAGAGCTCAAATTCTAGATTTGAGGCACATGAAGCATTTCCATTTTCTTCGGTAGAGAAAAGCATATAATTCCCGAACTCATTCTCTTCATACAATATTTGAGCTTTAGGTTCTTCAGAATTAAGCACTGTTATCTTAGCCTTTGAATTAGGTTTGAGGTGTACCTTCTCTTTACTCACAGGTATGGTGGAGTACAACCAATCTAGTTGTATTTAGCCACCCAAATCTTTCCAAAATCTTATGCTTAGAAGCATACCATAGCTAGAAGGTATGTCCGCAACTAGAATGGTGAGTCTAAGTCACTTATCAGGGTAAGTGGAAAGTGCTACTTGAGCATCCTTAATTTTACCTAGCAAGGGAACCTATTTGGAATTCATTGAGTAGCATTTTCCAAATGTTTTGGTCATCTCTAATCCCAAAGCTTTAGCAATTTGTGCAGGTGTTCCATAGAAAAAAAAGACCTTTTGCTTGACATGGGATTAATTCGTGATAAATTGGCTTAATGAGGCCTTGATTCAAGTGTTGTGAGGCATTTTATGCATCTACACTAGGTCTTGGACCCTTACAAATTGAATAACATGCTTTTAACGATGTCTTCTAAAGTTGTTGTAAAGTCTTGTAAAGGACTTTCACACTTTTCTAGACTCAATGAACCTATTTATTCAAAATTCAACATTATAAAATATGTTTAATAACATTATCAAATCAATCTAGAAGGTTTTTGAATTAAACTTAATGATAAACTAATCTTGTAATGTGTCACATACATTCACATTAGTTCTTGTGCCTTTCTAGGCTATGTGGACCTCATTTTAGTGTTGTAAAGTGTATTTAGTCACACTTTCACATTGATTTTTGTGTCCCAAGCCATACTTGACATTCACATCATCACTAGTAGACCCCTATTACCCCATATTGTGCATCCTGAGGCTTAAATTAATCAAATACACAACAAGGTTGCATTTTAGATGCTATTTCCTTATCTCTTGGCATCTAAGTTGTCAAAATAGCCCTTGTGGGACCCATTCGCCATTCATGGTGAATCAGTCCCATCCAGGTGGGACCCATTCTCCTTGTGTGGCAAATGAGTCCCATTTGGCTCAATTTTGACCTTTGAGCAGGAAAAAAGTGAAATTTAAGTTTAATATTGCTTCATGTTGGCCTGTGATGAGGTATTAATGGGTAAAATAGGTGAATTTCCTATAAATCACCTATTAAAACTCATTTTTACATCCATTAACTTAATTCACATCCATTATTCATTATTCATCCACCAATCTTTCATCTCAAGTCAAGCAACTTAGGCTTTTATCATTGCAAGACATCAAGAAAGCTCCTAAAGACATTCAAGGGTTGATTCTTCATATTTTTCTACAAACATTCAAGATCAATCATCATAGCAAGGTAATCAATTCCATTTTTTCATGTCTCATTGCTTTCTTTCATCATTTTGGTTTAATTACCTAAAAGGGGTTTGACCAAGGCAAACCCCCATGCCCTAACATTCAACAACTTTCTCTCTTGTGTTTGTAGATTTAAGACTCTTGGAAGCTTGGAAATCATTGAAGATCAAGTTGCAATATTTTTCAAGTCTTCTATTCATTCAACAAGTCAAAGTATCAACAAAAACTCATTTTCAAACCCGTAAATCAGAGTTTCAGAAGCAGACACCTGTAAGAAGTCAAAGTGCAGATTAGAAGCTTTGAAATCCACTTTTGAAAATTTAGAAATTCAAAAGTGGGCTCATTCACCATGGTTGGTAAATAAGTCCCAATTCTAGGTCATTTTTTTGTTTTCTGCATTTTTTGACACCATTTTGACAAAAATAGGTTTCAACTCAGTTTACCAGAACTGGGACTGATTCACCCAGAATGGTAAATGAGTCCCTCCAAGCCTAAAACTCATCATCAACAGCATTCCAAAAGCCTTTTCTAGTCTCCATCCATATTCGAGGTGCACACTTTCAATTTTGTCAAGTTTTGTTACAATTTACATTCAGTTCTAAGTGTTTTTGCATTACACAATGTGTTTTCAGACAAGTTACATTTCTTAGGTTTTGCATACTTAATCAATTCATTTTATCACTTAATTGCACTTAGATCATTTCATCTAGTTCAAATAACATCACACATAACATAATTTGAATGAACCCTTTAGCATTTTTGGCCCTACCTCTCTCCTTTTAGGTGAAAAACCCTAGAAGAGTTAGGGAGTCCTAAGTAGCCAAAAATCTACAGTTCATTTTGGTGAACCTTCTTTTTGAACATCTTATTTTCTGATTTTGAGTCCATTTTCATCCTAAT
Source organism: Sequoia sempervirens (assembly GCA_007258455.2). Classification (NCBI taxonomy): domain Eukaryota; kingdom Viridiplantae; phylum Streptophyta; class Pinopsida; order Cupressales; family Cupressaceae; genus Sequoia; species Sequoia sempervirens. Next base: position 322,822,648 of record VDFB02000008.1, on the reverse strand, counting down.
CCTAGCTTCCATTGCATTTGCATTAGAGATGCATTGGTTAATTTTCATCTAGGGTTTCAAAAATTTTGCATTAGAAAAAAGTGCATTTAGCTTGCATTTTTGTATAAAATTTCCTTAAAATATCTCTAAAATTTTGCATCCCCATCTTAGGTCTACATCTTTCAACATTAAACACATCAAAAACACTTCAAAATTTCTAAATTTTTTGCAAAAAACCAGTACTAGGACTCATTTGCCATACTGGGCAAATCAGTCCCTGCCCATATTTTTGGCTATCTTACCTTGCATCAAAAACCTCATTTCTCTGATTCCTAAGCCTCATAGTATCATATAGTATAAGTATGGAAAGTTTCTGGAATATTTTTTTATTCATTTAGCTCACAAACATCATTTTAGATTACTCATTCTTCAAATCACTTCATTTGCAAACACCACTAGATATGCAAATGCTTCCATTTCTGCAATTTTGCATAACATTGATAAAAGTAATTTTCAAATTTTCATATACAATGTTTCTATTCCTAAACTTTGCATAATTTTGTTACAAGTGATTTTCATTCTTTCATGTACATTTTTTTCATTTTCCAAATCTTGCATACATTGGATAAGAATGTTTTGTATCTTTACATATACATTGTTCATATTGCTGAAACATTGCATGACATGGTTACATGTGCTTTTCATTCTTATTCAAACAATTATAGTACCTTACATATGTAGACATGTTAAGAAATACTTCATATCCCCTCCCTATGAGAGTGTTTTAGTGAAAGAGATACAACCTGGTCCATTCCTAATGATCATACTTGTTCTTTTCATAATATCTCTCCTCTTGGTGACATATATTTTAGTAGAAGAATCAATTCATGAGAGTTTTGAGAATCCTAATTGTCTGTCTCCTCTTACCTCTCTTAGTGGACAAAAATTTGATAAACATGGCACTACAATCATAGGTAATCATGAAAACACCATTTGTTCTTCTTCTAGTATCTCTCCTAGTTGTGAAGTAGATACTTTGATGTTAGACAACACAATCGATGAAGGCCATGAATATCTTAGTTGTCCTCCTTGACCTAGAGAAACCCCTCTTGAAAAAAATATCCAACCATTGATTATTCCCCTACTTGTGATGAATTCCTTTTAGAAGAACCAACCTATGACTGTCACAAACATTTGGCTTGTTGTTCTCCTAAAAACTCTCTTCCTAGGGAGAATCTCACGGTGCACAAACATATGAACATTGACACATATTGTTCAACCACTAAACCTTCCCTAGATAAGGGTACTCAATTGGCATTAGAATCCCCTTCACCAACATATCATTCGAATCAAGACAAAAATTTTGAGGTTATGAAGACACAAGTGGGATCTCCTTTAATTAGTGAGATTCCTAAATCACCTTCCCTTAGTAAAAAACACAAAAAAAATTGTGATGTCTTGAAATACATGATGCACTCTACTCATAACAATGTTTTGTAGTCACTAAGTTGTAACTTAGTGACTCAAACATCTAGAGGACCACATGCCACTCCTACACCATTACCTTTTCCTCAAAGAGTTCCTAGTGTTGAAGACCTTAAAAAGACTCCTGCTAATATATTTGTATGGGAAATCATTCAACTCTCACCAATTGTGAAACTTCTCTTTCATTAAATGTTGCAAATACAAAAGGAAGAGATATAATCTTACATAAAACCAAATCATGTAACATCCTCCTCTCATCCCATGCAATCCACCCAGTCATAAATCACATTCCCTAAACATGAATTACCCTCACCTGAGATTCAAAACAAGAATGATCCCTTAATGACAAAGGTGATCATTAATGAAACTTTAATTAGGCACACTCTCATCTACAATGGATCAAAAATTAATGTTTGTAGCATGGACCTCCTACACAAACTTGGCATAGAAAAAAAATCATTCAACTAAATGATGTTCATATTCGTGGATTTGACAACATTCATAGGCAACCACTTGGGATGATCACATTACCTGTTAAGGTCAAACCTGTAGTGTTGCCTACCCCTATCCACATCATGCAAAGACCCATTCCATACAATATTCTCCTAGGCAGACCATGGATTCATGCTATGAAAGGAGTCCCATCTACCCTTCATCGTTTACTGAAATTTTAATATAACAACAAGATATACACGATTGATGCAGATGAGAAAATATGTGTGTCAACTAATCACAATCCTTTCATTCCTAGGTCAAAACTTGAACCTATACAAGTTGTTCCTAACTCTTCAACTACAACAAAACTCTTTTATGATAATTTGGGGTCATTATATTCTACACCTCCTTTCCATAACATTTCCAAAATCTCACCCTCATGGTCCAAAGAGTCATATACAAATGATTCATTTTCAGACACAAGTCCTAGTAGTGATTGGAGTTTCACACCTACCTTTAAGGGAGGGTGTGAAATATCTCAATCTCAATCCACACAACCTTGTGTTCCATTCACTCAACTTAGTTCTACCAAATCATCCCATGGTGGTGATGGGGAAAATATAACTCATATCTCTCATGAAGTAACAAAATATCACATTAAAAAGGATTTGTGTTCTTGTAAAGAAATCAATCCTTCTCACAACCACACCCCCCTTTCATCTAACTTGGAAGATTGTTATGGTATCAGTTACAATCTTCCTGCTACACATGGATACAATAAACACATGAACAAACCTGATATATAATACTATTTCAAGACCAATATAGGGGTATCTACCTTATCTCCACTTTCATCAAATGCTTTGTGCAACAATAACATTTAACATCTAAATGAGTGTGGTGCTCTTCCTTGTGCTAGAGCACCTAATTCCTCTACTTAATACTCACTTTCATTCATTCTAGGATCACCTTTGTCCTGTACTAAGTGGGGGCAAGGGGTTTGACAACCTTATTCCTTGTATGTCACTTGTTGTTAACCTTTCATGAATGTATAAGAGAAAGCTTGGGATGTGGACGACATGCCTTAAGATTGACTCGCATATGACATACTTACCTTTTCATGACATAGCTTATCAGAAAAATATGACTTGGCATAGGGCTTTCTAAGTAAGCTCTCATGTCTTCTTCTTTCTCTTCTACTTTTAAGAAATTTCTCACAGTACAGGTGCTTGCAACTGCTTTAAAGTGGGGACATACATCACCACTCACATTTCATTGCATGATTTCTTTCTTCTTGTGATGTGTTCTTTTCTTGGTGGAGTTAGTGGGCTTGATTCCCTCCAAGAGTGTGATACTTCTTTTTGACACATCCTCTCTTGGAGACATTAAGCACAATTTCCCATAAGATGAGACCTTGCACGAACAAAGAAAAATCCCTTTGAACAGTCCTTACATAATTCTGCATTAACAATGTCTATGAGTGTCAAGCATACAAATTTTTTCTTACCTAATAAAGCTCAAAAATCATTTTCCTTTGTGACACCTTAATAAAGTTATTAGGAGGTATAACTTTGGTATGGTTGAGCGGGAAGCCCATCTAGCAGTATGACTTTCCCCATAGCCACCTATGTGCATACCAACTAGTGTATGTTTTACCTTTTGGGATTTATCACCTCACAAACAATTAGAAGTTTCGTGGCCCCAAAGTGAGTATGTTGTGGACATCTCACCCCGTAGACGACCTAAATTTTGGTGGCCCCAGAGTGAGTACATCTTTTTCACCCTATTTTTTCTCTCTTCTTCTCGCCATTGCATGATTATGTATCTTGATGGCTTCACTTAGAATCTTCGATCTTGGGGGCTTGACCACCTCTTTGATCTTTGTCATTCTTTTTCATCTACATCTGTACATGTGGATCTCTCTTAAATTTCTACTTTAGTGTGAGTTTGAAGCAAGTTCATCCTCTCACTAAAGTGGGGGCTAAATGTGTTGTAGAAGCAAGGACCGTTTGCTTGACATGGAATTAATTCATGATAAATTGGCTTAATGAGACCTTGATTTAGGTGTTGTGAGGTATTTTATGCATCCACACTAGGTCTTGGACCCTTGCAAATTGAATAAAATTCTTTTCACAATGTCTTGTAAAGGTGTTGTAAAGTCTTGTAAAGGACTTTCATGCTTTTCTAAACTTAATGAACCTATTTATTCATAATTCAACATTATCAAATATGTTTAATAAAATTATCACATCAGTCTAGAAGGTTCTTGAATTAAACTTAATGATAAACTAATGTTGTAATCTGTCACACACATTCACATTGGTTCTTGTGCCTTTCTAGGCTATGTGGACCTCGTTTTAGTATTGTAAAGAGTATTTAGTCACACTTTCACATTGATTTTTGTGTCCCAAGCCCTATTTTACATTCACATCATCACTAATAGACCCCTATTACCACATATTGTGCATCTTGAGACTTAAATTGCTCAAATAGCCAACATGGTAGCATTTTAGACCTTATTTCCTTATCTCTTGGCATCTGAGCTGTCAAAATATCCCTTGTGGGACCCATTTTCCATGCATGGAAAATCAGTCCCATCTAGGTGGGACCCATTCTCTATGTGTGGCGAATGAGTCCCATTTGGCTCAATTTTGACCTTTAAGCAGGAAGAAAGTGAAATTTAAGTTTAATATTGCTTCATGTCAGCCTGCGATGAGGTATTAATGGGTAAAATAATAAAATTTTCTATAAAAGAACCTCTAAAAACTCATTTTTACATCCATTAACTTAATTCACATCCATTCTTCATTATTCATCCACCAATCTTTCATCTCGAGTCAAATAACTTAGGCTTTTATCATTGCAAGACATCAAGAAAGGTCCTAAAGACATTTAAGGGTTGATTCTTCATATTTTGTTGTAGACATTCAAGATCAATCATCATAGAAAGGTGATAAATTCCATTGCTGCATGTATCATTATTTTCTCTCATCATTTTGGTTTAATTACCTAAAAGTGATTTGACTAAGGCAAACCCCCATGCACTAACATTCAACAACTTTCTCTCTTGTCTTGTTTGTTTGTAGATTTAAGACTCTTGGAAGCTTGAAGACCATTGAAGGTCAAGTTGCAAGATTTTTCAATTCTTATCTAGATTCAACAAGTCAAAGTATCAACAAAAACTCATTTCCAGACCCGTAAATCAGAGTTTTGGAAGCAGACACCTATAAGAAGTCAAAGTGTAGATCGAAAGCTCTGAAATCCACTTTTGAAAATTCAAAAATTCAAAAGTGGACTCATTCACCATGGGTGGTGAATGAGTCCCATTTCCAAGTCATTTTTTTTTTGCATTTTTTGACACCCTTTTGACAAAAATAGGTGTAAGCTCAATTTACTAGAACTGAGACTAATTCACCCAGAATGGCGAATGAGTCCTTCCAGGCCTAAAATCATCATTAGTAGCATTCTAGAAGCCTTTTCCACTCTCCATCCATATTCCAAGTGCACACGTTTAGTTTTTCAAGTTTTGTTACAATTTACATTCACTTCTAAGTGTTTTTTCATTACACAATGTGTTTTCAAACAAGTTACATTTCTTAGGTTTTACATACTTAATCAATCAATTTCATCACTTAATTGCACATAGATCATTTCATCTAGTTCAAATAACATAACACATAACATAATTTGAATGAACCCTTTAGCATTTTTGGCCATACCTCTCTCCTTTTAGGTGAAAACCCCTAGAAGAGTTAGGGAGTCATAAGGAGAAAAAAATCTATAGTTCAGTAGGCATAACCTTATCAGAGGCACCTGAATCAATGATGCAATTATTAACCCTAAATCTGTTAATGAATAAAGAGACATAGAAAGGGTATGGTTTCACATTAAAGACTGATGAGGAGGATATTTTACTACAAGATACGACATTAGTAGCCAACTCTTGAGGATTAACTATTGCTTCATCCAAGCCTACATGCAATTCAAAATGTACTGGCCTAACATATTCAATTAACCTATCAAGTTCTTTAGGATTAATTTTCAAATATTCTGCTTGGGATACTTGAATCTTGGTAGATTTACAAAATTCTATGATATCAAAAGCTCCAGATTGACTTTCAGAAGATGGCACAGTGTGATTTCTTGAGGAACTATTGACTACACTAGATGAAGCATTTTCACCTTTTGAAATTGTGCTAGCCTTTGTGAGTAAAACTTTAGGAGAATTATGAATATCTTTTCAGTTGGAATGTTGTTGGCTTTAAGTGATAGCAACACAAGTAGCATCATCCAAAGTGATGTACACATCTCATCCTCTATCGTCATTGAGTTCATATTCTAAATATCCATTCACAGAGTCACCATATTGATTGGATGATGTTCCTTCCCCTATAACCTCTTCTATGACTTCTTTAGTAGTGGTTAATTGTATAAACTTATACATCTCCGGACAATCTCCACCATCATGATCAGCTATAAGGTGAAAGACACACATATTCTCTTTGTTATTAGGATGAGGAGCTTCAATTGCCAACCTTTGTTGAGCTGGAGCCAAGGGAAATGATTTATTCCTAGGTTGAAAATTAGCTTTCCTAGGTATATCTTGATAAAGCTAGTTACCCTTCGAGATCTGCCTCTTAAGAGTAATTATATAATTAGCCAATCTTTGAATCATAGTCATTAGAAGTGGTAGGAAGTGCCTTATTGTTATGCAACTCCTTCCATTTTCCAACTAAAATAAAATCATCCTCTAGTTCCACAACCAATGCTTGTGTAGCTTCAAGATTATTTTGTGGCTGTCTCTTCAAAACAAGACCAGTATCTAGGTGTTGTGCATTGATGACAAAACATTTTTGTGTTTCTACAGAGGTGTATGTGCAGGATCATCATGGAAAAAAATAGGCCCTTAAGTGGCAAAAAATTTAGAAAAATCAGAGTTAGGCAACTTGACGTAAAAATTTGAATAAGTTATCTATATTATTTCAAAAATATGTAAGAATAGAATTTGTAGCAAATTGAATGTAGTTTCTAAACTACTAGGTTTGTTAAATATATATATATATATATATTTGGTGAAATTTTGAAATTTCAATGTAGTAGTACTTAAATTGGAAAAAATAAGTAGGTGTCTATCTGACCACCCTAACCACAATAAAATGATAATATTTTTTTATAATATTTTAGATATAAGTAGAGGACTCATGTCCCGATGTGATGCATATTTTTTTGTAATTTTTTCCAAGTAAATAATTAATTATGAATTTTTATTACAACTTTTAGAAAATATAAAAACTTGTATGTCGACCACCTTAACTTGGTCAAAACTTCATGAAATTCAATTTTTCTTTTTTAATCCTATAGAATGTGAAGCATAGAATGTGACACATATTTTGGATTCAAAAAATGTGATACCGTTTGAAAGCTATATATGTTTTTCAATTAGCCTATCAATCAGGACTTTAGTCGTAACTTGAATAGAAAATGAATAATAATTACTTATTATATTCAAATTAAAGCATAATTTATATTGGTGGAAAGCTAAGAATATCATTTAAAAAACTTTTTCGTTTCATCAATTTTGGGTAAAAAAGGTCATCAGCCACATACCCATCATATTGCCATTTTTTGGCCCATCATGATCCTGCACATACCCAAAAGGTCTTTCATCAATGGTAATCCAATTTATTATTCTGTTAAATTTGGCTAGAAAGTCTCTCATGGCCTCATTCACCTCCTTTTTCAAAGGAGTAAGTTGAGCCAACAACATTAAGTCATCATCTACACTTTTGAATATAACCTCAAACTTGCTATGCATAGTAGCCCAATTGGTGATCCATCCATGTAGTAGTTGGTAAAACCATTATGCCATTGCATCTATTAAGGGTTCCACAAACAACCTAACAACAACATGTTCATCTTGTATTGCAAGAACACCATATGCAGTGAAAAAGGCATCAATGTGTTCTTTTGGTGAAATTTTACCATCCCCGCTAAACTTGGGAAAATTCTTATGAGACACTTTAGGTAAATCATGCAAGTTATTTATTAACTGAAAAGGACCAATAGCAGCACCCCAAGGGACAAGTTGTGGGTTAGCCATAATGAGGGGAAAGTTAACTGCAACTGGTAAGGTAGTCCTGTGTAGAATAAGTATTTGATCAATAGAGTGGTTAATAGGTGTCCTAGTAGGTGAGGCTGGTCGGCTCGTAGCCCTTCACCTAGAGGGAAAAATATAAGAAAAAATATTTCTTTGCAAGGTCTCAAAAATAGGGTTAGAATTCCCCCTACTTCTCTCCCCTCTAGTAAATATATGAAAATCCAAGGTCGATTAATTAACTTTTGAGATATGCCCAGATAAGGTGACCAACTTAACAATTTGAATCCCCGGTGGAGTCACCAAAACTCTATTGGTTAACAGATTTTACACCTTTAAGAAGTGACAAATAAATGCCCACAAGGTGCAAGAAATTAGCCAACAACTTGGAATATCTATCTTTAAACAAGATTGACATTCTCAAAAAAAAATCAAGGTACAACTCCCTCACAAAATTTGAAATGAATTAAAAGAACAAGGAAAGTAAAACACCATGTATGCATTTAACCAGAAAGTAGAAAAGGTAAACCTGATATCAAAAAATTTCAAGTGTCATGTGCTTGAACAGTAATAGGAAATATTAGCACATTGACTAATTAATCATTAAAGATAAAATATCTTCTCAATACCATGTGAGAAATGAAATAAAATGTATGAATTGCACTTCTCACACCAAGATAAGATATGCAAGATATATCCTTAAACATGAAGATTTAAGAAATAGATAAACTTGACCAAATTGCACATAGACAAATGGTAACTTCATTCATCAATAGTATTGAGCAAAACTTGCAAAATAATGTCTAGAGAGAACATATGAAAAAAAGATACATCTTAAATAGGCGAATGAGTTTTACCTCTTCATGTCCATAGCTCGATAATCAAAAGACAAATAAAACAAATAGAGAAACTTTGAGCCACTATGATGGTGTTGCTTCATTTCCAGTCTCCTAGATTGTCAAAGGTCTCTTCCTCCATGCTTGGAAAGTCTTTAGGACATGCATCAGGTCTTTATGTTGAGGGATAACTACATTTTTCATCCTCACTTTCCATGTTAGATGGAGATCTTTAGTCGTTTCCATGTGTTGCTCACAAACTCTCAAGTGATCAATGGCCTAAGATGATACCAAGTATAATTTACTTAGCTTCTTCAAGTGTTCAACATTAAGAGTGGGTATGTCAAGATCTTCTTTAATTGTTTTCTAGAAATTGGCTGTTAAACTTCTAGTTTCCACATTTTCTTTGATCCAATTCTTATCCTGCAGCAGACCAAGACCTATTAGGGTGTTCAATGCTTCATCTAATATGACATCGCATTCATTGATGACCTCTCTAAGCTTTTGTAAACTTTTTTTGGCAAGTTGCAATTTCCATTCTACCCCTTTAGCCCATGAGAAGAAACGAGTATATGAAGCATTAGATATGATTTGATCTGTGGCCAAATTTTCCACATATGAGCTCATCAAGACTTTCAATTCAGTTTGATAATTAAGCCACAATTTTTCTTCTTTCTCAATGAAAATTATATTGTCTCCTAAGGTAGCTCTCAAAGTATTTGCTTCTTGAAAATGTTTTAAAGATTTAGAAATAACAAGGCTTCCCTTCTTGATAAGGGATTCATTCCAGTCATCTATGGCCTAACTTAGACTCTGACTATTTTTTATTTTTGTTAGGGCTTCCTTTCTAGCCATGGTGAGAGATTCAATAGAAGCCTCTTCTTGAGAAATGGGTTGTGGGAAAACCTCAAAAATAGATTTCAAATAGGCAGTCAAGTTTTGAACCTGAGCTTTTAACTCATCCTTTCTTTCTTTATCTTTCTTTGATCTTTCCACCATTCTGGCTACTGAAACCTAGAAATTATGAACATCTCCATCTTTGGTAGGAGGTTCGAGGTCAACCCTATTCACCTCAAAATCACCCAATGTTGCTTGTGAAGCATCTTTCTGCACAGATGGGTGTGCAATTTTTAGTTGAAGTGTTCCTAATTTAGTATTGTTTATAAGCTTGGTGATGGTTTTTAGCTTCTTAGGCTTAGGAGTTGAAGCTCTTTGTAGCAATTGACTTACCATATCTTGCTTAAGCAGGCTTGATTATATATCTTTTCTTTTTTGGGATAGTGAATCTTCTAGCCATGCTAGGGTTAATGTGACCTTAGTTGCCTTGAAGCCTGGGGATGCAAATAGAGTTCTAGTAACTGGAGGAGTATCCCCCACAGGTGCATCTATTCCTGGTTCCTAACAGGGGTTTATTTCTCTAACAGGTGAATCATTATGAGTAGGATAATCAACATTCAAACTCTCTAACCCTTCCTCTTCTTCTTCTCCTTCGTTCTCCTATTCCAAAATAGGTAAATTAAAAATATCATCCCCACAAGTTCGTGAGTACACATTCATGTCTGGTGGTTCCTCATCACCACTTCCCTAAGTACCTATTGTTCAAGACTAAGGGACATTGCTAGTTCATTGTCTGCTAGCAGAAGCTTGGGAAGTACCTTAAGTAGCCCATGAATCCTTTGATCTAGTATAAGGGTGAGATTGCTCAGTTTTCTTCTTGGTCACCCATTCCCTAATTCTAGTTAGAACGTCGGCAGTCCTTGCCTCAATAGTTTCTTTTTCTTTAAAGTTCTAGTCCATGGTGGAAATGGTCCAACTTTCTATCAATTTAGTGTATATTGGGTCAATCATGTCAGACCCATCTTCAATAACATCTCTCAAATACCACTTCAAATCATAAATAACAATTTTTTGCATTGTCAACCTCATCCAACTTCTCCTTCTTACCTCATATTCATCAAAACAATTAGCCCAATAGTCTTCAAGGTTGGGTTGGTGATTGAAAGGACCCAATTTTAGGTTTTCCTTTACATAGTCCTTTAGGTCTAAAGGAACACGCTCATCATATGAGGGAATATTATACCTAGATAGCTCTACCTCAATGTTCAAAGAAACAAACATAGATTGGCAACTGTATGCACCGAATCCAAATGGAAAGCTAATGGTAAGTCTCTTTCTTCCTTGACACAATCTATTCACATTAGCTAATTTCCTACTGACCTCAATAACTACCCATTTATCTTTAGGGTACCTGGGAAGTTTAATAGGAAATTATGCATATCCATGCATTCTTATATAAGAAAAACTTTTAATTTAAATAAAATGAATACCATAGAAATCCACAAACTATACGTCCTCTGGAGACAATCTCATTGTTGGATGCCCCTAAAATTCCCTAACCATTCTCATGTTAAAAGTATGAGCAATGCTCCTAAAATGAAAGAAGCTTTTATGAAGTTGAAGCTTGTCAAAGTAGTCATAGATTGGTACTTTCCTTGGTGGTAGATCACTTGGCCTTAATCTGGGCCAAGGTCGAGTACTTACAAGGGCATATATTATGTAAGATGACATGAAGAAAAATATGCTCAAAACAAAGGGTGACATCAATTCATGTATATGATCACTAAAGATCTTAGCCTAATCCAAAAATAGTTCTCCACTTAGTATAATTTGGATGAAGAAGTACATCCATTCCTCAAAACTGTGGACATTCTCATTACCCCTAACCCTATGTAACAACAAAAAATCTAAGCTACTTCATTAATCAAGTGGTTTCTATGCATGTTGTGAGGAAATTGGGATTTATCCTTCTTGGGTTTGACTAACCAATTCTTCTCTATGACATTTTTGTAAACCCCTTTCTTGGAAGTGAATTATATCTGAGAATTGGTCATATCCTTTGGTGAATATTCTTCTCTCTTTAGCATCCTCAAACATGACATGAAGATAGACCTTTGAATTTCCATAACCATCCTATTGTCCTCTATCCTAACCTCCCATGTCTATGAGTTGTAATGTCAGATGCATTCCAACACTAATTCAGGACACTGCACTGATATTAGAAATGTGGTTGCCTCAATCAACCCATTACCCATTACCCTCTAAACATACGTGGAGGATTGGGTTGGTTAAATTTGTTTTGTAATTCATCTAGGTTTACAGGCCCTAGCCAAGTGTCACCAATATCAAGTCCCTCATAAGTCAAACTAGAAACATATTCATAACCAGTGTATTGAGCCCTCACCATGTAAAATTTTGGCTTTCAACAATATATATACTTCTTGAATGCAAAACAATTCAAAAAATAAGTTGCAATGGATAAACAGAAAATACCTTTGATGGTGATCTTTGTAATTCATATTGTGCACTTCCTCCAAATCTTCCCTGAATATTGTCGTTACAAGAATTTTTTCTCGTCCCCCTATTTTATTAACCACAAATACATGGAAAAATGTGGCGGCAGATGGGAATTAATGTCCCAATTTAGAATTATGACACATGGTAGTTGTCACTGTCAACATTCCTCATAAAACCATCTTTTGAAAATTTAAATTGTTTATGGGGAAATTATAAAAGAGGTTTGCAAAACTTCATAAATATGCACCCAAGTTTGACCATGATGGAAAAATACTGCCTAGGATCATAACAATCACACTAAGGAGGCAGAACAACTAAGTACATAAAACACCACCCAATGTAACACTTCAAAAGAAATAAAGGGGCCTTAGGTGGAAAAATGAGAAGTTTGACAAACTATGAAAAACCCCACCCGAGTTCACATTATGACTTAAAAGGCTGCCTTTGTTTAAATAAAGGTTTTATGGATTAGCAGAAGACTTAATAAGAAATTGAAAGATGTGCCCAAAAATGTATTCTTTCTACTCTTGAGTGTTAGTGTTTATCAATTAAACCCTAAGGATACTTGTAGTCATGGCATTCAGAATAGATTTCTATTTTGTAGTTGACCTAGTATCAGCAATTGTCAGTTGCAAATTAGTTGCAACTTATGTCTATCATCCTGTAGAGGTGGCTAGCCCTTCTTCCTAGCACTTCAAGGCTATACATCTCTAATTGATTGGTAAGATATTGGGAGAAGTTTCCTCGATGCAGAGATAAGGGTATGGAGAACTTTATCAGAGTGATAGTGTGTGATCGGTGAAAGAATGGGGGATGTTTCTTTGATGTTGTGATGTAGAAATTAGATTAAGTTTTCATCGTCATGATGAGTTCTTATCAGCAAGAATCAAGTTGGTGTCTCTCCAACAACCCGATATCTATATGTTGGCATGTCACAGGTTTTAAAAACTTAGTAACCTTCAAAAAAAGGTTCTAAAGTTCAGGTTTTTAGTGACATGGCGATGGAGCGATAAGGAGTGTGGAAGCATTAGCGGTGTGAATGAATGGTTTTGGTGGGAGTCATTCAGATGTCTCCCCAACATGTCGATGTGAAGGTAGTACTTAATTGGGACCCAATCATGATACATGGGTGAGAGTGATGATGAAGATGATACATGGCATGATGGGATTGAGTTAATGGCAATGAACATCCTTGTTGTAGATTATGATACAAACACATGGTGATGAAGTGGATTGGTGACATCATCAATGGTCTTCATTGCCATGATAGAGTGGTGTCAGTAGGACATTGAATAATGTCTCCTCAACAAACTGATGACTCTTTCATTGGTGATACATTGGCATATCACCAGGACCTTGAGGAAGGTCTCTTCAACAGGGTGATGAGTGTATGATGCTGAATGTAGGACCCAGTTAGGTTGACATGCATTGATGTTATAGTGAGAAAGTGAATGATAGGAAACATGGTAGAAAGAAAGATCAGACAGTGGTCACACACCTCACAATATTTCTCATGGGACCCGATCAAGACCTGTGAGGTCTATGAGGAACAATGGAGAATAATCCACGATGGTCGAGATTGGATGGTGGTTGCACACCTCGTAAGGTTTGTGTGAGACCATTTTCAATCTCGTGAGATGAGAAAATTTTGGATGCATGTCCTAGTGGACCTTGTGTATGGCAAACAATATATGAATATGCTCAACAGTGAAGATCGATCAAAGCTTGATCAAATAATGTTGGTGCAAAGTTGCTTCATTGGTGTGAAGGTTGTGTATCAACATGACCTGGAAGCATTTCCTAGCGATGGAGTGATGGGTGAGTGTATGTGCTTCATTGATGTGACTTTGGTGTATCGTTAGGACCTTGAAGCATGTCTCCTTGATGGAGTGATAAGCTAAGTAGGACCTGATAGGATGGTGATGTCAACTGTGTACATGCAACAGTAGATTGGATGCCCAGCTAATATTTTGGTGGGGCCAGAGCAAGACCTGTGAGGTCATTGGGGAATGGTGGAGATTGTAAAAGATAGATCAAATAATGCTCGTGAAAGGATTTCTCATTGGTGTGACTTTTATGTATCAGCCAGAATATAAAAGATGTCCCTCCAATGAAGCGATAAGATGAGAAGTCAGTTAGACTCGTTTGTGATGAAGGACTGATAGGTGGCAAAGAATGATTACTTGGTGTAATAATTTGCATTGTTGTTGTGAATTAGGTGGTGATGACATGGATGACATGTAGGTTGTGGGTTTGATCGGATAACATTGCAAGCATATCAATGTGACCTGCTTGTTTTGGAGAGAGTTGGTAAAGTGTCCCAGTGACAGAGTGATATAATAGATCAACAATGGAGATCAAGCGGTAGAGATTGCACGATGATAAGAGACTGGCATGAGACGAGGATCAATGGTGATAGCCAAATTGAAGCTAATCGAATGGTGGTGATTTAAAGGTGTCAAGATGAACATAGGATCTTGGTACAAGAGAGAATATCAATAGCTAGTATTCAAACTTAAATATGTATAACAGTTTGGTAACCAACACATAGGAAGGAGTTAATTGGTCTAGCTGCACCAAGCAACCAATTAAATGAAGATTTAATCTTCAAGGTGGCAGAATAGATTGGAGAGGTGATCAAGATCAAATCTAATCTTACTAGCAAGAGAATACATTTACTGCATATCAAATTTAGGATTTAACTTAGAGAATGAGGAAAACTCTGTATAATCAAATTCAATGTGGAACCGGCTCAATGCAAAAGAAGAGTGACAATGAAGATATCTGATAGACCATATTAGATAAATTAATGATGAGCTAGATAGTGGTGTGGAGCTTGAGGTATAGGTAGCTTGCTGGTGAAGTTTGCAAGTGAAGGAAACCCTAGCAAAAGGTTTGATATAATCAAAACAATAGTGAGAATCTTGAGGTATAGATTGTTGATCAATGGATTTAAGAAAAAAGTGAAGACTATCTGAGTGGTGTTGATGGAGTTGAATCTGTTGTAGGTGTGAGAAGTCTACAAGAGCACAAGGTGTTGAACAAGGTTATGTATTACTAAGTATGCAATAGAGGTAGAAAGAGAAGAGAGTATTTATATAGTGCAGATGTATGAGACACTACAGAAGGTGAAAGAAGAGCAAAACAACAAGATAGAATAGTGATTGTTCTATGTGCAAAGGAGAGTACAAAACAAGGGTGTGTTGCTGAGAGTGCAACTTCAATAGCAGAGTGTGTGTTGCAATGAAAGCAACAATGTACTGAATATAATGATGCATAATAGGTTGTGTAGAACCAAATTGTATGCATATATGAATTTGTAATGTTGTACTAAGTTGTGGCTCAGATTAGGGGATTGGTGTCTCCTTGGAATGGGTGTTCCTATATTAGGTAGTTGATGCTTCCTTGGGTTGTAGCCCTAAAATTTTGTAATAGAGATTTAGATTGTGACGTTGGATTAAGTAGTAGACTCAAGCAGCCTTAGTCACTGTGGTTTTCCCATATCAAGTTTTCCAAGTATATCTAGTGTTATGTGATGTTTTTGTGTGCATGCATATTTCAATATTACATTATTAATATCTGCACATTAAGGGTTAAAGAATTTAGTCTGCACAAAAGGTTTTAAGAGCTAAATTTTTAATATCTATTGATTCACTCCCCCTCTTAGTAGATCATTGTGTTCCAAAAATTGGTATCAGAGCCCTAGGTTCCTTAGGAGAACCTTAATCATCTCAGGTAGATCTTGATGAGTGAACACAATATGGATAATAAGGAAAGTTCATATGTAGGAGTACCTCTCTTTCATGGATCAGATTATATTTGTTGGAGATTCAAAATGAAGTTACATTTGGGATCCATAGGGTTTGATGTGTGGATGTTAGTGGAATTTGGATATACAACTTTTGCTACACCTCCAACTACTGAGGATGAAAAGATGGCGTATGAGAAAAATGCTAAAGCAATGGATGCAATTCTTTGTGGACTTTCAAGTTTCATATTTTTCAAAGTCATGCATTTCCAAAAGGCACGTGAAGTGTGGAACAAGTTGAAGAGTATGTATGAAGAAAGTGATGTTGAAGTACATTCATTGACTAAGAGATGTCATAGTAAATCTGAAAGTATTGAGACAAGTGAAGATGAGAAATCTACAAGTTGGTTCTCAAGTGAAGCTACAACAAGAGATGATGAAGAGGAATTATCTACTTTGAGATCTAAGAAGTCCGATGTAGAGGAAGTTGATTGCATCAAAAGATTGAGAAGAGGCTCTGGAAGATGCAGAGGTAAGCTATCTACTAAATGTTTCTATTATGGTAGAATAAGTCTTCTTGCTACTAAATTTTCTCCTAATGAAAAGGATAACTCTGAGAAAGAAGATGATAGTGAACACAGTTTGCACACAAGAAAAGAAAATAGATTATCAAATTCTATTAGTAGCTTAGATGATGAACATGAAGGGTCATGTGTGATTAAGGAAAAGGATTTCTTGTTCATGGATGTTGAAGCATTTGATAAAGAAGAAAATGTTGAGATCTCCAGTGAAGGTGGGAAGATTTATTTTGAAGGTGAACTCATCTATGCCCTGGATGAGATTAAAAGGTTGAGGAAAGAAAATGAAGATCAAAATTTGCATGCACAAAAAGAGATAGAAAGAGAAACTAAAGGCCTTGAAGATTCTAACCAAATGATAGTTAGTTTGAAGACACAGGTTGAGGAAGCTAAGAGGATAGATGATGTAGTTAGATCAAAACTACAGTCTAAATCAAATGAGTGCATGAAATTGGAAGAAGAAATAGTGGCCTTGAGAAAAGAATTAGAGAAAGCAAAGAAGAAGATTGATAAAGACTTAAAGTTGAAAGGTGGCTCCAAGACACTAAATGAATTTGTGAGATCACAAAATCCATCTAGACCGAGATCAAGATCAAGGGTGAAAATTAAACTTGGTGATGAAAAAGGGAAGAGTCCTTCTGCCTCTGTAAAATTATTTAGAGCAGAAGAAAGATGTTGCAAAAAGATAGAGGATGCCTGCACAAGTAGTACCAAAGAAAATGCCTCTAGAAAAGAAAAATCAGGGAAAGGAACTGTTGAAGTAAGGAAGAAAAAAGAAGAAAAAAAAGATAGCTATAGTTGAGAAGAAAGTAGAAGAAGAAAAGTTCCCTGCTACAAACAAGAAAAAGGATAATTATTCAATTCTTGATTATCAAAAGAAGATGAACATAGGAGATAAGAAGATGAAGAAAGCAATTCCAAGGTATCAAAAAAAGGAAAAAATATTGTGGGAGTTGATGCGAATGGAACCCCAAGGATGAGATACATGAAGAAGCAAAGAAAAAGAAGGCCACCTCATCCTGCACAAAGAAATTATATGACTAGGTATTCATCATGTTTTTATGGATATTGTTATGTCTGTAATTAGTTTGGTCATAAGGCTAGTAAGTGTAGAGTTGCACTTAGAAGGAGAAAAAAACATGTAAATAGAAATTCATTTGCTCCTATTGTAGATATGAATATAATGTGCTACAATTGTAATAATTTTTGTCACATAGATAACAATTATAGATTGAACCATGTAAGACCAATAAAACATTATAATAAAAAGAAGAGTATTCCCCCCAAAGTGAAAAATGTTTCACATACTCTTGAGAAGAAGGTTGATTAGATAGAGAAAAGAACAAAGAAGGTTTGGAAAGAGAAAGACTAGCAGGCAGCACTCCATGAGGCCGTTTCTACCTCACATCACTAAGTGTTAGTGATAGTGTATGAGTCCAAGGGGAGCTAAATTGATATTTCATCCATCCTTGGAAATGAAGAAGGAGAGATCAAGTCAGGTAAAATATGCTTTACAAATTTCTAATGAATAGATGGTTGCAGATTTATGGTCACATTCTTGCTCCTTGAAATGCTTGTCAAGGTGTAAGAAAATTAGCAGATGGTGGATAGTTTGTTGCAAAAATTGATATCAACCATTGGTATCAGTTTTTGAAGAAAAAATGGTGTGGATTCTTTGTTAAGGGAAATGCTTCTTGCTTGCTAAGAAGAAGATATATGCATTAAGGGGAGTTGTTCTATGTATATTGTTTTCAAATTGGTATTAGACCATTATAAATTGCTTTAGAACAAATTAGTTGGTACGGAGTCCCCAAAATCAAGCTCCTGAGAATGGTGCAAGGTCTAAGGTGGAGCTGCTATTAGTATCACAGTAGTGTTATACTTGATACAGTACAGTCCAAGATATCATTTAGTACAATAGCATAAAGTGAACATATTCATAATTGGTATCAAAATAATAGTCAATATTAGGGCATAATGTCACCAATTGGTGTCTGGAATATGATTCAAATGGTACAGAGCATGAATAAAAATATCTACAATTCTTATCAAATCTAATTAGCACAGAGAATGTAATGGCACTTCAACTGGCATTAGATATATTTTTAATTAATTGGTACAAAGTAGTTGAAGCATATGGTATTTCCATTGCAGTAAAAAGGTTGAATGTAGTAGTTGGTATGAGAGAAAAAAAATATTTTAAATTGGTATCATTCAAAGGGGGAGCTAAGTCCCCTTTTCCATTGCTATAGAGAAGTGAAGGCTGCAACAGTATTGTGACCTAAGATAAAGAAGAGAAAGGATTTAAACAAGAGAGAAAGTTGTGAAGATGCTCATAAGAATGAGAAAAGGAGAAGGAATGTCAAAGGAGGAGAATGCTTTCAGGAGGAGTGATCCCTTTGTCATTGATTTCAAAGGGGGAGAAAGTATGAAAATGCTCAAGTACCTGAGCAAGAGAGAGAAAGTCATGCAAATGCTCAAAGAGGAGCATTGGAGGAAGTTGCAATAGAAGTAGAAAGTAATGATGATAATGGCACAAATTTTTAATCGATTAATTGGTATCATTGAGAATTTAAGTTTTCCAATCAATGAAAAAGGGGGAGATTGTTAGAATATGTTGTCATTGAGGTCAAAAGTGAAAATTAGGAAAGGAGTTTGTTGGCATGATGATAAAAGATGGATAAGAGAGAAGTGGATCTTGCCCTAGAAGTATGAGGTTTGGTTTTTGGTGCAGAAGAGAAAGTTTCTTAATATGTTGCATAGTTGACAAAATGTGTCATCTCTCTGCAATAGTTGCTTCTAGGTATTAGATGGTAAATCAGGTACCAAATTCGACATGGGTTTCTCCAAAGCTTTCTAGAAAGGTATTGTGTAGGTTGAGAAAGTGAAGGATGTGCCTAGAAATGTATTATTTCTATTCTTGGGTGTTAGGGTTTATTAGCTAAACCCTAAGGATACTTGCAATCATGACATTCAGAATAAATTTCTATTTTTTTGTTGACTTGGTATTAGTGGTTGTTGATTGCATTAGTTTGCAACTTATATCTATCATCCCGTAGGGGTGACCAACCCTTTTACCTAGTGCTTCAAGGCTATACATCTCCAGCTGATCGGAAAGATATTGGGAGAACTCTCCTCAATGGAGCGATAAGGAGTAAGGAGAACTTTATCAAAGTGAAAGTGCATGATTGGTGAAAGAATGGGGGATGTTTCTTAGATGTGGAAATGTAGAAAGTAGATTATGTTTTCATTCACATGATGAGAGCTTATCGGTGAGAGTCAAGTTGGTGTCTCTTTGATAGCCCAATAACTATATGTCAACATGTCACAAGTTTTCATAACTTAGTAACCTCTGACAAAAGGTTCTAAAGTTCAGGTTTTTGATGACTTAGCAATGGAGTGATAAGGAGTGTGGAAGTGTTATCGGTCTGACTGAATGGTTTCAGTGGAAGCCATTTAGATGACTCCTTGACATGGCAATGTGAAGGCCATGCTTGAGTGGGACCCAGCCATGATGACGTGGGTGACAATGATGATGAAGATGACACATGGCATGATGGCATTGAGTGAATGGTAATCCACATCCTTGTGTGGATTACAATACAAACACATGGCGATGAAGTGGATTGGTGATGTCATCAGTGGTCTTCATTGGCATGATAGAGTGGTGTCGGTAGGACATTGAAGAATGCCTCCCTAACAAACTAATGACTCTTTCATCAATGAGGTATTGGCATATTTCCAAGACCTTTAAGAAGGTCTCTTCAATAGGGTGATGTGTGTATGATGCTAACTACAGGACCCAGTAAGGTTGATATGCATTGATGGTACAATCAAAGAGCGAATGATAGAAGGAAACATGGTAGAAAGAAAGATCAGATGGTTGTCACACACCCCACAAGATTTCTAATGGGACCCGATCAAGGCCTAAGAGGTCTATGAGGGATGGTGGAGATTAATCCACGATGGTTGAGATTGGACAGTGGTCACACACCTTGAAAGGTTTGTGTGGGCTCATTTTCAAGCTCACAAGATGAGCAAATTTTGGATGCGTGTCCTGGTGGACCTCATGTATGGTAAATAATATATGAATGTGCTCAACGATGAAGATTGATCAAAGGTTGACTGGAAAATGCTAGTGCAAAGTTGCTTCATCAATGTGAAGGTTGTGTATTGGAAAAATCTTAAAGCATGTCCTAGTGATGGAGCAATTGGTGAGTGTATGTGCTTCATCGATGTGACTTTGGTGTATTGGTAGGACCTTGAAGCATGTCTCCTCGACATAGAAATAAGCTAAGTAGGACCCGAGAAGATGGTGATGTCAGAGGTGTACACGTGATAGTAGCCTGCTAGTCTTGCTGATATTTTGGTGGGGCCCAAGCAAGACCCACGAGGTCAGCGGGGAATAGTGTAGATTACATGAGATAGATAAGACAATGCTAGTGAAATGATTTCTCATCAGTGTGACTTTGTTGTATTGGTTGGAGTTTGAAAGATGTCCCTCCAACAAAGCGATAAGGTGAGAAGTCAGTGGGACCCATTTGTGATGAAGAACTGATAGGTGGCGAAGAACGATTGCTTGGTGTGCTAATTCACATTGCTATTGTGAATTAGGTGGTGATGACATGGGTGACATGTAGGTATTCGGCCCAATTAGATAACATTGCAAGCATATCAAGGTGACTTGCTTGTTTCAGAGAGAGTTGGTTAAGTTTCCTAGTGACAAAGCGATATGATAGATCAATAGTAGAGAACAGGCGGTAAAGATTGGATGGCGATAGGAGACTGACATGAGATGAGGATCAAAGGAAATAGTCAAACTAAAGTTAATTAAACAATGGTGATTTAAATGTGCCGAGATGAATAGAGGATCTTGGCCCAAGAGAGAAGATCAATGACCAGTATTTAAACTTGAAGATCTACAATGATTTGATCCCTATGAACAAGGGTTTTGTATGGTAACCAACACAGAGGAAGGAGTTAATTGGTCTAGCTACACCAAGCAACTAATTAAATGAATATTTTTTCTTCAAGGTGGTGGAACAAATTGGAGAGGTGATCAATATTGAATTGATCAGATTACTGGGAAGAGAATACATTTAATGCATATCAAATTTTAGGATTTGACTGAGAGAATGAGGAAATTTTTGGTAACCAAATAAAATGTGGAACAGGATCGATGCAGAAGTAGAGTGACAATGAAGATATTTGATAGACCCTATCAAATGAATTAATGAAGAGCTGGACAATGGTGTGGAGCTCGAGGTACAGGCAGCTTGCTAGTGAAGTTTGCAAGCAAAGGAAATCCTAGCACAAAGTTTGAGATGATCAAAAAAATAGTGAGAATCTCAAGGTAGAGATTCCTAATTAGTGGAGTTAAGCAAAAAGTGAAGACTATCTGAGTGGTGTTGATGGAGTTGTATCTATTGTAGGTGTGAGAAGTCTACAAGAGCACAAGGTGCTGAACAGAGTTATGTATTGTTGAGTATGCAACAAAGGAAGAGAGAGAAGATAATATATAGTGCAGATGTATGAGACATTGCAAAAGGGGAAAGAAGAGTAGAGTAGCAAGATAGAATAGTGATTGTTTTATGTGCAGAGAAGAGTGTGAAACATGGGTGTGTTGCTGAGAGTGAAGTTTCAATAGCAGAGTGTGTGTTGCAGTGAAAGCAACAATGTACTGAATGTAATGATGCATAATAGGTTGTGTAGAAGCAAATTTTATGCATATATGAATTTGCACTGTTATACTAAGTTGTGGCTCAAATTAGGGGATTAGTGTCTCCTTGGAATGCATGTTCCTAAATTAGGTAGTTGATGCTTCCTTGGGTTGTAGCCCTAAAATATTGTAGCATAGATTTGGAATTTCACACTAGATTTGAGTAGTAGACTCGAGCAACCTTAGTCACCGTGGTTTTTTCCATATCACTTTTTCCATGTATATCTAGTGTTATGTGATGTTTTTGTGTGCATGCATATTTTAGTATCACATGATTAATATCTACACATTAAGGGTTAAAGAATGTAGTCTACACAAAAGGTTTTAAGAGCTAAATTTTTAATATCTATTGATTCACCCCCCTCTCAATAGATCATTGTGATCCAACATAACCATCATGTAAAATGGTTTTCTACAACTCTTCAAAATTCATGTTGTCAATTTCATTGATAGGGGCATTGAATGTAGATTCTCACACCTTTTGTATACACTACATTAGTAGGTATCTTGGAGAAAGTACCATTTTTTTCAATCTCCATTGCTTTGAATAGATATTTCTTGTGTTTTGGCCTTGGTTTCTTGGTGACATCAACCAATTGTGGAGTAGCCATTACAATTTCCTTTAATCTTCAAAAACTAATGTTTATGGTAAAATTTTGAAAAATTCCTTTGTGTTCTATCGCTAGTGTTTAACTTTCAATGTAATTCGTCTTTAATTTGCAAGGACCTCTAAATGCTTTCCTCTATTCTTAGCTCTAATTGTAAATTCATTGGTTTTGAAAGAGCTTAGAGTGTGCAAATCAAGCATAGGTAACTTGAATTTGACCTAAATTTGCACAATTAATTCACCTTGTCCTCGTTAGTTAAATATCCACCAGAATGTTTTGTGTCTTCATAGAGATTTGAATTCACTTCATAGTCCTCCATAAACAAGGTTTTTGCTCTGCAATTGGATCTAGAGATTCTAACTTCTTCAGTAATCAAATTCTTCAAACCATCTATTACTGATCAACTTGCATGTTATAACATTAAAAAAAAATTCCTTTCCAAGAGGCTAAAAGGTTTTACAGATCGTAGCTCCCCTTGACCCAACATTATTTCAATCTATCATGAGATCTTGTGCGTAATACACAAGCATAGTTTCATTCTTCACCTCATTATCTTGTTCCTGTTTATTTCTCTAGACTTTTGTAGTTTCCTCCTTCATTCTATTCAAGGTATCCTTCATATTTATGTGTTGAATAGGTGGTTTTACACTCTTGCACAATCTTTATTCCCAAATTTATTGCACTTGTAGAAAAATATATTATATTCAGGGGCTAAACCATTTCTCCTTTAGTTTTGCAGTCAACAACCCTATGATCAAACTTACTCCATGCATCATAGTAGTCATGAAAGGAATGAGAGATGACAACATTATGTCTTGGATGCACAAAAGAGGTGTTCCGTATACAATCATTTCTTCTTGCCTTAGTTTAACAATTACTAGCCTTATGGCCAAACTTATTGCAAGAATAATAGTAACCATGAAAGGATTGAGAAAACGTAGGAGTATTAGTCTATCTAGGAGGAGATCTCTTGAAGCCATTATTTTGATTGTTGACCTTTATGAAGCTGTCATCTAATTTTTTCCTCTCATCTGTAACTTTTTTAGAGTCTTCACCAAAATCCTTTTCCTTTTTCATTTTAGAGATATTAATCTTTGAATTTTGACCCTTTTAAAATCCAACACTAGCCTTATTCTTTGCAAACCTTTAGCAACTAATTATCTCATCAAGAATGTTGGTGCTTTTCTTGAGTTTCAAGCCTTTGTCTATTTGATCTTTATCTTTCTGCAATTCTTTCCTTATATAGAAAATTTCTTCTTCAAGTTTGGAACATTCAATTGATTTGTCATTAAGCTTAGCATTTAGACAACCTACAAATCTCTTACCTTCTTCAACATGAACTTTCAAATTCATGATTCTCTTTTGATTCTTTGAGTTTTATCTTAAATTCTCCACTTTCTTTATTTGTTTCATTCAAATCTTCCAATACTAAAATAAGTTTTCCTTGAAAGTCAACTTTAGAATCTTCTTCATTAAATTTGGTCATGTCTTTATGATTATCATCTTTCAGAGGACTCTTGACATTGTTTAGTGCTTTAGTTCCCATATGTTCCACTCCAAGATCTATCTTAGTTGTTAGGATATATCAAGGCACTTGGCTTTGATACAAATTGTTGAACACACAAAAGTACTAAGAGGGGGTGAATCAATACTTATTCAAATTCTTTTCATTCACCAACAATTAACCTAATAAAAAATGAAAAGAAGATGAACACATAAGCATGCAACCATAAAACTAGATTTACGTGGAAAAAACTACAAGGGAAAAAGCATGATGAGCATGCTACTTGGATCTATTGTTCTAATCTAGCCTCACAAATTAAAATAAAATTTTACAACAGATTTTATGGATTCAACCAAAGGAAGTTTACAACTCCCTACATAATACAACACTTATAACAAAGGTTTACAACCTTAGCATAAAATTAGAATACTTCAAAACTTTTGTTACCTCCAACTCACTACTTTTGGTATACTCACAAATACATCTTCTCAACAAACTATACTGCTTTCAAATCACTTCTTTCAACACACATTATCATGCTTATATCCACACATGCTTCTTCACAGTTTCACAAACACTCACTGTTGAGCTCTCTAAAATTGATCCTTACCACATTTTATTATCAAAAGAAAATATTTGGATTCTTATTCACACATTACCCCTCAAAATATTTGCCACACATCCACACCCCTTTTCAAAAGCTTTGATCTTCTATTTGTATCCTCCAGAATCTTCAAAAAATTTCTACTTATTAGCCAAAAATGTACAACATGAGATACGCAATGATCACAACAAGTCAGCTCCAAAAAAATCCACAATAGAAGGAAATCACATGTGGTACAAAATAAGAGATAATCACTATTTTCCATATACAACACATATTCAAAACTAGCACACACTCCCAATCACTTGGTGCAAGCAACATAACATGTTAAGTCAACCTAACAAACATATAATCATTCAACATCAACTCCAGAATGGATGCCATACTAGAGAGACCAAACAATATTGTGCAAATCACTCCAACATAATGTTATGGCTTGTAAAACACTTCTCTGCACTCTTTTTTATTATTTCAAATCATTTCGCTTTGGCACAAATACTTCATACACAAAACATCAATTCCAAGCTTAGTGTTGTATAGGAGAGGATTAAATATTAACTTGTGGATCTTCCAGACAACACATTGAGACCCATCCATGCTTTTCAAAGCCTCTTTTCATAAAATTAGGCAGCTACTTGCTAGCGCAAATCATTAGATCATCACCAGACCAACCATCCAATTTACTAGAACACAAAAAACACACTATCATCAAAAGAATCATTGGTGGTGCACCAAATCATTTAAAACTCAAATTGAGAAAGAAAATTATCTACAAGAACATAAATCTAAAACCACAAGGAAAAAAGAGATAATACAGTGAAGTGTGAAGACTTTATGTTCAACCTTAGTCAACACTCTCAGGAACCTAACTTGTTCTTAATCTGTAAACAATGGAAAGAATTTTGGCACCACTTATGCTTTGAAAGTTGGAACATTCATACCTCACAACTATGTTGAGCTATCCTTCAAACTGCAAGACCATATCTTCATCTGCGGAGAAATGCAGAGCATTTGACAAAGCTCCTATGGTCCTAGTATTTATGCCTTTAATAGTTTGGAGACTTATGCATTCTTCTTCATACCCCATGTGAAGTCTTTCATCAAGAACCTCAAACAAATCATCTTGACATCAAACCATGAAATTTTGAAGATACAGTACAACTGTGTATCAATGACAAAATTATAACCCTTCAACACAATCTTCATTAAAGACAACATAAAAGTGAATGTGGTAGTAACATAAACTGATGTCAATGACAACACACTAACAACACATTTGCGAACAAATTGATACATGTAATCACCAACATATACTTTTACCTCCACTTTAACTTGCATATGAAATATGGAAAACTATAAATATCATAGCCATAAATAAAATTCTGAAACACAATATAGAGATGAATGATGTTCCATTTTTTCCATGTGGGCTTATAAGATTGTGAAGAAGTGTTACTGTTACGCTAGAATGTTATCGTAACTAACTAGGAAATATGTGAGAGATGGAAGGAAAACAGTGCGCTAAAAGCTATTTACATGCGTCCAATGGCCAGTGTAAGGATATTTTTATATCAGATCAAGGACGTTAATTTGTCTATTCCAAATCTCACCAACAACACGAGGAATATATCGAGCTATGCAAGTCAAATGAAACAAATGCGTTTGGAAAGTTTCTTTCACTACCATTCCAAAAATACACCTCTTATTACGTTTAGTTAAAATGGCAGCCTCCCCTCTTATCCTATTTCTCTACAAAAGTTTTATCTGAATTACAGAGAATTACAGAGAATTTTTGTGTTAACAAAATCTTAATGAATGGGCACTGTATTTGACATTTTCTGTTACCAAAACTTGAACAGATTGTCTTCCCAAAGGAGTTTGGAAATATCTATTTAACAACCAAACTTTAATGCAAAATGATTTTTTGGATCGTGAGGAGGTTACAATGACAATAAATCCACCATTGTTGAGTTTCAAATAGGTCTTCAAGATTGTTGTTCTTAAAAATTCACTTGTTTATATGTCTCAATTTTTTTGAGAATTTGAAAGCGGAGGAAATGATATTGAGATCAATAGTTATAAATTTTGTAGTCGTCACATATCATTCATAAGGTGGCATTCACATAAAATTCATAAGTAGTGATTCCTAATCTTCCATCACATTTTGACAAAGAGTACTCCCCAAGTTTCAAGCTCAAACTCACAGTAACAACATAGGTTTGACAACAAAATGAAAGAGAAAAGAAAATGTTTTCTTTTATTAATGAAAATGACATTATAGCATTACATTGCCCTCATATGGGCTTCCTAGGTACATTATTTGAAAATCTACAAATCAGAGCCAAACTCTGCTCTAGGCTCACATGACCTTATAGTCAAGTCCTTACAGCCAAGCCTTAACTTCTCTCTTTCTACTTATTCCCCCATTTTTAATGGGCTTATATCCTTTTCTCTAGTGAGAAATCTTCTTTTACTATAACCACACCATCCATCTAGGGTTCCCTATAATCAAATCTTCATTTAATGCTTTTACTCACCTTTCCTTAGTACAACCTTCATCATCCAACCAACAATCAAGAATGGTTTCCTCATTTTCTGCTCTATCTTCTCAAATATGCCATTGATCACCTTCTTTGTTCCTTAACCACCTCTCTTCAAACCATCGATGACACTATAACTTATTGGACTGAGGCAATTCCATGTCACACCGATATTTACCTTCTCACCGATGCCTCATCACCATCCTCTTCACCAATCACAATTCACAACAACGATGCGAATTGACTTTTTCATTTAATCGCATTCTACCATTTTTCTATCCATGTAATCATCTCATTCCTATCAGGTCCCATAGAAGTCAACGACATATCTTCACTATGTCAAGAGTACACCAAAGTAACTTTCCCCAAAATCCAGAAGTCCCACCAATTAAGTTCCCATTAGGTCATCAAATAGACTCAAACATACCTCTCACCATTCTCCCAAAGTATCACCAAAAATACCTTGTCTGACACCATTGGAGTGTCGAACGAACTCCATAAGACATCCCACTAATACATGTCCTTCTCTTCAATTCAAAATATTGAAGGGATTTGTAATCCTATCAGCCCGAAATCCCATCATCACCTCGATACACCTTATCACTCCATTAGAGGGACTCATCAACTCATCCTTCTAATATATACATCTCCCTACAATGAGAACTTTTGCAATTGTTCACCGACATCACCTTCATTATCACCATGTCGGACAAACAAGAAACCATGTCTCTTCGAAATCCCCATATCCACTGATGAAGCAATTCACTGAAACACAAATCATTGGAAGTCAGAGTTCACTCCTCCCTCATACTATCTACCATTTTTTGGGTAAGGCATAAGCCCTTTCCCCAACTCACAAAGCCCAAACTCAGTCTTGCCACTTCTATTCTTTTTGGGTGTCGAAGTTTCACCATGCTTCATACATTCCTTTGAAATTTAAGTAAGACTTATCATTTAATGTGTTTTTCCACCTATTCAAATCATGGAGTAATCCACCAACCCAAAGTCTAAAGCTTCTACACATCTTCAAGACATAATTCCTTTCTCCTGGTTAACAAACTCTAGCCAACTTAGCCCTTATTCCGAAAGAACAACACAACTATTTTTGGTTGATGCAAGATTTCTCTTACACCCTGGATGCTCTTGCATCAAAAACCTAGGGAAGGAAAGAAATTTTTCATGAGTATGACTCATAAACATTTGTGGATCCGATTCTCATTCATAATCCATCTTTCTTCCTTATTCATCTGAACCTTCTTTCTCAATTGTCCCTATAACTTTATGTCTCTTCCATCTTTCATTCTTCCTCTCTTTCTCCCTCTTTTTAGGGTGATCCCACAAAGCTAGTTTACAATTTCTAGGAGATTCTGATTTTTGTTGAAATCATATAATTTTAGAAAATATAATGATTTAAGCCTTTAAAATTTTCATTTAAAGCATTCCAATTGAAGAGGGTTTGATCAAACTACCTTAGATCAAACCTCCTTGGATAGAACCCTGCTAGTTTTAAACCATACCTATAACAGAGTCTCCTTTACACCTATCAAAATACTGATAAAAAACAAATTTTGATTTACTTTTTGGGGGATCAAATGAATTCATTTAAAATTTATTTTTTGTATGTAGTCCTTATTATAAGCTTCCCAAAAAGTATAATTTCAAATAAATTTAATTTTATTATTATATTTATTTTTTATTTCTTGTGAATGTAGGTTTTTCACCCAAAATCAAACTCTATGTTCGCACATGTGGAAAAATAGAAGATTGTCAAAAATTTGAAAATATGAGTGCACCAGATATTGAAGTCCTTGATCAACAAAAAAATTGAATTTCAATACATACAAAAAAAAGTTACATGTTATATTGTACTATGTCTAAATTGTAATTGGTTTGACTTTTGAAACTTGATTAAAGAAAAAATATTCAATAAAAAATATCTAACCAAGTGGAAGCACTAGATATCGGAGTTACAAATCTAAATTCGAAAGAATTAGAATTTTACCATTCATGGAAAAAATTTATGCGCTATACGGTAAGCACCACTTTTTTAAAATGTTGTTTTCTAAAAAAAACTAGTTTCCGAGGGAGATGGAAAAAGAAGTGCAATCTGACTCCAAATTTTTTGAAAAATATATATTTAGAATCTACAAAAAAATGTCACAAAACTCTATTTTGCATCATCTTCAAATTCCTCATGGTTTAGCTGCTATAGGTGCCCAAAAGTGAAGATTTAGTTAAAAAATTATTTTAGTGTCCAATTTGGCCAAAAATTGTAAACCACTATTGTGGGATCACCCTTCACAGAATTCATCTCCCACCAACATACATTATGAAAATCTAAAAATTCATAAATATCAATTTCTTCAGAAGAAGAAGAATAATGAGATTCATGCATTACCTCGTTCTCTATTACTACTACAACCATTTGTTCATCATCTCTCCTGGTTTCAACTTTGTACTCCTCTTTCTTTATGCCTTCTAAAATACATCTTTCAATTGCAATCACTTCCTCCTATGCATTCACATCAGTGTTAGTAGTATAATCAAAGGACTCATCCTTTTCTCCCTCTTTCTCCTCTAACGAAATCTTCACTATAACTGTCTTGGGTGTAGTCCACACTTCAACAACTTCTTTCTTGTCTTCAACATAATATTCCTATGTTTGTATGCCCTTAGAATGACATATTATAGTTACACACTTCCCCTCCTGTTCCTTAATCTCAACATCCTCAAGTTGATCTTTTGTTGCATCAACTTTGTCCATTATTACATGTTGATCCTCATTGTTCAACATATACCAAAATTTGGGTGCACCTCATCACCTTCTATTACAACTTTCACTACTACAATTCTTCCTTCATTATCACTCTTCATGTCATTCCAATACAAACTAGATTTGGTCTTAACCTCACCAAAATCTAAAAAATATTCAACCTTTCCACACCTAGCCATTCCATTCATATTATTCACATGTATGCAAACCAAAATTTTCTATGCATTCATAAGATGCAAGTTTCACCTTTTCTTTAACTAGTACTACTTGGGTTTCCTGTCCTTCAAGGTCCTCCATTTCTCTCCATCTTTCTATGGTTTCCACAACCTCTATATCTTCAACATTCATATCTTTCAATAGACATCCCACAACTTCAAGCTCAGGTTCCTCAACCTTTTCATACTCATACTCTCCCTCAGTGTCACATGTATGTCACTCTAGTGCATCCTATTCCTATCCTGCTGTCAAAAAATTATTAGAAAGACAATAAAATTACCTTAATCTCTTGTCTTATTTTGTTTCCTAATATTATCTTCTAATTCTTTTATTTGTTGTTGTATCTCTATCCATTCTTTTTCTCTGATCTTCATAAATCTCTCACGATTTCCTCTAATCTGGAAATCCTCAAAACCCATCTAGTGACACAATTTTATTTTCCCTTTCTCTTTTCCATTTTCCAAGCCTCTGAAAGTTGTAACAACACAAATCCTCAACCCTCGGGTTTTTTTTACAAGTGTGAATTGCCTCACATTTGACTCAGATGTTATTGCAAATCCACACACTCTTAATGCTTTAACAAAAAGCTTCAAACCCTCTGTAGTTACAAGTAATCCTTGCAACAATATCTCACTCACACAACTATCCTCTGTAAGAAACAAATATTTTGGAAGATGCTTCCTCTTGCCACCCTCTCTTAGTGGAGGAACTCCACCTTCTACCTAGCTTTATCTCTACTAGAGAATAGTAGTCACATACCCTCTTTCATGCCTGCAACAAACATGCTTTCCACAACTCTCTCTTTTAGCTTCACTGCGTGACTAATCACCACTCTTCAACCACAAGTCCTAGTGCATACTCTGCACTCTCAAGATCTTCTGGCTCTAACACCGCTGACAAAGGGTACTCCTCTTACAAGCTCAAACTCATAGCAACAACATAGGTTTGCACAATAAAATGAAAGGGAAAAGAAAATATTTTCTTTTTTTAATGGAAATGACATTACAACATTAGATTGCCATCATATGGGATTCCTGGGTACATTATTTGCAAATCTAAAAATTCAAGCCAAACTCTACTCTAGGATCACATGACCTTACAGTCAATTCCTTACAACCAAGCCCCTGCTTCTCTCCTACCGCCTACTCCCCCCTTTTTGATGGGTGTATATCCTTTTCCCTAGTGATAAATATTCTTTCACTATAACCACATCAGTCATTTAGGGTTTTTTGTAATCTAATCTTCATTTAATTATTTTACTCACCTTGCCTTAGTATTGCCTCCATCGCCCAACCAGCAATTAGGAATGATTTCCTCATTGTCTACTCTATCTTTTCAAACACACAATTGATCACCTTCTTCATGCCTTAGCTACCTCTCTTCAAAATATCAATGACACTACAACTTATCGAACTAAGATAATTCAATGTCACACCGATATTGACCTATATTGCATTTTTCCATCTATCTGTCCATGTCATCATCTCCTTCCTATTGGATCCCACAAAAGTCTATGCCATATCATCATTGTTTCAAGGGGAGACCAAAGCGACTCTCCCCAAAATACAAAAGTCCCACTGATTTAGTTCCCATCGGGTCATCAAAGAGACTCAAACATAACTCTCACCAAAAAGCCCTTATTTGATGCCATTAGAATGTCAAACGGGCTCCATAAGACATCTTGTCGATACATTCCCTTCTCTTCAATTCGGAATATTGAAGGGACTTGTAATCCTGTCAATGCCTCGATGTACCGTATCGCTCCTTCGAAGGGACTCATCAACTCATCCTACTAATATATACATCTCCTTCAATGAGAACTTTCACAACCATTCACCACCATCACCTTCACTATCACCATGTCAGAGAGACCAAAAACCATGTCTCTTCGAAATCCCCATATCCCACCAATGAACTAATTTTCTGAAACACAGATTGTTGGGAGTTAGAGTTTGCTCCTCCTTCATATTGTCTACCATTTTTGGGGTAATGTATAAGGCCTATCCCCAACTCACAAAGCCTGAAATCATCCTTTCTAACTTCCATTCTTTTCAGGTGTCCGATTTTCACCATGCTTCATACATTCCTGCACAATTTAAGTAAGCCTTATCACTGAATGCATCTATTTTCCTATTCACATCATGAAGTAAGCCACCAACCCAAAGTCTGAAACTTCTGCACATCTTCAAGACATAATTCACTTCTTCTGCTCAGCAAACTCTAGCCAACTTAGCCCTTATTCTGAAAGAACAACACAATTATTTTTGGTTGATACAAGATTTCTCTAACACCCTATATGCTCTTGCATCACATTTGGTTCCAAAGAATGTTCATTTAAAAATGTCTAGTTCCTATTGCGTATGCTCAACAATTTGTGTATCTTTATATGTAGGTCCAATACACTCAAGTTTGAAGCATGATGAGGTTACGATGACAATAAATCACCATATAATTCTTAAGGTGACATCTACAATAGAATTATAAGTAGTGATTCTTAATCTTGCATCATATTTAGTTTAAAGTTCATGTTGCTTATGTACAACAATTTTTCTATATTTGTATGCAAGTCTATTTGTTTTTTGGATAAGTGAGCGAGGATGAGTGGCTTCTACAAGGAAAACAATAGGGATCACCTTTGGCTAGTAGAGATGAGAATGACATGTATCCATGTAGAGAGGGAAATATAATATGCATAAAATTTGTACACTTTAGGGTGGTAGAGATGAGAATGGCATGTACACATAGAGAGGGAAATATGATATTCATAAAAAAATTTATACCTTAGGGTGGTCACTTGATGTAATTGTACATGAGGACATGGAAAATATGATATACATATTATTAGTTATATTGACATTATGGATGTTATTTTTTATGTGTATGCTAACAATACACATGGTATGTAACTACATTTATTAGATTTGGATGGTCATAGGTAAAAAAATTCATGATGTATGTATGTATCTATGTTTATGAATACCAAGCATAATATCAAGTGTATGTATATATGTTCATGAATGCCAAGTTTAATACCATGTGTATGCATGTATTTTCATGAATGTTAAGTGTATTCTTGTTCGTGTGTAAGTATATCATATGTATACTCAAAAGGCTCATAAGAGACTATGTTGAAATAGAAAAATTTGATTTGATTGGGTGACTTAGAGAATGAACATATCCCTTCCCTAGCATTTCACTACCCACTTGGATGTGTTGGTGCAATTGGTTTTGGTCCAAGAAGAAAAAAATGAAAAACATGCTTCATTCTAAATTTGCACTACTCTCTACTAATACCTTTTGTGAGTTTGTAATCGAAATTGGCATGGTCAAATGGTGTTCAATTGACAAAAACTAAGAGGTGTTAATGTGGAGGGATTCCATATATACTTACATGTAGACAAAATATTGTAAGGTTTGACGAGCTCTGAGAACCACTCCATCATAGTTTGGTAGTTTTTTTCTCTTAGGGATCTTAAGAGCTCCATCTGAATAGTGTACTCTAAAATGATCAAGTAACTTGGAGAATGAACAAAGCCTTTCCATACCATTTACTTACTCACTTGGATGTGTTGAAACCATTAGTTTTCGTCCAAGAAACACAAAACAAAAAATGCTTCTTTCCAAATTTGCACTGCTCTCTACTAACACTTTTTTCAAGTTTCCATTCAATGATGGAATGGCCAAATGGTGTTGATTTGACCAAAAATGAGAGAGTTTTATGTGGAGGGATGTCATATGGACTTGTACATGAAAAAAAAAATTAGGTACCATGAACTTTGAGAACCACTCCATCATAGTTTGGCATTTTTTTCTCTTAGGGCTCTTAAGAGACCACATCTGAATAAAGCATTTTGAAATTATCAAGTGAATTGGAGAATGAAAAAATCCCTTCGCTACCATTTACCTACCCACTTGGACATTTTGGAATAGTTGGTCTTGGTCTAGGATGCATGAAACAAAAATATTCTTATTTCCAAATTTCCACTTCTCTCTACTGACACTTTTTGCAAGTTTGCATTCTAAGTTGGCATGGCCAAACAATGTTGAGTTGACCAAAAATGAGAGGTTTATGTGGAGGTATTCCATATGGACTTGTACATGTGGTTGAAACATTATTAGGTTCTGCAAGCTCTGAGAACCACTTTGCCATATTTTTCCATTTTTTTCTCTTAGGGCTCTTAAGAGACTATGTTAGAATAATGAACTCTAAAATGATCAAGTGACTTGGAGAACAAACCAATCCATTTTATACCATCTACCTACCTACTTAGATGTGTTGGAACTTTTTTTTTGGTCTAAGAAGCACAAAAAAAAAATGCTTCTTTCCAAATTTTCATTGCTCCCTACAAATACTTTTTGGAAGTTTCCATTCAGTGACGGCATGGCCAAACGAAGTTGAGTTGACAAAAAATGATAGGTTTATGTGGAGGGATTCCATATTGAATTTTTCATGTAGATGAAACACTGTTAGGTGCCACAAGCTCTAAGATGCAATCCATCATAGTTTTGTAGTTTTTGCTCTTAGGGGTTTTAAAAGACTACATTGGAATAGTACACTTTGAAATAATTGGTGATGTAGAGAACAAACATAGCCCTTACCTACCACTTACTTTCCCACTTGGACATGTTGGTGTAGTCAATTTTGGTCTAAGATGCACGAAACAAAAAAAATATGCTTATTACTACATTTGCATTACTCTCTACTGATACTTAAATTTTTAAGTTTGAATTCTAAGTTGTCATGGCCAAATGGTGTTGAGCTGACCAAAAATGATATTTTTATGTGGAGGGATTCCCTATTGACTTGTACATGGAGAAAAAACATTGTTAAGTGCCACAAGCTCGAAGAACTACTCTATCATAGTTTGGTAGCTTTTTTCTCTAGGGATCTTAAGGGACTACATCAAAATAGTGCACTTTGAAATGATTGGGTGACTTCGAGAATGGACAAAGCACTTCCCTCGCATGATTATGAATGTTCCAATTAACAATCATTACATCTAAGTGATGCTTATAGGGGTGAAGCATTTAGAATTCTTAGGAGGTCATCCATACCACTACTATTTTGAATCACATGTGCTTAATCATGGAGTTTCCCCCAAGATCAATCCCTACAAAGATTCCTAAGCTATTTGTCTTAAATTTTTCATCAATAATTGAACCATATCCCACTTGACAACCCACCCACCCATGGAAGGCTTAATGTTTTATTCTCTACTTCAATTACTTTTTAAATGAAGTATAGAAACTAGAATTTATTTCATTCCCTCAAGGGTGATCCTACAACAGAGGGTTATGCTTTTTGGTCAAATTTGACATTGAACTAAACTTTTTTAACTAAATCTTCACTTTTGGACACCTATAGCTACTAAAACATGAGGAATTTGAAGTTGATGCAAACTAGTGATTTATGAAATTATATATATATATATATATATATGGAATCAAATTGCATTTCTCTTTTCATCTCCTTCAATAACTAGTTTTTAATAGTAAACAATATTTTTAAAGAGTGATGTTTATTGTATAACACATAACTTTTATCTATGTAGGATAAAATTCTAATTTAGATTTGTAACTATGATATGTAGCTCCTTCATTTTGTTTCATAGTGTTTTATTGAATATTTTTTTCTTAATTAACTTTTGAATTCAAAACAATTACAATTTAGACATAGATTTAATGTATAACACAACTTTTTTTGTATGTATCAAAATTCTTTTTTTTTTTGGATCAAGGACAGCAATACCAAGAACATAGATATTTTTCATAACTTTTTTTGGTAATCTACTATTTTTCCACATGTGCAGGACAAAGGAATTGATTTTTAGTGAAAAACCTACATTCACAAGAAATAAAAAATAAATATAATAATTAAATTAAATATATTTAAAATTATACTTTTTGGGAAGCTCATAATAAGGACTACATACGTACAAAACATAAATTTTCAATGAATTCATTTGGTTCCCCAAAAGATAAATCAAAAGTAGTTTTTTATTAACATTTTGATAGGTGTAGAGGAGACTCCATTATAGGTATGGTTTAAAACTAGTGGGGTTCTATCTAAGGGGGTTTGATCAAAAAATATTCAATTAATATATTTTAAATGAAACATTTCAGGGCTTAAATCATTATATTTTCTAAAAATATGTGATTTCAGCAAAAATTAGGATGTCCAAAAAAGTGTAACCCATTAGTTTGGCAATATCCTCAATCTTCTTTCTTCTTTGGCATATCCATTTGATTCCTACCTCATTGGATGGGGCCTAGGAACAAGTACAAATCCACCTAGTGGGTGAGGGAAAAAAAATTGAGATTAACATGCCCAAACCATGTATGCATTCCCTAGGAAACTCCATGGTAAAACACTCTTCACTATGGAAAACCCCTATACAACCCCAAAATTTTTCCTCTCTCAGCTATGTGTAGGTACACGTTGGTGTGGAGCTTGCTAGTGAACTAGACTCCTCATGAGTCAATATTCATCACCTTCATCCTTTTGATCTTCTATACCATCTTTCTCGTTATTTTAGTCATTATGTTAGTTATCATTTTAGTTAGTATTTTAGACCTCAACCGGTAAGTCATTAGTAGGTTTTTGTACCTTTTATTGTACTTTTACATTGTTTGGTCGTACGAAGACTAGCACCCTAGTGATATGCTAATGTGTCATGTTGTTATCTCTAACCCATGTTGTTATCCTTTGGAAAAGAGTTATTTGAGGTATAGTTTGGGTTCCAAAAGCCTACTCATTTAGCACCATAAAAACACTTAGGTTTACTTGTAGAGTGACAAAAACACTTGAGAGTGCTCTTCATTCTCTATCCTTGACCTAAAATACTTATCCAACCTGAGGTAGACTATGGAATCCTTCTACTCTCGGCTCTCCATGACTTGGAGTCTTGGTGAGGTTGGTCCCCCTCTACATTTTGGTGAACCTAACGTGAACCATTTTTGTTCTATTTAGTAGTGTTGAATGACCCTTTCCTTGTAACCTAGGAGTGTTGTGGGTGTGAGTGTTGTGAGGATTTTAGCCTTGTAACCCAACCTACGACCCCTAGTGGAATAGCTAGAAGGTTTTGTAAGCATCAAAAAATGAAACCTCGAGTGGGTCATTGTCTAGTTGTGAAACCCTTGGGGGCTCTATGACATTTCTATTAGTGTGTCAAGAAATGGCCTCCTTACATCTCCAAGGAAAACAACAGGGATCCTTTGGCTAGTAGAGATGAGAATGACATGTATCCATAGAGAGGGAAATATAATATGCATAAAATTTGTACACTTTAGGGTGGTAGAGATGAAAATGGCATGTAGAAATAGAGAGGGAAATATGATATGCATACAATTTTTACACCTTAGGGTGGTCACTTGATGTAATTTTACATGAGGACATGGAAAATATGATATACATATTATTAGCTATATTGGCATTATGGATGTGATGTTTTATGTGTATGCTAACAATTTCATGATGTATGTATGTATCTATGTTTATGAATATCAAGCATAATATCATGTGTATGTATTTATGGTTGTGAATGCCAAGTTTAATATCATGTGCATGTATTTATGGTTGTGAATGCCAAGTTTAATATCATGTGTATGTATGTATTTTCATGAATGTCAAGTGTATTCCTATTCATGTGTAAGTATATCCTGTGTATGCTCAAAAGGCTGGTAAGAGACTATGTCGAAGCAATACACTTTGATTTGATTGGGTGACATGGAGAACAAACATATCCCTTCCCTAGAATTTAGCTTCCCACTTGGATGTGTTGGTGCAATCGGTTTTGGTCCAAGAAGCAAAAAACAAAAAACATGATTCTTTCTAAATTTGTACTCCTCTCTATTGATACATTTTGTGAGTTTGTAATCTAAGTTGGCATGGTCAAATGGTGTTTAGTTGACCAAAAATGAGATATGTTAATGTGGAGGGAATCCATATAGGCTTATACATGTAGAAAAAATATCATTAGGTTCCAAGAGCTCCGAGAACCACTCCATCATTGTTTGGTAGTTTTTTTCTCTTAGGGATCTTAAGAGAATACATCTGAATTGTGTACTCCAAAATAATTGAGTGACTTGAAGAATGAATATATCCCTTATGTACCATTTACCTACCCACTTGGATGTGTTGGCACAGTCAGTTTTGGTCCAGGAAACACAAAAAAAATGCTTCTTTCCAAATTTGCACTGCTCTCTGCTAACACTTTTTTCAAGTTTCCACTCAATGATGGAATTGCCAAATGGTGTTCATTTGACCAAAAATGAGAGAGGTTTATGTGGAGGGATTCCATATGGACTTGTAAATGCAAAAAAACTTTTTAGGTGCCACAAACTTTGAGAACCACTCCATCATAGTTTGGTAGTTTTTTTTCTCTTAGGGCTCTTAAGATACATCATAATAGAGCATTTTGAAATTATCAAGTGACTTGGAGAATGAAAAAATCCCTTCCCTACCATTTACCTGTCCACTTGAATGTTTTCGAACAAGTTGTTTTGGTCTAGAATGCATGAAACAAAAATATGCTTATTTCCAAATTTTCCTTGCTCTCTACTGACACTTTCAACAAGTTTGTATTCTATGTTGGAATGGCCAAAAGGTGTTGAGTTGACCAAAAATGAGATGTTTATATGGAGGGATTCCATATGGACTTGTACATGTGGTTGAAGCATTTTCAGGTGTCAGGAGCTCTGAGAACCACTTTGACATAGTTTTCCATTTTTTTCTCTTAAGGCTCTTAACAGACTACATTAGAATGGTTAACTCTGAAATGATCAAGTAACTTGGAGAACGAACTAATCCATTTTCTACCATCTACCTGCCTACTTAGATGTGTTGGCACTTTTTTTTTTGGTCCAAGAAGCACAAAAAAAATATGCTTCTTTCCAAATTTGCACTGCTCACTACAAACAGTTTTTGCAAGTTTTCATTCAATGATGGCATGGCCAAATGATGTTGAGTTGACAAAAAATGAGAGAGGTTTATGTGGAGGGATTCCATATGGACCCTTGGTGTGGTTGGTACCCCTCCTCTATATTTTGGTGAACCTAACATGAACCATTTTGGTTCCATTTAGCAATACTAAAAGACCCTTTCCTTGTAACCTAGGAGTGTTGTGGGTGTGAGTGTTCTGAGGCACTTAGCCTTGCAAACCAACCTACAACCCCTAGTGGCGTAGTTGGAAGGTTTCGTAAGAATCACATAATGAAACCTAAAGTGGGTTACCGTTTAGTTGTGAAACCCTTGGGGGCTCTATGAACATTCTATTAGTGTGTGAGGAAATGACCTCTTCTTACATCTACACATCCCATCTGCACAACCTATGAGTGGATCTCCTGCTATAACTTTCACCTCGTAGGAATTGTCGATGAATTATAACAGAGAACCTTCTCCCTTATACATCCCCACATGAATCAATGGAAACACCGTAATTGGTGTCCTTGTTGACTCTACGTGTCGAGTGAATATCATAACTAAGGAGATTATGCTGATTAACTTCTTACATAAAGATGAGTATGACAAATCTAGGAGCACTATTCATACACATGATGGGATTTTCATACCTCCCATAGACTACATCACCTTTTCATTCTTATTTGAACATAAATTTGTAAATACACTTTTTGACATTATCCCACAGTCTGAGCTCTTCAAAGTGAAACTAGGTATCCCCTGGTTGGTCGCTATGAATGCAATTCCCTTGGTAGTTCATAAGTGTTTGAAGTTCTCCCACTATTATCCAAATCCAACCTCACAAATAAAAATATAATTTTACAATAGATTTTATGGCTTCAACCAAAGGAATTTTATAACTCCCTACACAATACAACACTTACAACAAAGGTTTACAACCTCAACATATAACTATAATACTTTAAAAAAAATCTTACCTCTAGCTCGGTGCTATTGGTATACTCACACATACATTTACTCAACAAACTTTGTTGTCTTTGGCTCACTACCTTCATCACACATTCTCATACTTATATTCGTACATGCTTCTTCACAGTCTCACAAAAACTCATTGTTGAGCTCTCTAAACTGATCCTTACCACATTTCATTATCAAAAGATATTATGTGGATTCTTATTTGTACATTACCTTCTCAAAATATTTGCCACATCCATGACACACTTTTCAAAATATTCGATCTTCTATTTGTATCCTCCTTAAGCTTCACAAATTTTCTCCTTGTCGGCTAAAAACATACAACATAAGATATGCAACAATCACAAAAATTTGGCTCCAAAAACATCCACGGTAGAAGGAAATCATATGTGACACAAACTAAGAGATAGTTAGGACCTATTTACCATAGAACATATCTTCAAAATTGACACACACTCCCAATCACTTAGTGCAAGCAAGACAACATGTGAAGTCGACCCCACAAACATATAATCTTTCATGCATCAACTCTAGACTAGAGGTGGTACTAAAGAGACTAAACAACATTGTGTGGATCACTCCAACATAATGTTATGGCTTGTAAAACACTTCTTTGCACTATTTAATATTTCAGATCATTTCGGTTTGGTGTAAACACTTCATACCCAAAACATGAATTCTAGGCTTACTTTTGTATAGGAGTAATAGGGAGGGGGTTGGAGGAATCAATCATATATTCCTGCTCTAGGTCTTGCTGCAAGACCTCCTTGGTGTTTTGCTTCACCACCTTAACCTATAGGACCCTTCTCATGTTTAGGTACCCATGGTCTTGCTTTCCAACCCCACTACCATCACAATTCAGCCTACCAAGACAATCTTGGTGCAATGTCTCCAACTCTTCCTTAGCCCTTAATCCACCCTAAAGGCTAT
The DNA here is from genome assembly GCA_007258455.2 of Sequoia sempervirens. NCBI lineage: Eukaryota > Viridiplantae > Streptophyta > Pinopsida > Cupressales > Cupressaceae > Sequoia > Sequoia sempervirens. Next base: position 322,781,350 of record VDFB02000008.1, on the reverse strand, counting down.
TCTACTCCAAACCTTGAATTCAGCTTTGCAGGGGTGTGGAGAGGTTTCTAACAGGTTATTTCCATCATATCATGGCTCTGTAAGATCCTCCTAACTCCATCTTGCCATCGCTTCCAACCAACCCTCTCTTATGTCTTAAGAAGGCTACTAGCCCTAGGAGCCCCAATTAGGTCTCTTTCTCCGAAAAAACTGATTATTACTCTAAATTTTCCAAAGAACACCCCATTATTTCTTTGAGTTTCTTGGTTCATAAGAACACCTCTCAAATATTTTTGAGGTCTTGAATCTTCACCTATCGTACAAGGCCTCAACTTGAAATTGCGTAAAAACTAGGGTTTTTAAACCTTTTCTAGCTCCTTTCAATCTGCTAAGTGTTCCTCACACCAGATGGACTGATGGAGTTTCCTCTTGAATACCAAGTATTGGCAAGACTCACATCTACCTTCTCAAAAATAAAATTCAACAAAAACCAACCACCCCTGCAAGTTATGTGCTCTGCACTCAAGTCTTCCTAGTCGGGCACCTTCCTAGCTCGCCTAGGGCAAGACTTTGCCAATAGCTCCTGTTCTCTTACAAACCCTAAAACCTACCATATTTACACACATGGAGTCTAGTCACTATTCCCAAAGGGCCGTACAGTTTGTATGGTGGGAAAGTGAACTAAATCTCCATTTTCTCAAAACTGCCTGGTTCAGACCAGCAACAGGGTGAAAGCAAACTATTTACAAACAATGATTGAAATCGAATCAAGAAGACTAATAGATGGTACCCAAAGCTTGAGAGATCACTAAACTACATCCTACACAAAACACAGTAACAATTTCAATCCATGAAAGCTCTACTTTGAAGTAAAAATCAGAAATAACACACAAAAACATTGTTTTTCTTTCAATTCACAAAATTTCGCCACAATACCAATGCTTCCAACCTTGCTCTCAGGTCGAGGCACACCTTATATAAGGTTCCTCAATCAGTTATGCTCCCTTGGTCGGACATGTAAGTTATCATGTGGCAAAGTTGCAAAAATGTACCATTTTTGCATCTTTTGCCAATTTTCTAATAAACTAAGTAAAATGAGTTTTTTTTTTAAACTCATCCTCCCTTTCCACACCTTAACCTATTGATCACTACTGAGTAAGACATATTCTTAAACCACTAATTCTATCTAAATGGTCAACATGACCTTCAAAGTAACACATCAAAAAAAAAAAAATTCTAGACTTCCTAAATGCCTAGTGTTACCTAGGTGCTCCTGCACCAAGGAGAGGATTAAATATTAACTTGTGGATCTTCTAAAACAACACAATGAGACCCAACCATGCTTCTCAAAACCTCTTTTTGCAAAAGTAGGCAATTCCTTGTTGGTGCAAGTCATTAGATCATCACGAGACCAATATTCAAAATTTACCAAAACATAAACAAGACATTGTCATTAAGATAATCACCGGTGGTGCTCCAAATCATATGAAACTTGAACTGACGAAGCACATTATTTACAAGAACATAAATCCAAAACCACAAGGAAAAAAGAGATAATGCAGTGAAATCTAGAGGCTTTCTTTTCAACCTTAGTCAAGATTCTCAAGAACCTAACTTGTCCTTACTCTATTAACACTAAAGAGCATTGCGATACTACTTATGCTTTGAAACTTGGAACATGCGTACCTCACAACTGTGTTGAACTATCTTTCGAATCGCAAGACCATATCTTCATTTGCAAAGAAATGTGAAGCATTTGATAGAGCTCTTGTGGTGCTAGTCTTTGTGCCTTTGACAATTTGGAGACTTAAGCATTTCTCTTCATACCTGATGTGAAGTGTTTCATCAGGAACATCAAACAAATCATCTTGACATCATACAAGTGTATACAATAGTAACATAAATTGACATCAATAACAACACACTAACAACACGTTTGCCAACAAATTGATACATGTAATCACCAACCTATACTTTTACCTCCACTTTAACTTTCATATGCAAAACTATAAATATCATAGCCATAAATAAAATTGTCAAACACAATATAGAGATGAATGATGTTCCATTTTTTCCATGTGCGCTTATAAGATTGTGAAGAAGTCTTGCTGTTACGCTAGAATGTTCTCGTAACTAACTAGGAGATATGTGAGAGCTGAAAGGAAAACCGTGCGCTAAAAGCTGTTTGCATACGTCCAATGGCCGGTGTAAGGATATTTTTATATCAGATCAAGGACGTTAATCTGTCTATTCCAAATCTCACCAACAGCACGAGGAATATATCGAGCTCTGCAAGTCAAATGAAACAAATGCGTTTGGAAAGTTTCTTTCACCACCATTCCAAAAATAAACCTCTTATTGCACTTAGTTAAAATGGCGGCCTCCCCTCTTATCCTATTTCTCTACAAAAGTTTTATCTCAATTACAGAGAATTACAGAGAATTATTGTGATAACAAAATCTTAATGAAGGGGCACTGTATTTGACATTTTCTGTTACCAAAACTTGAACAGATCGTCTTCCCAAAGAAGTTTGGAAATATCTATTTAACAACCAAACTTTAATGCAAAATGATTGTTTGCAGTAAATGTCAAATTAATAAGTTGTTTGCAGCAAATTCCCAGGTCTTGAACAAGATAGTAGTAACTGTTATTTCTCTTGTCGTGATCAATGGTGAAGTTTAAGTGGACTTCGCAACAATAATCCGGTGGTGGCGTACTATGCCAGAATGATCAGAGGCTTAAAAATCTTGTTAACAATTTCTGATCTTGTAATCATTCACAATTATGATTTGATATCATTGTGTTTAAAAGGGGCATTGATTTGGATAATTGGATAGTAATAATGACTAAACGGCCATAATATGGTGACGGGTAACTATCGCACGTATATTCTCATCGCTCATTCTGATAGAAGAAAAAGATGGAACCGCATATTTCTGAAGATGGAGCATTTCAACTACCTGTAAACAAGGTCCACCATTCGGAGTCTCATATGATACTCTACATTTCATTTTAGTGAAGAGACCTGCTCAAGGATATCCAAATATTGGAATGTGACTCAGATATTTCTAAAATTATGTGCATTGATACAAACAATTTTTAATAAAAAAAATTGTAATAATAACTATAAAAAAAAAAGTCATTGGGTTAGAGATAAGTATCAAAATTATTGAGTCCTTTAGATAATCAAGATATATATAAGTTATAATTAAATGTTAATAACTAATTTAGTCTATAAGTGGTGCATCCACCATCATTATGTGTGTGGTTGGTTATCTTGGCATGGTCACTACCGTTTATGGTTTTGTTCGCTATCAAGATGTGAACATTTTCTTTCATTGTGTATTTGGTCACTTAATTGTGATTGTCATCTCTAAGTGTGTGGTTTGCCACTTAGATGTGGGCATTATCTCTTAGTGTGTGGTTGGTCACCCACCCAGATTAGATAGAGATATTTTAGAATCTAGTTATGATATATTTAAATGCCTCTTAAGATATGTGTTGAAATAGAGGGGAGAAGGTCCCACTTGCGGCCCCACCAATTTAGACTAGTCTAATAATCTTGACTTACCAATAAAGTAATAACAAACATATATATAGATTAAGACATGATATTCTTGAGGATGAAATGTAAAAACAACTAAATTTTAATATAATTTATTTTAAAGTATACATATCCCTTTTACACATGTAAAGGAAACAAAATCTCCTTAGGGGTAACCCAAAATAACTAAGTCCAATCATTTAAGCACACCAATCATGTTTACCCCATCCCTATGAATATGCATACCAATTATGTATTGAGTATTACCCAAGTATTTTATTTCAAAATTATTGCATAATTAGGATTTAACCTCTTTAATCAACATATTAAATAATACTATAAATATTGATCCTCTATTCTAACCGTTTTTAACAACAAATTTTTACAATATGCCAACTCAAGCTCTACACCCATATTTAATGAATACATGTATACCATTTATTGGTGTGAATATGGTAATTTATCTAGCTAGTTAGACTATGGGACCTATTCACACCTTGTTCATAAGCTTACTTAGGTTGTTTTTATCTTTTTGTCTCAATTCATAGGATTAAGACACTTGGTACAATCTTGTGAGTTTTAGATGTTCTCTATTGCTAATATAGTAAGGTTATTTTTTATTGTGTAATCATTGTATTTTTTGAAGAAAATTTAAATTTTTATTGTAGCTCTTATTTGTGGAACGTTTCTTTAATTTTTTGGATAGATTATTATACCTGTCAATTCATCATTACTCCAACATAATATCAAAGCTCAAAAACCAACAAACCCCTTCTTAATTGTTTGGAGGCTTTATTTTAGGATATTGTAAATGACCTCCTATAGAAAAAATACATCATTGCACTTAGAATACTAGACACTCTAAGATTTATTATTAAATAATTGAAATTAGAGGAAGAAAATGTTTAGGTAAATTTTTTGAGGCTTTGTATTTCATGCAAAGAATATGTACAACTATATCAATCTATATAGATGTATGGTTGTGCAAATTTGTACCTATGTTTGCATCAAATTTGGTGGCTCTATGCAAATTTTTGATACCTCTGCATAATTTTTCTATTGCTTCATTTTTCAAGTGGGATTATGAAAAAATAGTGGAAATATTTTTAAAAGAATTGGTGATTACATGGCTAACTTCATCCTTCATTAACATTAGTACATTGATTTTTGTCATCCAATTTTTTTGATTGTGAGTAGTTTTTTATATATAGCTCTTGATCATATTAAATTGAGAGCCCTTTGTCTCATTGAGTTAGGCATACTTATTTTTAGCCACTACCATGAACAACAACCTTGTGTCACCACTACCATAGCTCCATTGCAAATAGACCTAACTAATCCTATTCACGAGGACATTTTTAGTAGCGACATTATCATCACAAGTACTAAGTTGCCACTAGGTTAACACCTAGTCATTACCCACCAACCACCTTGCTTACTCTTTTATGCCCTAAAACTATTTTCTTTATTTTTGGCATAACTTGGGCATTTGTAGTGATTTTTAAAAAATCGATTAGTCTTTCAAAAATTTGTTTTGAACACTTTCTAGTGATGGTATTTTTTCCTAGATTTTTCTATTAATGAGATTTATCACCTGTCAAAGTTAAATATTTTTTTCAGCTTCAAGACTCATAAATTTTGAATTGGATCTCCTTTTTCATGATTCTTATGAAATTAAAATTTTGGTTCACTAATCTTCATAGTAATTAGACCTAATTTTTCAACTTTTTCACTAGCTGTATAGATCCAATCTAAAGTGAAATCTTTAAATTTTTACTTTTTAGTTGTAAAATTTGTAAAAGGGTTTTATTTTTCTTGTTGTAGTGGGGTAAATTTCCTTCCTAAGTAAGCTTAAATAATTATAAAATAAAAAAACTATAATGTTAAGTGCACAAGAGAACTAAGAGGGGGGGTGAATCGGTTTTACATTAAAACATCAAACCCTCACTTACATTCAGATCTACATTAATCCTTAAACCCTTAACAACCATTAGACCCTTATCATGTAGTAAGAGAACATAAACATGAGAAACATTCATGCAAACACATCCAAACACATGAGAAAACCATATTTACGTCGAAAACCTAAGAAGGGAAAAGCCACAATGAGGATTGGCTCACAATAAAAAAAGTAAATACAACACCAAATACAATAGTCTCACTACTGGAGGGCTCACTGCCCAAAAGAAAGAAGGGTTCACTACCAAAAAAAGAAGGGCTCACTTCCAACGACTCACTACCAGAATATAAAGAAGAAGAAAGAAGATCATTACAATGAGAAATCCATCTCAAAGCAACATAAAAGTTCCACCACTGCTTCACCAAAACTTTCAGACTCTCTTTGTAGAATGTAGACACCTTTTGCTCACTACTTCCAATAGCCTTATTCATTAAAGCTCACACTGCACTTCACACTTTTGTTCTTCACATCATAACTTGCATCACACACACTTCACATCTTCATACTTCATCAACTCAACACATATATACCATCCTCAACCTTGAAAATAGTCTACAAGGTCAGTGATGCAGCTCAAACGTGTAAATTCAAATTAGGATGGCACTAAAAAATTCTTGTGATGGAGAGGAATGAAGGTATACCACATCACACCTTATCTCAGACCTAAATCCACATATACATTCCACACCACACTTCCACAAACACTGAATCATATTTACAATTAGTGTAAACACATAAGTCCAATCAAACCTGTATTAACGCCATTAAAATTTTAAGTACATACTTCACCAAATCCAAAGATAACTCATGTACCACATACAAAACTTAAAAATAATCTAGAATATTTCATCAACACCCTGAAATCCAAAAGAATCTTCACAACATCATACACCTAAAGAACATACCCATTTTGAACAACCAGTTAACCTTCCTCTTACTGTAACTGATGAATCTAACTTTATGGAGCACCAAAACTCAACTAACTTAGATTGAAGATAGATATGAGCAATATAAGAGCACTTCTAGATTTACAAAACTAGAAACCAAAATGTGGAAAAATGTAGAGCAAAACAATTTCTCCCAAACAACACTACAACACAGCTGACATACTAGTGAACACAACTTCTTCTACCGAGTGATCCAGAACCTGAAACTCAAGATATAACACCTTTTAACACCTTTTTCCAACATATCTAAAGTGCACAAGTAGATCTTCAGCCATGAAGAAATGCAAAGCAAAATACTGAACACTACTATACCATATTGAGCACACTGTTTTCACTTTTATTCAAATTTTCTCAAAAGCAATTGGAAACCAATCACCAAAAACATCATCTCAATATTTGCAACACCTTCTTATAATCTCAACCACACAAGACGTTGAACATCCACAAACATATTCTCATCAAAGCAACACTAGAGGTTGACATAAGTGATGCCACTAATGACAACATAATGCAACTAATCAAAGCATCTCCATAGGTTGACATCAATGCAACAACAAATATCTATAGACATCAATGAAAAAACATACTTCCAATAATCTTCCCCTTTGTCATTGATGGAAACAAATGAAAAAACATCAATAAAAAAAAATCTTATCACCAACTCATAAACTGCACCGTAGTGCATACTTCTCCCCCTTACATAGGGATCAATTATTTCCAACACTTTATCTTTCAAATGACTTCTCTCCCCCTTTCTTCATATGGTTTTCCAATTAACTCTCTCCCCCTTTGACATCAATGGAAAAGGAAAAAACATGTTTCCTTTTCTTTGCTTCCCCTTTTGCATCAACCACACATACTTTCTGTCCCCCAAGGGAAACACCTATAAGGGACAATAGTTTTTTTGCAACTACCTTTTGTTTTACTACTCTTTATTTTCTTCACACCTTCTCTAAACACTCCCTCTAACTAGAGAAACCAATAATGCCACTAACTACTCCCCCTAAGAGGTAGCCACCAACATCAACCCAAAACAAGGAATAAATCTTAAAATCCACTGGACTGATGCATAACCCTATGCATCTAATTGAAATAAGGAGGGGATATAACCCCTAACTTCTTCCAAATATACTCAAAAGAATCCTTAGGAAGAGCCTTAGTGAATATATCTCCAACTTGATCCTTAGCCGGCACATATTCCAACTTCACCTCATTCTCTAGAAACTCATCTCTTAGAAAAGTGATACCTGATTGAGATATGCTTTTTCCTTAAATGCATTATCAGATTCTTTGAAATATTTATAGCACTTGTATTTTCACATAAGATATGATTTGGTACATCATATGTCACTCTAATATCCTTCAAGGTTTGCTTCATCCACAAAACTTGTGTGTAGCATGATGCTACAACAATGTATTCTACCTTTGTAGTAGATAATGACACTGAATCCTTCTTGCTTAACCAAGACACCAACCTACTTCCAAGAGAGAATGCACCACCACTTGTACTTCTCTTATCATCCACACAACCTACCCAATTTGTATCAGTATGAGCACTTAGATAATTTAGCATCCTTTGGATACCATAAACCATGTTCTGGAGTGTCTTTCAAGTATCTAAATATTCATTTTTACTGCTTCCACATGTGACTCTATAGAATCTTCTTGAAATCTAACCACAAGAAAAACTTCATGCATGATATCCAATCTAGTAGCAATTAGATATATCATTCCTCCAATCATTGATCTATACTTGCTCTGACCATCCTTAAGAGATTATTCATTCTTACTCTTGACTTAAAACTAGTGACCATAGGAGTACATACCGGTTTAAGGGTATGTGTAGGATCATCATGGAAAAAATAGGCCCTTAAGTGGCGAAAAATTCATAAAAATCAGAGTTAGACAACTTGACGTAAAAATTTAAATAAGTTATCTATATTATTTCAAAAATATGTAAGAATAGAATCTGTAGAAAATTGAATGTAGTTTCTAAACTACTAGGTTTATTTAAAAAAGAAAAAAATCTATTTGGAGAAAATTTGAAATTTCAATGCAGTAGTACTTAAATTTCAGGGAAAAAATAAGAAGTAGGTGTCTATCTGAACACCCTAACCACAATAAAATGATAATATTCTTTTATAAGATTTTAGATATAAGTAGAGGACTCATGTTCAGATGTGATGCATATTTTTTTTGTAATTTTTTTCTAAGTAAATAATTAATTATGAATTTTTTATTACAAATTTTAAAAATATAAAGAGTCGTATGTCTGACCACCTTAACTTGGTCAAAACTTCATGAAATTTAATTTTATTTTTTTTAATCTTATAGTATGTGAAGCATAGAATGTGACGCATGTTTCGGATTCAAAAAATGTGATACCGTTTGAAAGCTATAGATGTTTTTCAATCAGCCTATCAATTAGGACTTTAGTCGTAATTCAAATAGAAAATGAATAATAATTATTTATTAAATTCAAAGTAAAGCATAATTTATATTGATGGAAAGATGAGAATCTCCTTTAAAAACCCTTTTTGTTTCATCAATTTTGGGTAAAAAAAAGTCGTCAGCCACATACCCTACACATACCCATCATATTGCCACTTTTTTGCCCATCATGATCCTGCACATACCCTTAAATTTTTCCATTCCAAACTTCTTTAGCATTTCCTTGACATACTTTGATTGTGAAATAAATATACCATTCTCTTTCTAATTGATTTGAAGTCCAAGGAAGAAATTTATTTCTCCAAACATAGACATCTCAAACTCTTTCTACATCTCTTATACAAATCTTTTTCACATACTTTCATTTCCTCCAAAGATTATATCATCAACATACAGAACCACAATCAAGATTTGATCTTTCTCAACTTTAAACTTGTAAAGATTACTATCTTTGGTACCTTTATTGAATCCATGTTGGAACAAGTACCTATCAGTATCAAGACATAATAACCTGGCCAAAATAACCCTAGATAGAATAACCTGGCCAAAATAACCCAAGGACAAAATAACCTAGGGTCATAATAACCCATGGACAAAATAACCCGTGGTCAAAATAACCCATGGACAGAATAACCCATGGTCATTTTAGATCAAGCTAGTAAACTAGAAATGACATAAAATAAATTATAAATATGATTGTGAGGCACTATAGAAGCTATTAAGGTAAAATTTAGACCATATATCCATTATATACCCCTAAAATAGCCTTAAAACACCTTTAATATGCTTAAATAACCTATAAAATGGTAAATAATTATAAAAATAAGGGCAATTTTGTGGGAATAAGTTGATTAAGAGTTATTATGAAAAGCTATTTTTCAACAGTTGTACACAATTCTTGCCTTGAAAACTGATGCAATATTTCCACTCATTTATATTCTTATGAGCAATAAAACAAGAACCACTTATACACAAGTACTTGCAGAATTAAAACAAATTCAACCTGATCTAAACCCAAAAACTATACTTATTGATTTTGAATTAGGTTTCATGGGAGCTATTTTTGAAAATTTTCCAAATGCCACTATTCAGGGATGTTTTTTCCATTTCTCTCAATGCTTGTGGAGGAAAGTTCAAGAAGAAGTTCTACAAACACGTTACAGTGTCGATGAAATATTTGCATATGAGATCAAGAAACTTGTTGCATTAGCTTTTGTGCCTCAAATAGATGTAATTGATGCATTTGAAACACTTCAACAATCTCCTTATTATATAGAACATGAGGAGACCCTGCAAGCCATAATTGATTATTTTGAAGACACATGTATTGGCAGACTAACCAGAAGAGACAACAGACAATCACCCAAGTTTCCAATCACAATGTGGAATTGATATTTAGCTACTCAAGATGATCTTCCCATAACCAATAATACTATTGAGGGATGGCACAGAGGATTTGGTGAATTGCTTCAAGCATCGCACAACTCAATTTGGAAATTCATCAAAGCAATGAAAAAAGAATAGTGTCTCCAAGAGAATAGAATAGAGAAATATATGGTTGGATACACTGGGCAACCAAGCAGGAAAATATACTGTGAACTCAAAGAAAGACTAAAAATATTGGTTGATGGTTATGACGACCATAACATTTTAGATTATATAAGAGGTATCGCTCATAATTTGACACTTTAATTGAAAATTTGAATAATAAAGTTTTTTTAGCAACATACATGTAATTTATAAATTTTGTTTTCCTTTCTCTATATTCTTATGGGGATATTTTTTCCATGGGTTATTCTGACTATGGGTTATTTTGGCTTGGGTTATTATGACCCTGGGTTATTTTGTCCCTAGGTTATTGTGACTGGGTTATTCTGTCCTGGGTTATTTTGGTCAGGTTATTATGTCCCATAACCGTACCTATCCAATATTGCATATCAAGCTCTAGAATCTTTCTTGAGTCCATACAAAGATTTCTTCAATCTGCAAACCATATTAGGATTATCTGATAGCTAAAATCCTTACAATTTTTCAATGTATACTTCTTTCAACTTACCATTCAAGAATACAAACTTTGCATCCATCTGATAAACTTTGAAATCCTTATGTTCTGCAAAAGCCAGAAATATACTTATACCCTACATCCTTACCATTGGATCAAATATATCTTCAAATTCTATTCCTTCTACTTGTGAGTAACCCTTACACACAAGCCTCACTTTGTTCATAACAACTTCTCCACTCTCATTTAGTTTGTTCTGAAATACCCACTTAGTTCCAATCACATTCATGATCACTAGTCTTGGGACAAGTTCCCAAGTCTAGTTCTTCTCAATTTACATCAATTCTTCTTCCATAGCCTTGATCCAGTATTCATCTTTGCATGCCTCAATCATTGTCTTTGGTTCAACTTTGGAAAGTAAACATAAGTTTACTTGTTCTTCTGCCATAGCAACCTTTCTTGTCAATACACCATTTCTTTTATCACCAATGATTTGATCTTCATAATGATTCTTTTGCACATACTTGGGGGTTGTAGGGATCCTTTTTGAAGCTTCTTCATCTTCAGCCTATACTTCTTTTTCCTTTTCTTCTTCTCTACAAGAGGACTCATCGGATTCATATCCATCTATCAACATTGAGCTTTTATGTAAGTCTTCATCCACTTTGACACTTTCACTTTCAACAACCCTTTTTATCCTTTTGTTGTAGCACTAGTAATCCTTTCTCTTTGTAGAGTGTCCAAGGAAGATTCTTTCATCAAATCTTGCATCAAAATTTCCTAAGTTTTCTTCATCTCTTTTGATATAGTTCTTGCTTCCAACCACTCTGAAATATTTGATAGTAGGATTTTTTTTGAATACCATAATTCATAGGGAGTCTTTCAACTATTTTTCCTTGCTTACACTCTATTAAGTATGTAGACTATAGTACGAATTTCTTCTCTCTAGTAGATATCTAATAATTTTGCTTCCTTCATCATTGTCATTGTTGCTTCCTGAACAGTCCTATTCTTCCTTTACACCAATTCATTCTACTAGGATCTAACAAATGTCTCTTTATCCCATGATCTTCACAAAAAATATTAAACTTATTGGAGGTGAATTATCCACCTCTTTTAGATATTAAAAAATTGATTTTCATATCCATTTCATTCTCAACCATAGCTATAAATTCCTTAAACTTGTCTAGAGCTTCTAATTTTTCCTTGAGAAAATTTACCCATCATTCTAAAGTAATCATCAATCAATAACATGAAATACCTATCACCTTTAAAACTTCTTATTCTTGTAGGTCCACAAAGGTCTATATGCACCAACTCAAAAGATCATGTGGTAGAATATTCTTTATTGAAATTTTCCTTATTAGCTTCACAACCTGGCATTCCTTACAAACTACACTTATAAGCTTTGTAATCTTTGGTAGATATTTCATAACGTGAGTAGAATAGATTCTAATTGAGCTATCAAAATTTATGTGTCACATTCTTCTATGCCATAGCAAACTTTCATTGATTTGAGTCATAAAGCACATACCATTAACACCTTTAAGTTGATAAACATTTACATCTTTCCTTCTTTCTACAACAACTAGAGTTCCAGAGCCTTTTCTAATCTCACAACCACCATCCTAAAACACAAGATTGTATTCTTTGCTACACATTTTTCCTACACTTAGAAGATTATTTCAAAGCCCCTTAACATAAAAAACATCACATGTATAATGCTTACCATCAAAACTAATAGAACCTTTTCCACATATCTTAGTAGATGTATCATCAACAAAATTAACAAGACCTCCTTCAAAATTTTCAAGTTTGGCAAACTTACTCTTATCACCTATAATGTGATTTGAGCATCTGTTGTCAATAATCTAGTATTTTTTCTCCTCTCTAGCATGAAAAGCAATCACCATGGTTCCATTATGACCTTCTTTTAGAGAAACTTCCTTCATACACTGCTCAGAGGTGGCAGAATTAGTTCCAACATTTAGATCCATGAACAAGCATTCATTATCCTCATCATCAAGGTAATTAGATTCATCATTAGATATATTGGCATCTTCTTTAATATAATAACTTCTCTTAATTTATTTACCTGTATTCTCCTTAAATCTGTCATTTGAAGCTTTAACTAGAGACTTGAAGCATAAGGACCTATCTTTCCACAATTGAAACATTTGAAAGGTAACTTACCTCTATATTTTCTAGTTCCCTTTTTCAATCTCACAATTTTTTCTTCTAGCTCATCAAGCTCATTTGGATCAGATTCCTCATTCTCTACTTTTCCAACTTTAAAAGAAGTCTCTTTTCTTGAATCACTTGGACCAAACTCTCTCAATTCAAAAGTAGTTAAAGAACCAAAAAACTGATCTATAGAATATTGATCTAAATTTTGAGCTTCTTCAATAGCAAAAACCTTATGACTATAAGCTTTAGGAAGAGTTCTTAATACGTTTTTTACCACCTTATCATCTTCAATTTTTCCTTCAAGTCCTCTGATGGAATCGACAACTTTGTCCACTCTATACATGTAGCCTATAATATGTTCATCTTCTGTCATCCTAAGGGTTTCAAACTTAGATTTCCAATTTTGTATTTTTTCTTGCTTGACCTTATAATCTCCTTCATAGATACTTTCTAGCTTTTTCCAAATCTCACTATTAGTTTTAAGAATCATAACTTTCACAAGTTCTGAATTAGAAAGACCACTCAAGAGAGCATACCTTTCTTTGCTATTGTTCTCATATTCCTTGATCTCATCATCAGTACTCAAACCATTTGCAGGAATTGTACATCTAGTTTCAAAAGACCTCAAAACTCTGAACCCTAGAGAAATAAGAAAAAAATTCCATCATGTTCTTCTAAAATGCCTAATCAAATCCATGAAATAGAGGAGCCTCCTTCTTGTGTAGCATCCTAGATCTACCTCAAGTAGTTAAGCTTTCTTCCCAAGAACCTTGCTATAGTACAAATTGTTGAATGCACAAGAAAACTATGAGGAGTGGTGAATTATTTGTACATTAAAACATCAAACCCTCATCAACATTCAAATCTACATTAATCCTTAAAAACTTAACAACCATTAAACCCTTATCATGCATTAAAAGAACATAAACATGAGAAATAGTCATGCAAACACATCCAAACACATGGGAACACCATATTTGCATGGAAGACCCAAGAAGGGAAAAACCATGATGACGATTAGCTCACAATATAAATTATTTGCAACAATGAATACAATAGGCTCACTGCCACAAGGCTCACTACCTAAAAGAAAGAAGGGCTTACTGCCAAAAATAAGGAACTCACTACCAATGGCTCATTACTAGAATAAAAAGAAGAAGAAAGAAGATTGTTACAATGAGAAATCCATCTTAAAGGAATACAAATTTCCACCATAGCTTCACCAAAACATTTGCACTGTCTCTATAGAATGTATACACCTTCTACTCACTACTTCCAGTAGTCTTAGTCATTTAAGATCACACTACACTTCACACTTTTTCACTTCACATCTTCATCCTTCATCAACTGAACACATATATACTATCCTCAACCTTGAAAATAATATACAAGGTTGGCTATGCACCTCAAATGTGCAAATTCAAATTAGATTAGCATCAAAACATTCCCTCAGTGAAGAGGAATGAAGGAAGACCACATCACACCTTATCTCAGACCTAGATCAACATATACATGCCACACCAGGCTTCCACAAACATCAAAGCATAATTGCAATTAGTGTAAACACCCAAGGTTAGTTGAACCTGTGTTAACACCATTAAAATTGTAAGTACATGCTTCACCAAATCTAATGACAAAATTTAGACAACACTTAAACACAATCTAAAATATTGCATCAACACCTTAAAATCCAACAAATCCTTCACATCATACACTTGAAGAACATACTCATTTTGTACAACCAAATAACCTTCCACATACTATAACTAATTAATCCAAGTTTGTGAAGCACCAATACTCAATTGTATCGGACTAAAGATAGATATAAGAAATATAAGCACACTTCCAAATCCACAAAACTAGAAACCAGAATGTGAAGAAATGCATAGAAAAACCATTTCTCCCAGACAACATTGCAACATAGTTCACATAAGTTGGTGAACACAACTTCTTCTATTGAGTGATATAGAGCTTGAAACTCTAAATGTAACACCTCTGAAAACCTATAATGAACATAGCTAAACCACACAATAAAATATTTCCTCATTTGATTGAATTTTCTCAAAATCACTTGGAAACCAATCACCAAGAACATCATCTCAACATCTACAACACCTTCTCAGCATCTCAATCACATAAGAGGTTGAACATCCACAACCATATGCTCATCAAAGAAACACTAGAGGTTGACATGAGTGATACTACTAATGGCAACATAATACAACCAATCAAAGAATCTCCATAGGTTGACATCAATGAAACAACAAAGATTTGTTGACATCAATGACAACACATAATTCCAACATAATACTTAGTCAATTTTACAAAAATTAAAACAAAAAAAGGCTTACATCTCTTCTATTCATCATCTTATATCCCATAACTATCACACGTGTAGACCTCATATGACTAGATTGATCATGTCCAAGGAACTATGATCCACATTGGACGATATTGCACTTGAGTTCAATAAGGAATATGATATATTTGAATGTTATAATAAGATAGATGAAGCCATGGGTCTTATTTATAACAAATTTTAGATAGCTTACTATTTCACATAGAATCTTGTAGAACACCTAAGTAGATATAGGATAAGTACAAGGAGTTATTTGGTAAAATTATGTCTTTCAAGAATTATAAATTAAGAAAAAATTATTTACACCATCACCTAATTCATTTCCCTCCATTGGGGGCATATTACTAAAATTCAAATAATTTAGATCAATTTTGTAGAATTGTGGAAATGATAAAGATGAAAAATCATGTGGTTTTTTTTATTTTATGTAAAATTTGAGGACCAATTAAGGTTTTCTCTTCTACTTTATATTTTACTATGGGTGCATACCATTTCTTCAAAGGTATTTTATGATATCTTGATATGAGAATAGGCTAAGTTGCAATAATAAAATTTATTTTTTTGTTCCAAAACTCATACGTTGGTCACAAAATAATTCAAGGGAAAAGTTTAAGAAGACATCAAAGCATAAGATAGGATCTACATTAGGAAATGAAATTTCCTCCAAGCCAAAGTTGAAGCTATCTAAGAAACATAAATCCACTCCTAATTTTGATAAATCTTCTAAGCATGGTTAGTTCCCCTCTAAGAAAAGAGACAAATTAGGAGATCCTTGTAGTATGGAAATTAACCATAGATTTTTGGGAATGAGGTTTATAGGCTACTCTTGCACTCTTATGATGTTTCACCTAAAAGGAGACAGATAAACCCCACCAAAAAATTATGTAGTTCACTCAATATAATGTATGCATGATATGATTAAGGCTAAATGAGATTATCTAAATGCAACTAAGTAATGTAATTAACTGATTATGAATGCAAAATATAAGAAATATGCAATGTTTGAAAACACAATGTGATATGCAAGCATGAACTAAAAGATAAACAAATGCAAAATAGGATTGAAAGCAGGCTGGACAGAGTGCACCTCAGCAATGAATGATGAATTTGGAGTGATTTGAATGCTAATAGAAATTAGTGAAAATCACTAGTGGGGCTCATTCGCCACTGGTGATGAATCAATCCTACTTCTAGCAAAAAGTTCTAAAAATTGGTTTCTAACTATTGGGATCCAAAATTTGAAAAAATATAGTTTTCTAGCCTTAATTTGGGACTCATTCGCCACTGATGATGAATCAGTCCTCTCCCAAAATTCTATGAAATCAGGGACCAATTCTATAACACCAAATCTAAACTCATCTTCTTATTGGGTTGATGGAGTCAAATCTCCAGAAAATGAATTGTAGGTTGTCTCCAAGCTTGAAATAAGGTTGATTTGACTTGAAACACTTTGTTGAATTCTTGACCACCTTTCAACACCTAATTTCTTGATAAATATGCACACACAAGTCTGCAAACACACATGCAAAAGGGAAAAAATGGTTAAGGGTTAGGTTATAGGGATTTTCCTTGGTCAAATACCACTTTGGTAATCAAACCCTTAATGAAGAAATGGAATGAAATGAACAAGGAAAGATGAATAAAAAACATGAAAATGTCCTAAACTTACCACAACCTTGTTGAAGAAATCTGAAGTTATGTCAATGGTTGCTCCAAGATACTTAATTGATGCTTGATTGAATGATGCAAAGTTCTCAAATGTGAATTGAATGCTTAGTGAATGAGGAGATTGCTTGAATTAATTAGGAGATGTAAAATGAGGAGAAAAACACTTATTTATGCACACTTGTGCCTTAGCAACCTGATGATACCTCATCACAGGCCGACATAAGGTATTTTTAAATAAAAGTCTGAAAGAAAATTTGAAATGTTTTGAATTTTGAGCCAAGAGGGACTCATTCACCACCCATGGAGAATGGGTCCCACCTTGGACTTGAAAGTGGGTGTCAAGAATTAAGTCACGTTTAATGTTGTTTGTCAGGTTTACATTCAAAACCACACTTAATTAAGCCTTATGAGTGCATAAAGGGGTCAAATGAAGCATACGAAAGGTGTAAATAGTGAAACTAAGCCTGGAAAAGCATGAAATCTTGTTACAAGACTTTACAACACTTCAAAATAAGACTTGATAAGTGATGAAAAGGTGAATTTTAGGTGAATTGTAATGAATAGAGTCTAGAAAAGTGTAGAAATGTGTTACAACACTTCACAACACCTTCACAAGATGTCATAATTTGAATTTTAAGAACCTAATGTGAATGTTTAAGCCACATTGCAACATTAAATCAAAGAAAAATGGACCAAGCATCATGAGAGAAAGACCTAAGAGATCATGAAAATGTCCAAGAGCCATTTTTCTATGGTACATTTAGCCCCCACTTTAGTGAAAGGATGAACTTGCTTCAAACTCACACTAAAGTAGCCATGCATATCGAGAAGGATCCAAATACACTTATGTTAGCAAGATGGAATGACAATGATCAAGAGGAATGATCAAGCCCCCAGGATGAAGATCCCATGGAAAAATAAACATAAGAACAAAGCAAAACACATGTGGATTAGAAGAAGAAAAGGGAGAATTGGATCAAGCTTCGATCCTACTAGTTGTAGATTACATCTAGGTTGTGTGTGAGAAAAAGAGAATGCATACTCACTCTGGGGTGATAGAACTCATGGTGGTCCACTAAGTGAGAAAACCCAAAAGGTGAGAAACATATTCTAGTTGGTATGCACTCACAAACACATAAGTGGCTATGGGGAAATTCATGTTGTTGAATGGGCTTCCCCCTCAACCATATTAAATTTAAACCTCCTGATAACTTTAACAAGGTGCCACAAAGGAAAATGTCAGTTCATGCTTCATGAGACAAGAAAGGGTTTGTATGCTTAGAACTCATGAACAAATGCAAAGGTACCATAGGCATGCAAGTTGCATTATGAAAGGTGGTAAAAATGCAAAAATACAAAATGGAAAATATGTTCAAAGGAGTCTTGTTAAGTTCATGTAAGGTCTGTCACTTAGGGATTATTGTGTCTAATGTCTCCAAGAGAGGACCAATCAAAGAATAAAATATTCACAACTTAGGGGATGTAATGTGTCGCATCATACCACTAAGAGGAATGTAATATGATTTAAGATAAACCACACTTATGAAGGAAATCACACCCAATGTCATCCACAAAGTGACAAACACATTGTATGAAGTGATAAGGCTACACTAAGAACCAAAAATTGAAATGAAATGATGCCAATGTTATCCCCCCACTTTAAAGGAATTGCTACACACCATTATGTGAGCAATTAATTTAAAGTAGCAAAGGGAAAAAAGGAAAAAAAGAAAACAATACATGAGAGCTAATGCGGAAAGCTCCTATGCCAAGTCATATGTTTCCGAGTAAGGCTACTTCATGTAAACAAAAAGGAGAACAAAAGAAAGGGAGTTCCCCCCCAGAAAGGAACACACCAAATGCATAAGGGATCTATGGATTTGGGGTCAGTATGCTCATTGCTGCAATGTTTTTATGAAAGAGCTTGGAACTATCATCATTGCCCAAAGCACATAGAACTAGAAGAATGACACAAAGAGAGTGAAAAGAAGAGAAAAACAAAGTCCTATTTTGGGTCAACATGGAAGATACATTATAGTCTCAATGCTTTTCATCATCCTCAAAGGAAAACTCTAGAAAAAAGAAAAGGAAAAGCATTTGGGTCAACATGAAGGAGACATTTCAGTCTCAATGCCTTGTGTCATCCCCAAAAGGAAAAACACAAGAAAAAAATATTTAAAAAAATAAAAATAAAAGGAAAAGGGATCTTTTGGGTCAACATGGAAGAGGCATTGGGCCTCTCAATGCTTTGCACCATCCCCAAAAGGAAAACACAAAACCAAAAGTGAAAAAGGAAATGGACGACATATAGAAGAATAGAGGTACAAATAGAGGAAGTGCACAAAGAGAGAGAACATCAAACACACATTATAGGGGAACATGATGTGCACATAAAATCATGTAAAAGGAGCTAGTAAAGCAAAGGTAATTCAACCATTAACGTGTTATTGGATCCTCAATCTTAAGAAGTATAAGTGGAAGGTAAATAATGTAGTTAAGAGACAAGAACAAATGCATTACTAAGATGAGGTTAACAACTTCTTTCCCCCCACCGAATGTGAGTAAAGAATGAGCCAAGAAAGGTGATGGGAGGGATCATGCAATAGTGAGAATGAAAAATTCTACAACTATGGCATGATAAAAGGATTTTGTTTTAAGGGATGATGGGAAAGCAATCAGTATTAGTGAAGTGATACTTGCTCAATATGTCATTCAACATTTGACATTCTTCAATTTGATGTCGAAGAACACAATGATATTTGAAATATGGTATGTTAGAATCTTTAGGACAGATGACCAACCTATTCATTGGTGGTAAGAGTATTTAAGGCCTTTTTTTAAAAGTAGTTGAAGTCTCCTTTCACATTCAGGTGGAGGATGAGTAGGAAACTTGAGAATTTTCAATTTTTAAGGTCATTTTCATTTGCTAGATTCTCCTTTTTCATGAATGGAAGGAGGAAGAGGGCCCATGGGTATCCTAGCATCCTTGACATCAAAATCAGGTAATGGGCATTCTCATGGAAGGAGAATCCAAGATCACTGTACCATCATCTCGAAGTCTCCAATATTCAAAAGGAGGCTTATTAGCATGAGGAGGATCTTGATATCCTAGTCCTATTGTATTCTCTTATATTGGTTTTTTTTTTAAAAGTTGGTGAATGTTATGCTCATTTGTTGTGTCACAACCTTGTTTACTTAGGATAGTAAAGAATTCTCCATATGTTTCTTCAAGGTTGATGGGAGTATTTGTGAGTTTGTGGTCATAAAATGGTTGATGATGTGTTTTTTTAGAGGAACTAGGTCCACTTGATGGAGGGATCTTAGGTCCTTCTTGAGTTTTGAGATGTAGGTATCGAAAGTGATTAGGAGGTGCAACAGTAGGAAGATGTGGTGGTTTCATGGATGGGTAAAAGGTTGCATTAGCTTCAAGGTTATCAAGACATTTGTTTAAGAATGTGTTCATTCTATCATCGTCTTCTCCAATGATGTATACATCATAAGGAGGACAATCATGAGGAGTTGAAGGAGCATGAGGAAGTTCAATGTCATTAGGATCACAACCAAAGGCACAATTGGACATGTCTACCAAGGATTTTAATGAATTCCAAAACTTATTAAAAGATAAAGCCATGATGGCAATGAATTCAAGTAGACCAAGATGCAAGAAATGGAAGAAAATAGAGAATCTGAAAAGTATAACAAAAAGTAACTACAAAAAACTAAAATGCAGCAAATACCCAAAAAATGCCTAAAAATCTTGTTTGAAATGTGCAGGTGGACTGATTCGCCCAGGGTGGCGAATGAGTCCAAGTATGGTATTTTTTTTATGTTTTTTAGAAAATTAAAAGTGATTTCAATTCTTTTTAGATGCAAACTAATGATGCAGATGCAGATTTTTAGTTTTTCAATGATATGATATGCAAAAATGAAATCTAAATGAGTCTTTCACTAATGCAATTTAAGAACCCTAGGATGCAAAAACAAAAAAAAACCTAATTGAATGTTGGTGCAAATGAAACCTAGGATGGAAGATGCAATTGAAATCAGAAAGATAAAGTGTTCAATATGTAGGTTCACCAAAATGAACCATAGATTTTTGGGAATGAGATTTATAGGCTACTCTTGCACTCTTAGGATGTTTCACCTAAAAGGAGAGAGATAAACCCCACTAAAAATCTATGTGGTTCACTTAATCCAATGTATGTATGATATGATTAATACTAAATGAGATGATCTAAATGCAACTAAGCAATGTAATTGACTGATTATGAATGAAAAATCTAAGAAATATGCAATGTTTGAAAACATAATGTGATATGCAAGCATGAACTAAAAGATAAACAAATGCAAAATAGGATTGAAAGCAGGCTAAAAAAATTGCACCTGGGAAATGAATGATGAATCCAGAGTGATTTGAATGCTAACAAAAATAAGTGCAAATCACTAGTGGGAATCATTCGCCACTGATGGCGAATTAGTCATGCTTCTGGCAAAAAGTCCTGAAAACTAGTTTTTGACTGTCGGGATCCAAAATCTGACAAAATCTAGTTTTCCATCCTTAAGGTGGGACTCACTCGCCACTAATGGTGAATCATTCCTCTTCCAAAATTTTGTGAAATCAGGGACCAATTCTATAACACCAGATCTAAACTTGTCTTCTTATCAAGTTAAAAGAGTCAAATGTGCATAAAATGGATAGTAGGTTGTCTCCAAGCTTGAAATAAGGTTGATTTGACTCGAAATACTTTGTTGACTTCTTGACCACCTTTCAACACCTAATTGCTTGATAAATCTACATACACAAGTTTGTAAACACACATGCAAACAGGGGAAAATCGTTAAGGGTTAGGTTATAGGGATTTTCCTGGTCAAATCCCACTTTGGTAATCAAAACCTTAATGAAGAAATGGAATGAAATGAACAAGGAAAGATGAATAAACAACATGCAAATTTCCTAAACTCGCCACAACTTTGTTGAAGAAATCTAAATTTATATCAATTGCTACTCCAAGATACTTAATTGATGTTTGATTGAATGATGCAAAGTGCTCAAATGTGAATTGAATGCTTAGTGAATGAGGAGATTTCTTGAATGAATTAGGAGATGTAAAATGAGGAGAAAAACACTTATTTATACACACTTGTGCCTTAGTAACCCAATGATACCTCATCACAGGTCGACATAAGGTAATTTTAAATAAAAACCAGACAAAAAATTTGAAATGTTTTGAATTTTGAGCCAAGAGGGACTCATTCACCACCCATGGCGAATGGGTCCCACCTTGGACTTTAAAGTGGGTGTCAGGAATTAAGTCACATTTAATGTTGTTTGTCAAGTGTACATTCAAAATCACACTTAATGAAGCCTTATGAGTGCATAAAGGGGTCAAATAAAGTATAAGAAAGGTGTAAATAGTGAAACTAAGCCTAGAAAAGCATGAAATCTTGTTACCAGACTTTACAACACTTCAAAATAAGACTTGATAAGTGATGAAAAGGTGATTTTTAGGTGAATTGTAATGAATAGAGTCTAGAAAAGTGTAGAAATGTGTTACAAAACTTCACAACACCTTCACAAGATGTCATAATTTGAATTTTAAGGAGCTAATATGAATGTTTAAGCCACATTACAACATTAAATCAAAGCAAAATGGACCAAGCATCATGAGAGAAAGACCTAAGAGACCATGAAAAATGTCTAAGAGAAATTTTTCGATGGTACAAGAAAAGAGGGACATGTAGTTACCATAATGTTGTATGATACTAAAGGCATTTGGAGAAGTGATGTAATAGTACACCATTTCACCCTCTAATTATTTTTATACTAGCATGGGAAAAGGTCATGCACTTTTAGTAAAGGTTTTATGTTTTGAATGTAGTTGAATTGTAGACTCTAAAGCCTCATATCCCATGAATCATTCATATAATCAACTTCATTATCTTTATAATAGTATTACTTATTATATTAGAATGAGTAACTCTTTAGAAATTTTAATGGGACTATATATATGATTGATGGTTTCATTGAGTATGTTATCACTGTTCTTGATATTTCTACTACTCTTATATTTGTCTAGAATATATTTATCATTTTGGGGGTAGGATAGTTGAGTTTTTATCACACTATGCCCATCATCAATAGATATTTGTTGATTTAGGTAGAGATAATCATGAGTCTATATTGAAAAAAATTCATTCTTCTAAGTCATCTAGTGGTTCATCATGCATTTTCCATATAAATTCCTTGAGTAAAATTTAGCATAAAATTTTTGGTCATATCAACTATGGGTATCTATAATAGTTTAGTACATATGAGATGATAGTTGGTCTTCCTAATATTTCATGCATAGAGGGTGGTTTTTGAGGATTTTTTCTCGGTAAACATCATTAGGTACCCTTTCCTATGGCCCACTCTACTTCTACCTTATTATTGTTGGTACATATTTAACATATGTCCAATTTCCCACTATTTTTAAAGAGATAAGTATGTTATTAACTTTATTTATCATTATTCTCATCACATATGGATGTACTTTCTCAAGTAAAATAGTTATCTCTTCATAAATGTTAATAAATTTAGGGTGTTTGTGGAGAACCAACCTAGCTCTTATATTGGATGGTTATGCATAGATAATGGATGATTATGTGAACTAGGAATTTTAAGACTATTGCATTGGGAATGTAACTCATCATTATTTTATTTTTTCTTATAAACATTAGAAGAAGTGATTTTATAGAAAAACTAATAGACCACTCAAGAAGATGACCAATTATATTATTTAAAGTCTCGGTATATGAATCCATCCTTTTGGGATAATGCAATCAATTGTTCTAACTATACTTAGAACTAAATTACACACAAGGTAGTTCTTAATATAACTCTAGAGGAGGCTTGGTCTAATATCAATCTTGATGTTTTATTCTATAGGATATTTGGTATTGAGGCTTATGCATTCATACAAAATGGTCAATATAAGGAAATAGAGAATAAGATCCCACCATTCATTTTTATTGGTTATTGTGAGGATGTGAATGATTATAATTTGTTTAATCCTACCATGAGATATTCCTACTTCCATACTTGCTAAGATGTATAATTTGATGAGTATTTCCCATAGTTAGACTCTTATTTATCTCATGAGGGGTATGTGTAGGATTATGATGGGCCAAAAACTGGCAATATGATGGGTATGTATGTGGCTGATGACTATTTTTTTACCCAAAATTGATGAAATGAAAAGGGATTTTAAAGGATATTATCAGCTTTCCACCGATATAAATTATTCTTTACTTTGAATTTAATAAGTAATTATTATTCATTTTCTATTTAAATTACGACTAAAGTCCTGATTGATAGGTTTTTTTGAAAAACATCTATAGCTTTCAAATGGTATCACATTTTTGAATCCAAAGCATGCATCACATTCTATGCTTCGCATACTATAGGATTAAAA
Organism: Sequoia sempervirens; assembly: GCA_007258455.2. Classification (NCBI taxonomy): domain Eukaryota; kingdom Viridiplantae; phylum Streptophyta; class Pinopsida; order Cupressales; family Cupressaceae; genus Sequoia; species Sequoia sempervirens. The sequence goes on along the minus strand of VDFB02000008.1, from coordinate 322,756,798 downwards.
AGAAAAAATGAATTTCATGAATTTTGACCAAGTTAAGGTGGTCGACATGCTGCTTTTTATATTTTTTAAAATTGTAATAAAAATTCATAATTAATTATTTACTTGGAAAAAATTACAAAAAATATGCATCACATCAGGGCATGAGTCCTCTACTTATATCTAAAATCTTATAAAAAATATTATCATTTTATTGTGGTTAGGTGGTCAGATAGACACCTACTTCTTATTTTTCCCCGAAATTTAAGTACCACTGCATTGAAATTTCAAAATTTCACCAAATACATTTAAAAAAAAAAAAACTTAGTATTTTAGAAACTACATTCAATTTTCTACAAATTCTATTCTTACATATTTTTTAAATAATATAGATAACTTATTCAAATTTTTACGTCAAGTTGCCTAACTCTGATTTTTCTCATTTTTTTGCCACTTAAGGGCCTATTTTTTCCATGATGATCCTGCACATACCTTGAGGATACATATGTACAAGAGGATAATTCAAATCATGGTTCTATAACACCACCTCCTACTCCACCACTTCTTCCCCTATCACTCATTTTTCCTTGATGGGACCATAATACTATTTAGGAGGATATATCTTTAGCTATTGATACAATAACTTGTTACCACACTCATTCATAGTCTTTTGGAACTAGCCTTTTGAATCATTTTATATCTACTAATCTGTAGAGTTTTTTAAAGGCTTCAAATGAGTATTCTAGAGTGGAATAGAACATAAGATTTGGTTTCTATTCCTCTAAGGAAAAGGATGGTTCAGTACAAGTGGGTGTACCACACCAAGTATTTAACAAATGGTTCTATTGAGTAGTACAAGGTATATCTTATTTTTAATGTATTTTCATAGTTTGAGGGTATTGAGTATGTTGAAATATTTTCTCTTATAGCTGAGATAGACACCACTTTCCTTGTCATTTATATTACTACATATCAAGGTTGGTCGATTTAACATATGGATGTGAAGAGTTATTTCTTGCATAGTGTTCACAATGATGTCCACATAGAGAAAACTTTAGGATTCATGTATGAATCTTCTCTTTTTTGTATGATATAATCTTATTTTTATGGTCTCAAATAAGCTCATTGGGCTTGGTATTAGAATATAGATGTTTCCCTATTTGCATCTAATTTCACACATTATCACAAGTTGATCACACCATGTATATTTAGAGACATTTATATGATATCTTTATACTATTCTTATATAAAAATAAATTTATTATAACTAGTATATCCTCCTCCATGATTCAAGATATATGACACTCATTGATGGAGCACTTTTAGATGACATATCTTGGGATTTTATACTTCTTTCTTGGTTTATGAGTTATTTAGTATACTAAGGATATCTCCTTATATGAATAGAAGAATACCATTAATTTGTCTCATTATTTTAGCATGGTTAATTAAAAGAAAAATCCTACACTATTTTAGTCAAGTGTTGTATTGACTAGACCACTTGCACCAACCTTAGCATTGATGCCACTTTTATAGATAGTTAGTGGGTAGTCTCTTGTATTTGACACAAATACATGATGATATCACCTTTATTGTTGCACTTATGTCCCATTTTTTCCATGATTATCATGAGATTCATTGTTAGGAATCCAAGCATATTTCGATGTATATTTGGGGTACTACATATTTTTTCATTCAATAAACACTAGGATATTCACATATAGTAGGCTTCACTAGTTAAATAAAACTAGGTAGGTGATGTTAATTCATACAATTCCACTTATGGGTTTGTTTTTAATATTGGTTCTTATTTAGTTGGTTAGTCTTGTTGAGTATCAAGGTGCAATTCTTACAAGCCAATAGGTTTTTTTATTTAAGAGATTATGACATAGTTTGGTCTACCACTTGATAGTCCTACATTTAGTTGGTGTGTTAATAAAATTTATATTCACATTTCATGAACCCAATCAAGCATTAGATGATGAAGTAGATCAAGAATTTCATTTGAAAACTTATTCATTGTAGCATAAAAAATTGTCACCCTTGACAATTTCACACTAGGTTTAGCTCTCTCTTATGTGCTTGGACCCAATTATGTATTTAATTACCCATTTTATAAACATCTTCAAAAAATAAAACATGGGAAATTGGATTATGCATTCAATATTTTCCCCTAACACTTTTGTGCCTCAAAAAGAATGGGTCTAGTCTAGGGTTCCCTATGCCTTAGACCACCACTTTTTGGCTCCATTTTAAATAAGTCAATGTCAATATTTTATTATTTGAAAATTTTGAAATTATTTTTTGGCTATTGGCAATTTTTTTTTGGAAATTAGATTAATTGCATATAAAATACATAGTATTTTAACAATTTTAATCCTAGTAATTTTAGTTGAGCAATTATACTTTAAAAATAATTCAAGAGTGATCAAGAGTAGAATTATCAAGATTATTGAAACATTTTATCATTCAAGAATCATGTCATATGTTATGTAAGTTTGTTCATGTTTTGCATGCATTTTGTTTATGAGCACTACCACATGTAGGTATTCAAATAAATTCAAGTGAAGCAACAATTAATCCTTGAAGGTAATGAGTATGAATTTATTCCATCAAGGAGATCAAATATAAGTGGTGAGTTGTAGAAAATTGACAATTGATTACTTTCTTATAATTATCCTATATCCAACAAATGATAATATCTCTTTTATGATATAAATTTCCATATGGATGTAGAAATTCCAACACAGGGTTTGACTTAAGTAATCCCCTATATGGCACAATCCTTCCCATTTTTCTATCTATGTGTAGCATCAAAAATTGTCACCCTTAACAATTTCACACTAGGTTTAGCCTCGCCTATGTTCTTGAACCTGATTATGTGTTAATTACCCATCTTATAAACATCAAAAAATCAAACATCAAAAATAAAATTATGCATTTAATATTTTCCCCCAACACTTTTAGATCTCAAAAAGGTTGGATCTATTCTAAGGTGCACTATGCCTTAGACCACCTCTTTTGGCTCTACATTTGAATATGTCAGTATCAATAATTTATTATTGGAATTTCCAATTTCATTTTTCATCCATCGGTATTTGATTTTCACAAAATTAGAATAATTGTAAATAAATGCTAGTCATTTTATAATTTGAAACATTAAGCAGCCTAGAAGCACACTTAGCAATTTTGGAGAGAAAATTGAAGATCCTAAAATTAGTCAAGAGTAGAATTAGTAGCATTATTACAACACTTTCATCAATCAAGTTTAGGTTTGCAATACATCAAAAAGAATGAAACAATTTGTGTGAAAGGAGATATTATGATCAATCATGCCAAATCATGAATATTTGTTGAGTTATGCTCTACATGCTAGCTTCAACAATCCATTGTGTATGTGAGCTAACTTTTTGTAAGTCAATAAAAAAATCAAGGCATCCATTAGTCAACTTTTGTGGCAGCTTATGTAACATCACTTCATCAAGGGTTTCACATCAAGGTAATGTTATCAATTTTCATTTATCAATTTTAGTCAATGATTATTGTTTTACCCTCTTCCCATTGTAGGGAATACCCTCTTGATCATCGTGAATCATTGTATGTGGAGGTATAAATATCAATACATGGTTTCACTAAGGCAAGCCCCTATACAACACAAATTTTTCCCCCATTTTCATGTGTGTAGGTAAGATATAGAGTTTTAGTAAGTGACAATCTCAAAAAATAGAGTGTATACCTTAATTCACATCTCAAAACTTTTAGATCTAGAAAGGAAAGATTCCAATCTAGGGTGCACGACACCCTAGAATAGCTGATTCAAGCTCAAATTTCCTTCATAAGGGTTCAACCTCATAAGGGTTCTCATTTCTTCCTCTCCTATAGAGGGAAGCTCTCTCATATTGAGGTCGAGTTTGGGTTGTTGTTCCAAGTGGGCTGGTGTTGAGAATGGTTATTTCTCCTCAATGTTCTATTGTGCTCTCTTAATCCCCTATTGAGGTGGAGTTTGGGTTGTTGTTCCAAGTGGGTTGGTGTTGAGGATGGTTATTTCTGCTCAATTTTCTATTGTGCTCTCTTAATCCCCTTTTGAGGTGGGGAGCTTGGAAGTGTTGGACCTATTAAAAATAGGGATTGGTGTTTTAGAGGCTTTGCTATTTTGGTGGTGTTGATTCCTTTGTCTCAATATGGATCTTCTTTCTCCTATAGTGTTGGGGAGGAAATTTAGTTGATGGGGTTCTCTACTCCATTAGCATTTTTGCTATTTATAGCTTAGAAATTTGGTTCTCTAAGAGACAAGTTTTTTGTGAGATGGCTATCTTAGGAAGTTTTGATGGGCTCAAATTTTCAAATCATGTTAATTTTTTGGTGGTTTGGGTCTAAGGTCCCATTAAACCTACATGTATTGGTTTGAAGTATTATTTGTTTTGTCCACCCTTGGGGTGGTTATTGTTGAAGGCTATTATTTTGTAGCTTTATGGGTGGCCTGCTGGCCTATTCTACTAGCCATGAGGCATGTTCTTATTGGTGGTTTTGGTTTCATGTTCCATTAAAACCTGCATGTAATGGTTTGAAGTTTGATTAGTTTTTTCCACCCTTGGCATGACTATTGTTGATGGTTGTTATGTTGCAGCTTCGTGGGTGGCCTGTTGGTCTATTCTACTAGTTGTGAGGCTTATTTTTCTTTGGACACTTTTTTTGGGCTAGATCTAATGGACATGAGGCATGTTTCATGTTATTGTATGGGATTAGGGTCCTAAACCCTTCCTTTTTAATCAAAAACATTATCTCACTATCCCACATGCCAAATTTCTTTAGTTGAGTATCTAGGAAAATGTATTTAAGGGCATGTCTTGGATCATTAGGAGAATAAATCATTCACATATAATTTTTAAAAGATTAATTGAAAAATACATGCATGCATTATGATTTATCCTTAGTTGATAAAATGATGGAAAATGGGGTAGGTGCTTTCATATGGTTTAGGACATAGAGCACACCCACTTTCCAATTATTTCATTCAAGGATAACCCTAGAGATCTCAAAGAAAAAGAGAATGAGATCTTGCAATAAGATTGTCCTAGGGGCTGATTGTAAATTAATGAGGGGTTCACCACCAAGCTAGAGCTTGGAAATATAAATAAAATGCAAATCAAGATGTTGAACCCTAATATGATGTAATATTTAAGTAAATGACTTAGAAAAATATGTAAAACAAAATAAAAAGTTGTAGGATGGAATGTGTGCACCTGGAAAGCTGAAGATGACTTGATGGAGCTCTGAAATGCTAAAAATAGTGACTTTAATGTTGATTGGGACTCATATGTCAGGCTAGGCAGATCAATCCCAAATCTAGGTTTCTATGCAAAAATAGGAATCTGGCAAATGGGTATCTGAATCTTTAAAAACCTAAATTTTGACTTGAACTAGGACTCATATGTCAGAACTAGCGTATCAGTCTAGTTAGGGTTTTCTAAAGCTTTAAAGTCTAAATATGGTCTCAAGGTCTTCTTTGTGCTTCCCAATTGATTTCTAGATCTGAAACCCTGATTTTCAACTTGTAGAAGTCCTCCAAGTATCTCCAATTCAAGGTGACAACTTTGACAATTTTAGACACTTTAAAAAAATTCTCTAATCTTTCTCTTGAATGTATCTTCAACCTAAACCTACAAATCACACAGCAAAGAGAGGGAAAAATGTTGTTTTGTTAGTGGATAGGGGTTTTCCTTGGTCAAAACCTATTTTGGTAATCAAACCTTTAAATGAGATAAAATAGGAATGAAGAATGATGAATGAACAAAACATGATGTTGCAATTCACCAAACCCTAGCAATAAAGTGTTGCAAACATGTATGAGATGGCTCCAATGGATGTAGATCTTGACTCTTTCTTGGATAAGATGGATCTTGAATGAAATGCTAGCTTGAATCATGGAACCCTACATGACAATTGTTATCACAAAGATAAACATGGTACATGAAGACTTTGACATGATACTTGATGCTTGAAGAATGCTCCAAAATGCTTGGTAATATGACCTTGAATGCTCTTGCAAACTTAAATTTTCTATGAGGATGCTCATTCAACTTGCTAGGTGTAAAATGAGTGAAATAACCTTGTATTTATACTTCATTATGCAAATTTTCTCGAAATTACAACACTAAAAGCTGACATCGGATCTAGGAGGATAAAATCCCACCAAAATTTTGAAATAATTTTAATTTTGGGCCACACGGGACTCGTACACCCTAGGTGGTGAATGATTCCCATTAGGCATAATTTATGGGACCAAATTCAAAAATGCATGGAAAGGTGTAAAACTGGGACTAGGACCCAAAAACATAGGTGGGACTCATACACCCAAGGTGGTGTATGAGTCTTAGATCACTAAATCTAGGCCACACAACCTGAAAAAACCTAAATTATGATTGGAGATTAATTTGTGTTGGGATTATCCTCAAAAAGGTGTTAAATGAGGCTTGTGGATGTAAAATAAGGCCAATTAAAGAATAAAGAAGCCCAATTATTTATCAAAACCCTAGAAAAGTGTGAAAGTGTGTTACAAAACTTTACAATACTCCAAATAGGGTAGAAATTAGCTCATTTAATTCACAAGGCCCCAAGACCTAATGTGAATATGTTAGACATATTACAACATTAAATCAAGGCCATGTTAGGGGGTACTTTTTATGTCAATATATCTAGCCCGCACTTTAGTGAGAGTATGAACTTGCTTCAAACTCACACTAAAGTAGACCAACGCACATCAAGAGGGGTCTGAATGCACCATTGCTAGTAAGATAAGATGACCATGATCAAGAGGGTTGCACAAGCCCCCATTACCAAGGTCCTATGACAAACCAACATAGGAATAAGAGAACATGCATGAAAATGATATAAAGAGAAACAACAAGGCACAAGCATACATCGCCAAAGACAAGGAGAGAAGAAAAGAAAAAGAAGGGTGGAACAAGCTTTGACCATTTTTCCATCATGATGTGGATCAGATATAGGTTGTTTGTCTAAAAAATGCATGCTCACTCTAAGGAAATGAAACTCTAGGTTGTCTATTGGGTGAGCAATGCAAGAAGGTGAGACACATACACCCACAGTTGGTATGTGATCTCTCACACACACACATGAGTGGCTAAGGGAAATTCATTCCCTCATTCAACCTCCCATCAAACCATACCGAATTTATACCTCCTGATAACTTTGATAAGGCACCACATAAAAATTAACTTCAAGCTTCATGAAGCAAGAAAATCTTTGTATGCTTGGAGCTCATGAACAAACAAGATGGCTCCACAGGCATGCAAAGTTTGTTATGCAAGGTGGCCATATAACTAAAAAATGAAAATGCAATAATAAGGAACATTCAAAGGATTCTTTCTTAGTTCATATGAGTTCCTAACTTAGGGGGAGTTGTGCCTAATGTCTCCAAGAGAGGACCAATCAAATAATAGAAGATTCACAACTTAGGGGATGTAGTGTGTCACATTAAGCCACTAAGAGCAATGTAATATGCTAAGAGATATCATGCTCTTGAAGGACACCACATCCAATATCATCCACAAAGAAAAAAAAATCACATAAAGTAAGAAGACTACAGCATGAACCATAAAAAAGGAAAATGCAAAAGAATAATGCCAATGTATGCCCCCACTTTAAATAAATTGCTAAACACCATACTGTGAGTAATCACTTTAAAGTAGCAAATGATAAATGCTAACAATAAATAATACATGAGAGCTAACTTGTAAATCCCTATGCCAAATCATATGTTTCTAAGTAAAGCTATGTCATGCAAAAAGAAAAAGAGAGGGGTTTCCCCCAAAATGAAAATCCAAACACATAAGGGATCTATGGATTTGGATTCAGTATGTTCTTGTTACAATGTTTTTAGAGAGCTTGGAATTTTCATCATTCCCCAAATACACAAAACTGGAAGAATGACACAAAGAGAGTGAAACCAAATAAAATCCTTTTGGGTCAATATGGAAGAGACATGAATGTCTCGATGCCTTATGTCATCCCCAAAAGAAAAACACAAGACAAAGAAAATATAAAGAAAATTAAAGGAAAATATTTTGGCTCAACATGGAAGATACATGAATGTCTCAATGCCTTGCATCATCCCCAAAAGGAAAACACAAGACAAAGAAAAGATAAATAAAAGTGAAGGAAAATATTTTGGGTCAACATGAAAGAGACATGAATGTCTTGATGCCTTGTGTCATCCCCAAAAGGAAAACACAAGACAAAGAAAAGATAAATAAAAGTAAAGGAAAATATTTTGGGTCAACATGGAAGAGACATGAATGTCTCAATTACTTGTGTCATCCCAAAAGGAAAACACAAGACAAATGAAAAGATAAATAAAAGTAAAGGAAAATATTTTGGGTCAACATGGAAGAGACATGAATGTCTCAATTCCTTGTGTCATCCCAAAAGGAAAACACAAGACAAATGAAAAGGAAATAAATTTCAAAGATAAAGGATTTATGACATATAGAATAATGAAGGTACAAATAGAGGAATGTCACAAAGAGAGAGAGAGAGATACATCAAATAAAACAACATGATGGATCACAATACTCACATGAAATCATATAAAAGAAAAAGACATAATGCAAAAGACTAGTAAGGCACATGTGAGTTAACCTAGCTAAAAGGACACTGACAAATGCATGTTACTAGGAAAAGGAATTCTAAATCTTGCCCCCACTATGTGTAAGACAAGAATGAGCCAAGGTAGGTGATGGGAAAGATCATGTAATGGTGAGAATGCAAGATTCTACAGATATTACATGAAAGGAGCAGAAGGGTCTCGCTTTAAGGGATTATTTCTATGATATCAAGCTTTTTGAATATTTATTGTAAAGCACGACACTCATCAGTACTATGTCCAAGAACTCTATGGTATTGACAATGCGATGTGTTTGTGTTCTTAGGATTTGGTTTTTGGTCTTCTCTTATGGGAGGTAATGTAATCATCCCTCTATGTAAAAGTATCTATAAATTCCTTTCAGTATCGATTGGTGGGTAAGGGAATTGTAATTTCTTTAATTTGTAAGTTCTTTTGCGCTTGCTAGATTCACCAATTTCTCAAGTTGACTATTGAGGAGGACCTAACATGATCCTATCATTGTTAGGAGGAATTTTTTTCTTTAGGATGGAGGACATTCATGTCAAGAGGAGGATCTTGATATCCTAACCCTTTTGTACTTTCAATCGGTATTTTCTCTAAATATCCTAAATTCATGTTCACTTGTTGTATCACATCCTTCTTTAGTCAAGATTGTAAATCCTTTTCCATATGTCTCTTCTAGGTTGATGAGAGTGTCTGTCACTTTGTTAACATAGAATGGTTGAGCATTTACTTGCTTAGAGGAACTAGGTTCACCTATTGTAGGAAAATTAGGTTCAACTTTTGTCTTGGTTTTAGGATGTAAGTAACCAAACATCTCAGGTGGTTGTATTATAGGGGGTATTGGTTGTTTCATTGATGGATAAAAGGATGCATTAGCTTCAAGGTTGTTAAGGAAATGATTTAGGAACTTATCCATGCTATCATCATCTTCTCCAATGATGTCAATATCATGAGGAGGACATGCATTATGAGTTGAAGGAGCATGAGTAAGTTCAATTTCATTAGGGGAATTTCTAAAAGCACAACTTGACACATCCAATAAAGACTTCAAGGATATCCAAAGCTTACCAAAGCACATATCCATGATGCAAATTTCAAGTTCTAAACTATGCAACAATGTGAAATGAAATGTTCTAGATTCAATTTTCATTTTAAGCAATGCACAAGGTGGACTAATTTAGACTAGATGCAATGAATTGAATGAAATAGAAAGCCTGTAAACTAGAACAGAAAGTTATCAACTGCAAATAGGAGCACAAAAATAGAATTCTAAAAAATGCAGTGCAGAATCTACACTAGGACTGATTTTCCCAGAGGGGCATATGAGTCCCAATGAGGGTTTTTTTCAAAAATTTCAAAAAAATTCAATTGATATTGATGAGATTTTTATGTTGTATGATCTAAAACCTAAGTGTAATTTTAATGATTTAAGATGCAACAATGCAAGCTATATGCACTTTCACTAATGCAAAATTAGAAACCTTAGAATGTCAATTAACTAATTCAAACCCTTATGCAATGTTAATGAAATCAAGATCTAGGATGATAATGCACTCCAAATCAAAAATATGATGTTCTAAATGCAGGTTCACCAAAATGAAATGTTGGAAAATGGGGTAGGTTCTTTCATATGGTTTAGGACATAAAGCACACCCACTTTCCAATTATTTCATTCAAGGATAGCCCTAGAGATCTCAATGCAAAAGAGAATAAGATCTTGTAATAGGGTTATCCTAGGGGCTGATTGTAAATTAATGAGGGGTTCACCACCAAGATAGGGCTTGGAAAGACAAATGTAATGCAAATCAAGATGCTTAACCCTAATATAATGTAATATTTAAGTAAATGACCTAGGAAAATATGTAAAACAAAATAGAAATTTGGAGGATGGAATGTGTCCACCTAGAAATTTGAAGATGATTGAATGGATCCTGAAATATTGAAAACAATGAGTTTAATGTTGACTAGGACTTATATGCCAAGCTAGGTGAATTAGTCCCATATCCAAGTTTCGGTGCAGAAACAAGAATCTAGAAAATGGGTATCTGAATCTGTAAAAACCTGAATTTTGACCTAAAATAGGAAAGATATGCCAGAACTAGCATATCATCTAGTTAGGGTTTTCTGAAGCTTCAAAGTCTAAATCTAGTCTTTAGGGTCTGCTTTGTGCTTCCCAATTGATTTTTGGATCTAAAACCCTAATTTACAACCTTTAGAAGTCCTCCAAGTATCTCCAATGCTAGGTGACAACTTTGACAACTTTAGACACTTTCACAACTTTCTCCAATATTGCTCTTCAATGTATCTTCAACCTAAACCAACAAATCACTCACTAAAGAGAGGGAAAAATTTTGTTTTGTTAATGGATAGAGGTTTTCCTTGGTCAAACCTCATTTTGGTAATAAAACTTGGAAATGAGATAAAATAGGAATGGAAAATAATTAATGAACAAAATATGAAGTTGTAACTCACCAAACCATAGCAATAAAGTGTTGCAAACATGTATGAGATGGCTCCAATGGATGTAGATCTTGAATCACTTGGATAAGATGGATCTTGAATGAAATGCTAGCTTCAATCATGAAAACCTACATCACAATTGTTAGCACAAAGATAAGCATGATGCATGAAGACTTTGACATGATACTTGATGTTTGAAGAATGCTCTAAAATGCTTGATAATATGAGCTTGAATGCTCTTGCAAAATTAAATTTTCTATGAGGATGCTCATTCAACTTGATAGGTGTAAAGTGAGTGAAAGAACCTTGTATTTATACTTAATGATGCAAATTTTCCCAAAATTACAACACTACAAGCTGACATCAGATCTAGGAGGATAAAATCCTACCAAAAAATTGAATTAATTTTAATTTAGAGTCACAGTGGACTCATAGCCCAAGGTGGTGAATGAGTCCCATTAGGAATAATTTATGGGACCAAATTCAAAAATTCTTAGAAAGGTGTAAAACCAGGATTAGGACACAAAAACCTAGGTGGGACTCATACGCCGAAGGTGGCATATGAGTCCCAGATCACTAAATTTGGGCCACACAATCTAAAAACACCTAAATTATGATTCGAGGTTGATTTGCTTCAGGATTATCCTAGAAAAGATGTGTTAAATGAGGCTTGTGGATGAAAAATAAGTCCAATTAAAGCATAAAGAAGCCTAATTATTTATGAAAACCCTAGAAAAGTGTGAAAGTGTGTTACAACACTCCAAATAAGGAACAAATAATCTCATTTAATTCACAAGGTCCCAAGACCTAATGTGAATATGTTAGACATATTACAACACTAAATCAAGGTCATGTTAGGGGGTACTTTTTCCGTAATTACAGTTGAATTAGTCCTAATCTCATATCAAGTTTAGCAACAATAGTTTCACAACATTGCATACCTACTTAGCATGTTTAGAAACTATTATAAAAATCCTAATGATAATGATTATATAGAGATTTAAGAATATTTTCCCAAACCTACAACAAGCCTCAGATTGCTTCTACAAATAACTAAATTTGAGTGACAAGTACAAAAGGAATAAAAGAGGGAAATAGTTGTAATAATTGTAGAGTGTACCACACCATCTAAATTAGGTAGTAATGCATGGCTTAGCTCAATGCCAAGCCACATGACATGGTCATATAATTGGTAGATATGAACTTGAAATGTCTATGTCATAGTGTTATAATAATGTAGTCACAGTAGGAAGGTCCAACTAAGGAATTTACAACAACATAGTTCACATAGTTAAACATACATAAGTAGAGATAAACACCAAATTAATATTGGTAAAACCACTAGCGATTGATAAAGATAAACCCCAAAAGATTCATCCACATATTGGTAAATACTCATACACATTATAATCTACCACATAAGGTAGTTTTCACATGCTAGGCCATAGCAACATGATTACAACAAGATTACACAAATGGATAACTACCACACATGACATCTACTAACACAAAAATCTAATCATGGAAATATTAATTCTAGACTTTCCACGTGGCTATATAATAACACCAAATAATTCTCACACTCTCTACTCACATAATCACACTCCACAACATATTCCTCATTACCTCTCTTCGATTCTCTAATATTATTTCCTCATTTCTACACTTATCCTTTGTTATATCCTATATATGGGTATGTGCAGGATCATGATGGGCCAAAAAGTGGTGATATGTAACTGATATGATGGCCCATGTGGCTAACAACTTTTTTTTTACCCAAAATTGATGAAATGAAAAGGGTTTTTCAAGGAGATTCTCAACTTTCCACCGATATAAATTATTCTTTACTTTGAATTTAATAAATATTTATTATTCATTTTCTATTTGAATTATGACTAAAGTCCTTATTGATAGGCTGATTGAAAAATATCTATAGCTTTCAAATGGTATCACATTTTTTGAATCCAAAATATGTGTCACATTCTATACTTCGCATACTATAGGATTAAAAAAAGAAAAATTGAATTTCATGAAGTTTTGACCAAGTCAAGGTGGTCAGACATACGAGTTTTTATATTTTTTAAAAGTTGTAATAAAAAATTCATAATTAATTATTTACTTGGAAAAAAATTACAAAAAAATATGCATCACATCGGGACATGAGTCCTCTACTTGAATCTAAAATCTTATAAAAGAATATTATCATTAAATTATTGTGGTTAGGGTGGTCAGACAGACACCTACTTCTTATTTTTTTCCCTAAAATTTAAGTACTATTGCATTGAAATTTCAAATTTTCACCAAATAGATTTTTTTTAATAAACCTAGTAGTTTAGAAACTACATTCAATTTTCTATAGATTCTATTCTTACATATTTTTAAAATAATATAGATAACTTATTCAAATTTTTACGTCAAGTTGCCTAACTCTAATTTTTTTGAATTTTTTGCCACTTAATGGCCTATTTTTTCCATGATGATCTTGCACATACCCATATCTTCCTTGATGCGCTCAATGGATGATGATCCATCCTTTATCTCTTGTTTTTGTTGAACAAGTCAACTAAGAGGGGAGGGTGAATCAGTTGTAGCAAATTTAATCTTTAAATATTTCACTGAAGATTAGATCTATTATCATTCACAAATCCTTTACTTTGCTAATATGATTAATCATTAAGTGTAAAAGAAGAAAATGAAAGAAGTAAAACCATACACACAATAATACTAGATTTACATGGAAAACCAAATAAGGGAAAAACCATGGTGAGGATTATCTCACAATATAGAGAATATTAAAACAAAATACAAAGCCTCACTACTAGAAAGGCTCACTGCCAAAACATGACTTACTGTCCACAACAAGACTCATTGTCCAACAAGGGTTAACCACCTAGAGGGCTCACTTCCATAGAATTACAAAGAAGATAGAAGAGATTTGTTACATAAAGAAAACAATCTCAATGCAATGAATGTTTCCACCACAATTTACTCACATTCTTACAGACATGCTTGAATGATAGAGTAAACCTTCAACTGAATACCTCCAGAAACTCATCGATTAGATTTCCCACTAATCTACTCAAACTTGCAACACACACACACACACACTTAATGAGGACCTAAATAAGTCCCAACATTCCTCAAGATGCTTCCATGGACTTCATGAGTAGTGTTAAACACAAGGTTGGCCAATACCTGTTTAAAATACATAAATCAATTAAGCACACATAACTTTAACATGTTCCAATCTTCGAGATAACAAATTTCACTTGAACATGACCTCATAAACTTATCCTAAGAATCTAAAGACATAAAACCCAAACAAGAATAAATACAGAGAAACTACATTTCTCCCAAACCTCAACTAGATACATAGAAAAGCACAGTTCACAACTGGTGAACATAACTCACACTATACAATGATCCAAAAACCCAAAATTTGGATATAGCAACTTCCAACAACCATGAAAAATACCTTATATCCTCACTAGCATAGTAGCAAATATTGGAACAAAATGCAGAGAAAACACTAAATACCTGCAACCTTCCTTTATTACAATTTTCTAAATATCATCAACATATACAGCCAATAACCAAAATTCATGACTTCAAAGACAACATCAACTAGTTGACAATTAGTTAACTAGTTGACATCAATGACAAAACCTTCATACTTGCAAAAATATCCCCCTTTGTTAGTGATGGAAACACATGATGTGAAAAACCATCAAAGACAACACAACTCTGAACCACTTTCTCACCCTAAGTAGGTAAACTTTTTCACATGATACTTTCTCCCCCTTTGACATCAATGGAAAAGGAAAAATAAATTTAACATTATTTTCCCCTTTGACATTAAGAACATTATAAGTACTGAATACTCCCTCTTACTGACAACACAAGATACTAACTACTCCCTCTAAGAGGTAGCCACCAAACATCAGCCCAGAAGAAATATAGATCCATAGACCCACCAAGTTGATGCATCTCCATATGAATCCAGTTCAAGAAAGGAGTGGAAATAACCCCTAACTTCTCTTAGAGATACTCAAAATTATCTTTAGGAAGATCCTTAGTAAATATGTCAACAACCTAATCCTTTGTAGGTACATACTCAAGCTTTACTCCATTCTCCACAACCTTTTCTCTCAAAAAGTGATACCTTATTGATATATGCTTTGTCCTTGACTGCATCACTATATTAATTTCACTTGTACTATCATAGAAGATATAAATTGGATCATCATACATTACTCTGTATACTCAGCCTCTAGAGTGGATAAGGAAATCGAATCTCACTTTTTACTCAACCATGACACCAATCTGCATCTGTATAGGAACTTAGTGTACAATTAGTATCCCTAGGATACCACAAGCCATAATTTGGAGTGTCATTCAAATATCTAAATATCCTCTTAACAGTAGTAACATGTTTTTCTTTAGGTTCTTCTTGAAATCTAGCCACAAGACAAATTGCACGCATGATATCAGGTCTAGTAGCAGTTATATACAATAGTCCTCCAATCATAGATCTATATTTTTTCTTATCAACCTTAGGTAAATCATCATCTTTACTCAATTTACAACCAGTCACCATAGGAGTACATACCAGGTTGGAACCATCCATCCCAAACTTCTTCAACATTTCTTTTACATACTTTGATTGTGAAATAAAAATCCCTTTTTCTGTTTGATTGATTTGCAGCCCAAGAAAGAAATTCATCTCACCAAACATAGAAATCTCAAATTCTTTTTGCATCTCTTCAAAAAACATCTTGGACATTGTTTCATTTCCTCCAAAGATAATATCATCAACATATAAAACCACTATCAAGATCTTTTCATTTTCAATTTTGAAATACAAATTACTATCTTTCATACCTTTATTGAAACCTTGTTGAATCAAGTACCTATCCAACCTTGCATACCAAACTCTAGGATCTTGCTTCAATCCATATAAATATTTCTTTAATCTATAAACCATATCTGGTTGATCCGATAACTAAAATCCTTCTTGTTGCTCCATGTAGACCTCTTCTTCCAACTCACCATTCAAAAATGTAGAGTTTACATCCATTTGGTAAAATTTAAAATATTTATGTGCAAAAAATGCCAAAAACATTATGATAGTTTCTATTGTTACCACCAGAGCAAAGGTCTCTTGAAATTCTATACCTTTTACTTGTGAGTAGACCTTACACACTAGCCTCGACTGATTTCTAACCACTTCTCCATTCTCATTCAACTTGTTTCTAAATACCCATTTTGATCCAATTATGTTTCTATCTGCGGGTCTAGGGACCAATTCCCAGTTTTGATTCATGTCAATCTACATAAGTTCTTCTTCCATAGCTTTCATCCAATTCTCAGATTTGCATGCCTCACTCACTATCTTCGATTTAACATTAGAAAGTAAACATATATTTATTTTGGCAGCAGCTTTGCTTCTTGTCAGTACTCCTTTTCTCTTGTCTCTAATGATATGATTTTCTCAATGATTCTTTTGCACATATTTAGGTGTCTTTGGTGACACCACTAGAGATTATTATTCTTGATTTTTCTTTTCCTATTCTTCCACAACTTCTAATTTTCTGTAATCAAGTTCATCAAATACATATCCATCAACTTCACTTGAATTCTTCAATGCTTCATCAACTTTGACATTTTTTCTTTCTACAATCTTTCTCAGTATTTTATTGAAACATTTGTAAGCTTTTCTTCTAGTAGAGTATCTAAGAAATATACCCTCATCACATCTAGCTCATCAAACTTTCCTAAACTTTCTCCATCCCTTCTAATATAACACTTGCTTCCAAATACCTTGAAATACTTGATTGTAGGAATTTTTCCACACCATAGCTCATAGGGGGTCTTTGTACTATTAGATTTTACTTGAACTCAATTGAACACATAAACAATAATTTGAATAGCTTCTCTCTAGTAATCTTCCAATATACTTTTCTCAGTTATCATTGATCTAATAGCTTCTTGAATCATTATGTTATTTATCTCAACAACTCCATTCTGCTAAGGAGTTCTCAAAGAAGATAACTGCCTCTTTATTATATGAACTCCACAAAACATGTTAAACTCATTGGAGGTGAATTCACCACCTTTTTCAAACATTAAACATTTTATTCTCAAATTTTCTTCATTCTCAACCATAGCCTTAAACTTATTGGAGGTGAATTCGCCACCTCTATCAGACCTTAAACATTTTATTCTCAAATTTGCTTCTTTCTTGTCTTCCATGGAGGTTTCTATGTATGCACACTTAAAAAATAGGAGGGAACTAGTCCTACATGAGGGACTTATTGTGTTAATTATGGAGCATGTAAAATCCCTTATCTCTGCCTCTTCAATTAAGGGAAAGGAGAAGGTTATTAGTGAGGTTTCTAGCTCTTCTAGCTCAGATACCATCATAGCTAAGGTTGAGGAATGGAATGAATATGGTGAGTAAGGGACCCCATCCCCTACGGCTACCTCCTCAAAAAAGAGGAAGAAGGGTAATCCTAAAGGAAAAGGAGCAACTAAGCATCTTATTCTACACGAGTTAGAGTCCCAATCTGATGGTGAGAATACAAATTGGGCTCTGGGGATTCCATGGATGATGATTTGGAAATTGGTCAAGGTGATAATGAGGTTGGCGGTAAGGAAGAGGGGTTTTAGGAGAATGTGATGACAATGGAGGCCAAGGATAAGCCTAGGAGGGTTACTAAGTGCATTTCCAAGATGAGGAACTAGGCCTTGAAAGACACGGTTACGGTCACCACATAGCTCTGCAAGGTTTTGATGTTGGAAGAATGAAGAATAACATATTATTATTCAACCTTTTTGTTGTCATTGATGTCACCATGTTATATGAGTTGCAACTGCTAGTTTAAGTTCTAGCTTGATCCAGTATCTATACTGGTATGTAGTTATTATCCTTTGTTATTTTGGTCTACAATCCTCTGCTAATGAGTATCATTGCTTATAGCTTTGGAAAATGGTTTTTGGATGTTAGAAGGTTGTATGTTCATAATATCATGTGCTCAGGTGCTCGTATGGCAAGTTGGCATTATTATGTTGTTGTACTTTGTTATCAGGTCTATCCTTGGCTAACCTAATGAATAGTTGATGTTGTAATGGATTAATTTTATGTAGCAGATGTATTTGTGACCTATCTTAGGTCCATGAAAAAATTTTGTAGCATGCTACACACTTGGATTGTTTTTGGAAAGATTTTTTGTACAATCTTGAAGCCAACATCAATATTTTTGGTGAATAAGGGTTGCATCTAATTAGGCTGGCCTAATTGATGCTTGTGAATGAGTCAAATATATATGTTGGACATTTTGAGATTGATGATGTGAAGTGAAGACAAAGAAAAAGACAAGTATGTGAAAATGATGAAGTTTGTAAAGTCAGTTTACTAACCATCAAAGGAACTGAATCAACACTTGTTAGGTGTAACTTTATCAGTTCATTTTATGGTTGTAAGCCATTTTGTTATTGTATCTCTTGTAGGAAGTGATCCTCCCATTTTGGATAGTGATTCTTGGTAGTGAGACACCCTTTGTAATATATTATAACCAATTATACTAGATTGTGAGCTAATCCTCACCATGGTTTTTCCCATTTTGGGTTTTCCACGTAAAAATATTGGTGTTCATTTGTTGTGTGTTTTTTATGTTTTGTTAATGCACTTGCTCATTTTTACGGTTATATGCATTAGACTAATTGGATGGTGTTTGTTCAATAATTTTAAGAAGGTACTAATTCACCCCCCTCTCAGTATCTTGGGTATTCAACAATTGGTATCAAAGCTTGGTTCCTCTGAAAAAGCCTAACAGCTTGAGGAAGATCTTGAAGATTGAACAAATGGATGATAAAGAAGAACTCCAAGCTACTCTTGAAGATCTTGACAAGGCTGAAAATGAAAATAGAGATCTGAAATAAAATCTTGATGAGGCAAATGAATGCATCCAGAAATTGAAAGAGAAATTAAAGAAATTCAAAGAAATGCATAGAGAAGTAAGTGAGCAATTAAAACAAGCAGCTAAAGAGATTACCAAATTGAAGGTGCAAGTGGAGGAAAAAAAGAGAATTGAATATTGTTTGAATATAGTGGTGCAAAGAAACATTGGTGAATGCACAAGGCTTGAACAAAAAGTGGTAAACCTGAAAGTAGATCTGGAGAAAGTAAAACATTGTGAAGATAAGTTCAAAACAAGCTCCACCAAGCTTGATGAGTTGATTGTTGGACAAAAACTAACTAAAGACAAAGGTGGTTTGGGAATGGAAGTAGGTGAAATCTCTAAGGCTATGCAGACCTAAAACACGGTGGATAATCAAAAGACTCAAGATAAAGGGAAAAAGACAAGAAAACCAAGAAACTTTACTAGAAGACCGCCTAGTAGACAGCCAAATTCTCAAAGGTACCCATCTTTCAATGGTGTTTGCTTTTAATGCAATAAATTTGGTCACAAGGAAACAGAGTGTTGTTCCCTTCTCTGGATAATGTTTTGCATGCAAGAAATTTGAACATAGAGCTATTGAATGTAGAACTCAGATGTTGAACTGGTCTAATGGAGGTAGAATGAATCAATGCTTTGTTGGCTACTGGTATAAGTGTAATAAGTTTGGAAACAAAGCATATTAGTGTAGATCAAGGTTTAATGGAAGTCAAACAAATTAGAAAAATGTTGTTTTCTACAACTGCAACAAACCCAGACACATTTCAAGGGTATGCAAAAGTAAAAAGGGAAAGCAATCTGATCGAGTAAAGAAGAATGAACTAGAAAAGAAAATTGACAAGAATGAGGTTAAGCAAGAAATGAACAAGATATGGAAGAAGAAAGAAAAGCAAGAAACATCAAATCTGTTTTTTCCCTCATCTGGTGCAGACATTTCCTCTGGAAATTAAGACCTAGCATGGTCTTAGGGGGAGCATTAACAGAAAATTGTTCAAACCCCTTGGATATTTGGTGTGTCAAACTTTGGCACAAAGATATGTTGTAGAGAATGAATAAACAGAGGTTATGCAAAAGGAACCAAAATAAAAGTTGCAGGCATAATCATTTGTGGAGTAAATTAGGGTAGATTTTTTATTTATAAACAAAATTTGTAAGGAATTTTGATCACTTGTGTATTTGAAGAAAGTGAAGAGTGATTTGGAGCATTCTTGAGGTGATTCAAAGAGTGAGCTATGCAAACCCTAGTTCTGGTTTTCATGAACAGAAAAAGGTATTTTACTCATCTATGCTATTGTGGGTTTGTGTGAATTATCTTTCTAAAATCATTTGAGCTCAATTTGTGGATAAATGGCAACTCATGTAGTCATTAGTGTGTTGGAAAGACCTAGACCTTCCTATAAGAAGTATTCAATGAAATTTTTTGAAGATGACCCTTTGGGCACCTTCTCATCAATTCCTCATGGTGTCATGTCCACTGAAGACACTAGAATGTACATTTGTGTCAAGATTGAGGAGTACAATCATAGAAAATTGATAGATTATGGCAGAATGAGCTCACTGGGGATGATTTCTTGATAAAACTTGAGCATGCAAATATTGTTGTAAAGAAATTGGATTAATGGAATTACTTTCCTAACTTTAGCTCCACTGTTGATGATAAATATGTTAAACCATCTCTTATCAGAATGCATGATAAGTTCTTGTGGACTAACATACCTCGCCTTATAACCAAGGAAGTCATTAAGGTAGTTACCAAACTCTATGATACCGAACTAATACCAGTGTTGAAGGTTGTGAAGAATGAAGTAGTGATGGAACTCATCAGTGCTACATTTGACAGAAGGGCTCTTGCAACAAAGCCTATTACTAATCTTGCTTTGAATTATGCAACTATAATGGTCGTTCATAATATCTACTTCACAAATAGGGAGAACTTTGTATCTGCTACAACAATTTACACCGGATATGACATGGCAACAAATGGTGTTGATTATGATTTGTGTGAACTTCTCCAGCAATAGTTATTTGAGAACTTGAAGATGACAAGGGAGAAGAAATATACATTCAAGTTTGGTTCTTTGATTGTTTGCTTATTGTCCTACTTTCTTCGAAGACTTCTCAAAAGAGATGATGTGGTGATTTTGGATACATCTAGATTGATTGCACATCAAATTTTTAACTATATGCACAATTTGGATAATTTGAAGAGTCAAGATAATGCTCTGACAACATTCTTTGTTTTATTCAAAAGCATCATGAATGAGAGAGAAAGGATTCCAAAGAAAGTTGTTGAAAAATACAAGAATGATATAATATTTCATGTCTCCTCTGATGAGTGCATGATTAAAGCTATTAAACCCCAAATTGTCTGGATTCAACCATTGGGTTATGAGATTACAGAGGATGAAGCCTAAGGCTATGTACAAGTTTTTTTGAAAAGCCCTAAAGATACCAATGAACCTAGAGTGGGCACATATGAAGTGAAATATATGGAATTTCACTTGGAGCATAGGAAGCCTATGATGAGAAAGAATGTTGATCAAATTCTTAAGAAGGTTGGCTTCTCTAATGAACATATTGCACAAGGTAGAGCCATGGGAGAGCAGATGGCTAGGGAATCATTAGGACCAAGGAGATATGGCAAGACTACTCCTTCAAAACCTATCACAACCCCTGTAGTGAAGGTTGAGCCAAATTTTTGTAGTAAAGGTAAGGATTGGCTCCTTCTGAACCCAATACAAGATCTAGTAAAAGGAAAGAAACTCCTTTGGTGCTACCAATCAAGAGAGAAAATAAGTAAAATGCTACAAGGGAAAAGAACCTTAGTATCACTCAAGAGCAAGAGGAAGAGGAGGATGACCTTGTAGCAAGATTGGTAAGGAAGATGAGAGGGAGCATGTCCTCTGGTGAAGGTGCTTCTCATGAAGCTAGTGTTGGAAGTAAAATATTTCATTATGTGTTGTCCACCGAAGAAGATGAAGAACAAGATTTTGGTGCTCATGTGCACACCAAACTAGAATTAGAGAAAGAAAAAGTGTTAGAAGAATCATCTCCTAACTAGGAAGAACAAAAGACCTCACTAGTAAGACCTGGTTCCCCTCTTAGATTGGAGGCATTGGTTGATAGATTGATACATTTTGAAGATATGTTGCAAGGCCTATAGCTAAAATGTATGATCAAGTTGGTAGAGAGGACAAGAAAACATTAATTTTGGCATTATTCAGTATTTCATTACTTTGGAAGTTAGTTGGGATTATGTTAAGAATAATATTCCTAAGAAATTGTGGGAAGCTCTAATGAAAATAAGATCAGAGGTTGAATTGGAAGAGAAGATCATAAATGATACATTTGAGAAAATTGGGTCCTCTTTGACCCCAAATGATTTGGAAACCTTCAAGAAGGTATGTTCAAAGATGTTCTAGATGATGAAAAGAGTAAATACTCTGATTACAAAGGAAAAGAAGAAAATAAATAAAATAAGGAAAGAAACTATAGAAGCCATCAGGGGTATGGCTGAGAAATATGGTATGTTTGGTGCAGTTCCATCTGGTTCTGCACCTAAATTAGGAGAAGAAGTTTCTACAAAAGTTAAGGAATACATTCCTTTAGATATAGATGATACAAATACCCTTCCATAAATAAATGATACATATATCCTTCTAGATACAAGTATTAGAAATGATCCTCCAGAAATATAGAAACAGAATGAGGAAGAAGTTGAAATAGAGAATCTTGATGTTGTCCCTTCGAAGCTAGATGAAGATGAAAAAGATAAAATTGAAGGAGAAAAGGATAAAGATGAAGGTGGAGTGAATGAAGAAGAAGGAAAAAGAAATGAAAAAGAAGAAGAAAAAGTGGTAGAAGAAGAAGAGAAAGTAGAGTAAAAAGAAGGTAGAGGAAAAAGAAAGAGTAGAGGAAGAAGAAAGAAATGGGGAATATTCCTAAAATAATTAAGAAGATCAAAGGCAGGTTGTAGATTCACAAAGGTCCCCCAGAGAATCCTCCTTCAGCGATGATGTTTTGAAAGGCTTGTTATCCAAGAAGATCAAATTCCAGCCAGTTATTCCTCTAGAACTTCTACAACTCCTCATGATTCAAGGTAGTGTGGACTTGTATAAGATTTCTCTTGTTCATAAGTTGGTGTTAGGAGACGCATTACATGCATCTGGAAGAAGAGAAATTTTAGAAAAAAATTAGTAGGGGACAAATCTTATTGATGATGCTCTCAAATCTTTGTAGGAGGCCACCCTCAGTACATCAATTGATACATCTCTCACTCCAGTAGAGAATCTAAAACTTATATTGGACTCCTTAAGGAGTATGCCTCTAGACTAAGTGAGAAGACAAGGCAAGAGGTTGAGGAGAAATTGGCAGAGAAAATGCTTTTGGAACTTAATGATAATTGTGCTCTAGCACACACCAATGTGAAAAAGATCCTAGAAGTTGTGCAGGCCTATGATTCTGAAGCGAATACTATATTTTTTTACTACATAGAGTGGTTGGATGCCACTCAAAATATCAAGGATCTCATGGACTCCATTGAGTCCCAATTGATATATGTTTCCAGTACTTGCAGTGCATCCAAAGATAGAGACAAGAGAACTAGGAATGCTATCTCTACTCATAGATAAAAATTATTTATTCTAAAAAAGTAGAAGGAAGATATCATCAGAAGATTCAGTCAGTTAGGTGACCTTGTGAGAATGGAGTACACTCTGATAGCCAATGATTTAGAAAATGTAGATAATTTAGATAAGATCAATCTGACTCTAGGTACTTAGGATGATGCAAAAGAAAGTCTGGTGGAATCAGAATCTCTAAACAAAATGTTGATAGTTGCTAAAAAGAGTTGGGAGAATGGTAAGATAACTTGGAAAGGTATTCTTAAGGAGCTTCAAGGCTCGCCATCCTCTGGGTAATGTTTTTATAGTTTTCACATTTTTTGGGACTACTCTTTGTCATTGATGTCAAAGGGGGAGTGAAGGTCATGAAGAGAAAAGGAGAGTGTATTGTACATAGGAGGTTTGTAAACTCTTTTGGAACATGTTTCCATCAATGAAAAAGGGGGATATTGTTGGAAGAATGAAGAAGAACATCCTATTATACAACCTTTGTGTTGTCATTGATTTCACCATGTTATATGAGTTGCAACTACAAGTTTAAGTTCTAGCTTGATCTGGTATTTTGTACCGGTATCTGAACCGGTATGCAGTTATTATCCACTAATATTTTGGTCTAAAATCCTCCGCTGATGAATATTGTTGCTTGTAGTTTTGAAAAATGATTTTTGGATGTTAGAAGGTTGTACGTTCAAAATCTCATGTGCTCAGGTGATCGTATGGTGAGTTGGCATTATTCTGTTGTTGTACATTGTTAGTAGGTCTATCCCTGGATGACCTAATGAATAGTTGATGTTGTAATGGATTAATTTTGTGGTGCGGATGTATTTGTGACCTATCTTAGGTCCATGTCTACATGTTGTAGCATGCTACATGCTTGAATTATTTTTGGAAAAAAAAATTGTACAAGCTTGAAACTGATAGTCAATTTTTTGGTGAATAAGGGTTGCATCTAATTAGGCTGACCTAATTGATGCTTGCAAATGAGTCAGATATATATGTTGGAAAATTTTGAGATTGATGATGTGAAGTGAAGATAGAGAAGAAGACAAGTATGTGAAAATGATGAAGTGTGTAAAGTCATTTTACTGAGCATTAAAGGAACTGAATCAACACTTGTTAGGTGTAACTTTAACAGTTTATTTTCTAACTATAAGCCATTTTGTTATTGTATCTCTTGTAGGAGGTGAGCCTCCCATTTTGGACAGTGATTCCTAGCAATGAGTCACCCTTTGTAATATCTTATAACTGATTATACTATATTGTGATCTAATCCTCACCATGGTTTTTCCCATTTTGGGTTTTCCACGTAAAAATATTGGTGTTCATTTGTTGTGTGTTTTTATGTTCTATTAATGCACTTGCTCATTTTTATTGGAGTAATTGGATGGTGTTCATGATGGAGTATTTTTAAGAAGATACTGATTTACCCCCCCTCTCAATATCTTGGGTATTCATCAGAGAAGGCTCTGGAAGAGAAGGCGGTGGAAATTGATGATTCCCCAATCTGAAACTCTCCTAATGTGGAAAATAAAGGTGAGAAAAATGTTTAGGAGGAGGATGTTGAGAAAAAGCATGAGAAGTCAGAGCCTCTAAAGGTTAATCCCCTGTCAAAGAACTTCTCCTATCTTAACGATGATTCCACCTCTATGTTTGAGCTTCTTGACATGGTGAGGGTGGGGGCTACTTGCACTTTCAAACTAGCTAAATGGACTCTCCAAGAATTTAATAGGGTCAGCATCAAGATAAGGGATTTGAAGGAGAATTTTAAAAATATTTCAGCCTCAGATATTTTGATTGATAGAATTGTTGATCTTGAGGGTTCATTCACTAATTTCAAGTACCTTTGTGAGCATTGCTTGGATGGTTTAGAAACTAAGGTATTGGATACCAATGCGGATATAAAGAAACTTCTCCATTCCTATCACATTTTGGTAAAGAATAGTGTGGATACTTTGGAGGTCCTATTTCACAAAATTAGTGAGCTTAGAGAGGACCAGTTATATTTTTCTAAGCTAATGGAGGATGAGCAATTAGCCAAATGTAAAGGGAAAAAAGGTGTGAAGGATGATGGTAAAGGCCCTACTATTAGAGGGTTGGCTGAATGGAATAAATCCTTTGAAGTTGAGAAAAAAGAATTGTTGGACATGATTGGGTTGCATAGGAACCAGCAGCTTGAGGTTGCCAACACCTTAAGCAACATGTAGTGTCCTATTGTCTATTTTTTGTTTGTTTTTCTATTGATGGGTATCGGTTTCTTTCCTGTTCTTTTGTTTTTTTTCTGTTGTTGGTTGTTGTTGATAGTTTAGTGTTTTATCCTTGGAGCAGCATTTTGTACCTCATAGTGTTTTTATTTTTGGGCACTCCTGATGTCTTAGTTTAGTATCTTTTGAGAAGCATTTTGTATCCTAAGTTGTAAAGGGTTCTAGGTCCCTTCAAAACCTATTTTTCCTATATAATCAAAACCATAGCCTTAAATTCCTTGAATCTATCTAATGCATTAGATTTTTCTCTAAGAAAAGTGGCCCATGAATATCTAGAGTAATCATCAATTAGAATCATAAAATACCTATCACCTTGTAGACTTCTCACTCTTGTAGGACCATAAAGATTTGTATGAATCAAGTCCAGTAGTCTAGTAGTTGATTGTTCCTTTGACCTAAAGCATTTTCTAGCTTGCTTTCCAAACTGACAATCCTTGAAAATAGTATTAACAGGATTTGTAATCATTGCTAAATCTCTCATAGCTTGTACAACATTGATTCTCACCATATTATAAAAATTCATGTGACACATCCTTCCGTTCCATAACCAATTGTTATTAATCTGAGACATAAAGCAATGTCCATCAACACCCTTAAGCTGATAAATATTTCCTTCAAAATTCTTTCCTACAGCAATCACTATTCTAGATCCTTTCCTAATTTCACATCTCTCATCCTCAAATACAAGATTATATCCTTTACTACACATCTATCCAACACTTAAAATATTATTCCTTAAACCCTTGATATTGTAGACATCATCAGTATTATGCTTTCCATCAAAACTTATTGAACCTATCATACAAATCTTGGCACTAGTATCATCTCAAAGCTTAACTAAGCCTCCATCATATTTTTCAAGTTTAACAAACTGACTCTTATCACCGGTCATGTGGTGTGAATAGCCACTATCAAAAACCCAATTGTTCTTTTCCTGTTTAGCATGAAGAGAAAAGATTACAATATCTTCAACTTTCTCTAGAGCACTTTCCTTTGTGTTTCTTTCAATATTAGCAAGAGTATATTTATCTTTTATAGCTAAGAAAAAGCATTCATTATCATCAAAATCTCCATAATCACACTCTTCATCAGAAATACCAACATCTTCATTTACATAATATGCTCTCTTAATCATCTTCTCTTTGTTTTCTTTTCCTACTCTATATTTATTCTTCTTAGCTCTTTATAGATATCTCGAAGAATAATGAAAAATTCCTTCATAAATAAAACATTTAAAGGGTAATTTACCTTCATACTTAGTAGAGACCTTTTTCATTCTTCTCACAAAGTTAGCTTCGACTTCATCTAAGTTCTCTTCATCCAGATCTTTAGTTTTTGTAGCCCTAAAAGTAGTTTCTATCTTCGATCCATTTCTCAAGCTAGGATTTCTCATTTCAAGTGATGTTAGAGTACCCAACAACTGATTTTTAGTATAGGTTTAATAATTTAAAAATTCTTCAATAGAAGATACCTTTTCACTATATGCATCAAGGAGAGTTTTGAGAATCTTCTTAACTATCCTAGGTTCATTCACTATAGCACCAAGTCCTCGCATTCCACCTACCAACTCATCCACTCTTTGTACATGGGATTTAATGTTCTCATCTTCATACAAATGTAGGATCTTGAATTGTATGTCCAAGTTCTACAACCTTGCTTCTTTAACCTTTTCATCTCCTTCATGAATCTTTTTTGATGTATCCCACACCTCTTTAGCAATCTTCATCTTTTAGACTTTAATTAATTCAGAATGTGAAAGACTATTCTTCATAATAGACTTTACCTTAAGTATTGTTCACTTCATATGCCTTGATCTCATTAGTTGTACTTAGACCATTATCAAGAGCAATGTATGCAATTTTATAAATAATCTTTCTCAATATCATATCCATAGTATTCCATTTATCCTTCCATCTTTATCTTCCAAAATGCATAGGCAGTCCCATCAAACTTAAGACACTCAATAGTGATCTTTCTCACCATCCCAGACCTTCCTTAAGCAGTTAAGCTCTTCTTCAAGGAACCAAGCTTTGATACCAAGTGTTGAACAAGAAAAATGAGAGGGGGTGATTCAATTGTAGAAAATTTAACCTTTAAATCTTTCATCGGAGATTAAATCTATTATCATTCACAAATCCTTTAATGTACTACTATGATTAATCATTAAGTGTAAAAGAAGAAACTAAAAGAAGTGAAACCATACACACAATAACACCATATTTACGTGGAAAACCCAATAAGGGAAAAATAATGGTGAGTATTAGCTCACAATATAGAGAATATCAAAATTGAATACAAAGGCTCACTGCCAAAATGAGACTTACTGTATGGAACAAGACTCACTATCCAACAAGAGTTAATCACATGGATGACTCACTGCCACAGAATTACAAAGAAGATAGAAGATATTTTTTACAAATAGAAAAAAATCTCAATGAAATGAAGGTTTCCACCACAATTCACTGACACCCCTATAGATATGCTTGAATGATAGAGTAAACTTCCAGCTCACTACCTCCAAAAACTCAACAATTAGATTTCGCACTGATATTCTCAAACTCACATCACACACACACTATTTCATGTCTATCTCACATCAATATTTCTTGCATTCATCTTTCATAAACATCTCAACTTGTATTTATGGGTCATCTTCAACTTTCAAACTCATTCAAAGTTGGCCACACACCATTTGCATTTAGTAATTCAAATTAGGTTGGCGCCAAAACATTCTACAATGAAATTAGAATGAGGTTGACCCAAACACACACTTAATGAGGACATAAATATATCCCAACACACCTCAACACACTTCCATGAACTTCATAAGCAGTGTTAAACACAAGGTTTTCCAATACTCATCTAAAACACATAAATCAATTAAGCACACACAACCTTAACATGATCCAATCTTCAAAATTGCACCATAGAAAAATGGATCTCTAGAAATTTTCATGGTCATTTAGGTCTTTTTCTAGTGATCCTTGACCTATTTTTCTTAGATTTAATTTTTCAATGTAACTTATACATTCACATTAGGTCTTGAATATTAAAATTATGATATATTGTAAAGGTGTTGTGAAGTGTTGTAACACATTTCTATACTTTTATAGACTCTTCTTATTATAATTCATCTAAATATTCCCTTTGTATCCTTTATCAAGCCTTATTCTAAAGTGTTGTAAAGTCTTGTAACAAGCTTCCATGATTTTCTAGGCTTGTCGCCACTAATTACACCTTTCGTATGCTTTATTTAGCCCCTTTATGCACTTACAGGCCTTAATTAAGTGTTTTTTTTAATATAAAACTGACAAACAACATTAAATGCAACTTAATCCCTGACACCCACTTGCAAGCCTTGAGTGGGACCCATTCACCATGGGTGGCGAATGAGTCCCTCTTAGCACAAAATTCAAAATAAGTTCAAATTTCTTTCAGGTTTTTATTCATTAAGACCTTAGGTCGGCCTTTGATATTGTATTTTTAAGAAATTAGGGCATAAATGTGTATAAATAAGTGTTTTTCTTTCCATTTTAACCCCCATTCATCCTATTCACCTAATCATCTCATTCTTTCATTCAAGCATCATAGCATCATTAAATCAAGCATCTTGGAGCAGCCATTCACATATCTTTAGACTTCAACAACAAGGGTTTAGTGATCTTATGACACTTGCATATTTTTTCATCATTCCTTTCTTATTTCATTTCATTTATTTATTAAGGGTGTTATTACCAAAGTGGGATTTGACTAAGGAAAATCCCTATACTCTAACCCTTAACCATTTTCCCCCTCTTTGCATGTGTGTTTGCAGGTCTTGTTGGCATATTTATCAAAGAGATAGGTGTTGAAAAATGGGAAACAAGTCATCAAAGCTATTCTAGTCAAGAAATACCTAATTCAAGCTTGGAGACAACATTCAACCCATTTTCTGTAGATTTGGATCCACCAACCCGACAAGAAGACAAGTGCAGATCTGGACCAATAGAGTTAACTTTAGAATTTGTAGATTTCTATAGGTGGACTTATTTTCCATCAATGGAAAATGAGTCCCACTACCATTCTGGAAAAAGAGATTTCTTCATATTTTAGTTCTTGACACTTTGAAACCTATTTTAGCAAAATTTACCAAAACCTAGACTAGTTCGCCATCAATGGCGAATGAGTCCTAGTGGTCATAAATAGTGATTTCTAAGACATTCCAGAACCTCCCAACATCAACATTCCATCTCCAGGTGCACTCCATTCAGTTTCATTAAGTTCTATTTTCATTTGTGCATGCTTCTAGTTCATTTATGCATATCACACTATGTTTTCAAACACTTCATATTTCTTAGGTTTTGCATAAAGAATCAATCAATTTTATCCATTTTTTGCATCTATATCATTAAATTTAGGCATATTTCCATTGTACTTGCATTATTTTAAGTGAACCACATAGATTTTGTGTAGGATCTATCTCTTCCCTTTAGGTGAAAAACCCTAATTGAGCAAGAGAGTCGTAGCACCTACACCACAAAAATCTTTGGTTCATTTTTGTGAACCTACATATTGAAAATTATCTTTTGCATTGTTAAATTGCATCCTAGGGTTTACAACATTGCATTAGTGAATATCTCATATAGATTTCATTTTTGCACTTCAAAACATTACAAAAACAAAAAAATTGCATCAAAAAAGCATCAAAATCATTTTAAATTTTCTAAAAAACACAAAAAAATTCACCCCTGGACTCATTTGCCACCTTGGGCAAATCAGTCCAGTTGCACTTTCTGTACAACAATTTCTATCATTTTCACAGTAATTTCTACATTTCTATTTTTTGGTATTGCATTCCTATTTTAGTTTATAGAATTTCTATTATTGGAAATTCCTTGCTCCTATTTTGCATTACATTTGCATTCACCCCACCTCTTGTGTTATTTGTATGAGTTTTTGGTGCCCTATTGATAATACTTTAGTGAGAAGTTCCTGACTCATGGCATCTTGTGATAACACACTCATTGTGGACCTTGGGTTGTCTTGAGCTCCTACTCTTGGTATGGACAATGGTGCATTAGGAATGGATAATACCACTAGTACACCTTTACCTTCACATACAATGCATGTTAACACACAAACTAATTGCCTTTCGCAAGACAAATTCATTAACATTCATGAGGATTTAGCACATTTGCAACAAAACTTGTGTCTTGAAAACATTTCACCCACTATGATCCCTACTATAGAAAATATCCATCGAATGCTTGAAAGTGATGATGGCTTAGATGTTATGAAACAAATTGTTGTGATATATATAAAAAATGCTTCTTCCACCTCTAGCACATCTCAACCAACAAACACTGTGGTTAGCCAAGGAGGATATCACATTCCTCCTCCTTCAACCATCACATCCATACCCACCTATACCACCCCTCAAGTTACAACAACCATGCAATAGGTTAGTCATGTGACTCCTTTCACTATTCCAACTAGCATTCCTAGTTATTTTATGGCATTGAATGTTCCATCCTCCACCACCTTCACCCCTATTAGTGTCCCCTTCACTTTTCCCAACCTTACATACACTCCATCACCATTCTTTCTTCCACCTCATACCACTTACACTAACCCTCTCATCACACAACTCTTTCACATTTTTCTTCCATGCAACAACAAGTATCTACTATAAACCAAAACAAAACTGCACCACCCACATACTATGTTCGTAGTAGCCCATTATCTTTAGAAATATTAAGAATACTGATGCCACAAGGAATTGAGATTCCTAGGTTTGAGAAGTATGGAGGAAAAGGAGACCCTACTAATCATGTCAATGTTGGCATATAGCTTTGAGAGATTGTTTTTGGCGTCTTGTGTTTTCATTGATGGCAACTGGAGTCAGCAGTATGGTCCATAGTGTTGAAGTTTATCCTACAGGAAAAAGAATTAAGAGACTATAATCTACTAGCAGAATGTATGAAGAACAAGGCATCTAGTTGATAAGTTGATTTGAATACTTCACCAGTTCACTATTTTGCGGTGTGGATCCCCAAGGAAGCTTGTTCAGCATGTATGCTATCCTACTAGTGCATTTTGTGCTGTCACATTAATCAAAGTATGAGTTAAGAGATTCAATAGAAATGATTTATTGATTATTTTCTCATTATGGCCAACCTATTGTTTATGGCGTGTCGTGGATGTATGAGGAGTATGTGTTTAACTATTTCTTATGTTTGGAATTTTGGTTTGGGTCCCTACTATAGTTTAGCCAACTTGTGAGGGTACACATCAATTATAATTAGTGATTTGAGCCGACATGAACAAGAATTTTTTTTTTTTTAAGTTGACATATAATAAAATTCTTGTTAGCGGATATATAAAGGAGATCAAAAAACCATTTTGATACAAAGGAGATAAAAATGTGTTTGCCGATCAAGAAGATTGAAAGTGTAAGAGAAAAAAGTATAGAACAATCATATGAGGTAATATCAGAAGATCTATTTGTATAGTAGAAGGGTGTTTGTATGCAGAGTAGAGCAGAGTAGAAGTGCGAACTGCATAAAAGATCCATAATCTGATTGTGTGCATCATTGGAATTGAATCTAGGCATATGTAGATGCTATATTCTTAATTCAACATTTTTTTGTAATATCAAATATATTTTGTAAGGTAGTGAGCCTTCTCTTTTGAGCAGTGAGCTCTAGGTAGTGTGCTTGAATGCAAGTGCATTCCCTTTTATCATACTTTTAACAGAGTATACTTTGTGGATTAATCTCCACCATGGTTTTTCCCCTAACAGGGTTTCCATGTAAAAATCCTGGTGTTATGGTGTTGTTTAATGTGTTTACATGTTTCCTTCTATTTATATGTTGTGAATGCTATTAAGGGTTTAATTATTGTTGTTGATAGTTTAAGATCTGATTTGAAAATCAAATATTGTGGAACACTGATTCAACCCCCCTCTTAATGTTCCTAGTGTCCAACAATTGGTATCAAATCAGGTTCCTCTTCTGGAGTTTAACAGCTTGAGTTGGATCTTGAATTACAATGGACATTGGTGGTCTTCAATAGTAGCTTATGGTGGCACTTGATGATCTTGATCAGTCTAAAGCAGAGGTCATGGAACTGAAAGCAAATCTTGTGGCTGTAGAAAAATTCATTCAATCACTGAAGGATAAAATAAATGAGTCAAGGGAAAAGAGGAAGGAACTATGTGATTAGTTGAAGAAAAAAGAAAGCAAAGGTCTGGATGATGTTAATCGGAATCAAACACTAATAGAAATAACAAAAGAATGTGAAAATCTTGATAAGGACAATGCAGCTCTAAAGCTTGAAATGGAATTTGTGGCGATGAAGTTAACCAAAGAGATTGAAGAAAGAAAGAAGAATGAGGAGAATCTAGCCCAATCCTTGAAATAAAAATCTAAAGAATGCAGAAAAATTAATAGTGGATTCATTTAGCTGGAGATTGAACAGCAACAATCTAAAAACAATGAACAAGAGCTTGAGAGATAGGTAGTTATTCTCGGAAATGATCTTGCTACTGCAAATGAATTCAAGGAGAAGTTCAGGATAAGTTCTACTAGGCTTGATGAGATAACCAAAGGCCAAAATGATACAAATGATAAGCGAGGCCTTGGCTATGAGAAGGGTGAGTGCTCTAGATCAAAACAGAAGAACCTTGAAAAGAAGAACAAAGGTAGAAGACATCCAATAAGGCAACCCAATGCTTAGAAATTTAATGGATATTTCTTTGTTTGTAATAAATTTGGACATATGGCTTCTCAGTGTAGAAGAAAGATAAACTTTAGCACTCCATTTTATGGTCAGTGTTTTAAATACAAGAAGTTTGGTCATAATTCATTAGAATGTAGAAGTATGTCTATCAGTGCAAGTAGCATTAAATGTTATACCTGTGGAAGATTTGGACATGTTGATAATCAATGCAGATCAAGAGGAAATCAGTGGAATGGATGGTATACATAGAAAAATCTAGTATGCTACAATTGTAACAAACTTGGGCACATTGCAAGATTCTACAGGAACAAAAAAATGAATAAAAGAGGTCTAGTTTATCAAGGAAGAAATTCATAGAAAGAGACCAAAGGACAGGAAAAAGCATCTATGGAAGAGATAAGAGATCAGATGAAGAAAATGTGGGTAAAGAAAAGTGAATTTGATGAAGGTAGTAAGGCTATACCGAAAGCTCCCTCTGGTAATTCTTTCGGAAATTGATTTTAGGCCAGTAGCCTACGGGGAGTTTTTCATGAAAAGATTTTGTCCCCCTATGTATAGTTGGCACCAAAACGCAGGATGTCGTCAACCGTTGTGTTATTCACTATCAAATGTATTAGCAATCATTTTTTGAGTTGTATGAAATGTTAAAGGTCCAAATTCGGACTCTTCGCTTGATGTTTGAGTTTGTAGAGTAATTGAAACTTCTAGGGCAGCGCATTTAATGCGGCAGGAAGTTAAGTGTGTGTAGTTATAAAAGGGCATTTGGAACCCTAAATTATCTCTGTGCACCAAAGGAGAATAGTTGGAGAACCTTTTCGGCTAAATTTTGAAGGAGTGAAAAGTCAATTTAGTAGCCAATTCTCCAGGTATATCTATTGCTTATCAATTTCATACTTATTTGGTGATCGGTAGAACCTTGTTCGGTACGAAAAATGAAGAAAATCCAAGGATCGGTAACTTTGGATGAATATAGTAGTCAAAAAGTTAGGGATGTTTAAGAAATTCATTATTTTCTACCAAATTAAAGAATCTTGGAAGAGCGAAACATAAAAATTTTGACATATGGAATGAATTCCCTCATTTCGTCAATGCAGAGTTAGTTCGGTTTATCCTGAATAGATTGGATAGTGATATCCTTACTCTGGATAACCCCTATCAAATTTCAAAGGATGTAATTAGAAATCTAATGGGTTTGTGCAAAGTTGGTGATGTTCCAAAAAAGAAATCGATTCAAAATGTTGAGGTCGAAGCCCTAACTGGAATAACGGGAGATCAGAGGGCTCTGATGATCACAATGATTAAAGATCTGTTAACGAGGTATATTACACATGGAATTTCATAAAAAATCTTCTTCAGAAACAAAGAAGGATCAACCTCAGTAGGTGCATTGTATATCGCTCACAAAATGATAATAGAAGATGAAGACTTTGACGTATGTAGTTTGATGAAGGATCAATTGATGGAGAATGTACAATTGACGAAGGATATAGGCTACTCCTTCAGTTTTGGTACCCTACCTACATGCATTATGATGTATTTCCTGAATTGCTTGCCTTTGAGCGACAATGTGGTATGGAAGGAAAATATACCAGTTTGCAAGAAAAAATTTAACCATTTCAATTCTTTTGTAAATGGTGAAAAAATTTATGAAAATTTCTTTAGAAAGATGTTAGAAAATTTTGGCATAAGTGATATTCCTCTTCCGGTAAAAATAGTTGAAGTTGGATCATCCTTTGGTAAGGCAAAGAAAAAGCAAAAGAGAGAAAGAGAATTGGCTGGTGTCACTCCTTTGACACCCAAGTCAACAAAAGTTGAGGCAAAAGTAAAAGAACAGATGGTTGTGGATATAGTGGATGAATACTTTGAGGAATATAAACCTAGAGATGAACCAAAACCAGATGAACCAAAACCAGGTGAACCAGAAGTGATAATAGCACAAGATAGTGATGAAGAAGGTGCTCTACTTAAAGAAAAGTTATTTCAGATTATTCATGATGAAGATGGAATGCAAAAGAAAACTGATATATGGTTGAATGGACCATCCTATGAGCAAGATGTCATCAAGCACACCCTAGGAAGATACTTTATTGACAACAACATTGAATTGGAGAGTCTGTAGAATGTACTTCCAAAAGAGTCGATTGAGTGTATCAAGAAGGCTATGGCCTCTGAGCCTCTAGATAGAAAAGAGGAGTAAATAATTTCCCATCTGAAGATGCAGTTTAGACTATCTCTTGTTAAACTGAAGAAGAAAATGAATGTGCTAAGATAGTTCTATAGAGCCATAAAAATGCATGATTCTATGGAGTTAAGAACCACCATTTCATGCCCACATCAATAGAGCTATTCTAATTAAAAGCAAGACCATAAATGCAAATCTAAACTATAGAAAGAAAACAATGCTTTTAAAAGAAATCAATATCCATTGTCTCCCTATCACCAAGATCTTTGTTTATGCATTTTCTCTCAGATTTAATGAGCACAAAATGCAATAAAAAGGCTATGGTAAATGGGAAATGCAATCAAGATGCAAAGATGATATGAGTATGTAAATTTGTGAGCAAAATTTGTTAGAGCTAAAATGAGAGGGAAATCCCATTTAAATAGGAGTTCCTTGAGGATGGAGAGGGGTTGAAGATGATATGTGGGATAAAAGATGTGAGAGAAGGAAATGCCATTATCCCACATTGTTGGGCTAAATGTTATGCATGAGAATGAAAGTGATAAAGGGTTATTAGATTAAAATGTACCTAAATGATTAAAGATGCTTTACTAAAATGCAATATTTCATTAATGATTTATGCAAATGATATGATTAATATGCAAGTTATGATAATTAGTTTATTATGAAATAATAATCAATGACTATGATAATTGATTTATTAATGGAGATGAATATGAAACAATTATGGATGATAATAATAATTGATTTAATATGGAAATGATGTTTATGACTTATTATTCAAATGGATTATGAATGATTATGATTTATTATGAAAACGGATATGAAATATAGTGCAAATGGACATGAACGTTTATAAAATGGATATTGAATGGAAATGAATAGGAATGATCGTTTATGCAAACAGTTAGTGAACGACCATAGGACAGATATGATCATTTATGTAAATGGATAGTGAACGAGCATGAGGCGGTTTAATGATTTGATGAAATGCATGAATAAAAGAAAGTATTGAATGAATTGATTAAGTAAATAATAATATCCATTTAATCAATAGATGAATATCGTTACAATTGTGAGGAGAAATTTGAGTGTCTACATTTTTCCCCTCTTTGAGACAATGCAGCTTGTTGTGTTGTTTCAAAGAAAAAGATTGATTAGCTGATACATGCACTAGAGATATCCTGGTAAGGATTATGATAAGAATGATATGCCCCCTCGAGAGATTGATCGAACATATTGTAAGAAGATTAATCTCTCGATAGATGTCTAGAAAATGATTAGATACCTGATATTTCGCAAGTGATAAGGCAGTGATGTACATTTTGATGAAAATGCATAGTTGATGGGCGTAACTAAACAATTAATGGAAATGATCATTATAGCTAGGTTGATGAGTTGATGAAGTTGAGTGAGCTAATTAAGCTGATTGAGAATGATGCTTACGCAAGACAAGGTGTTGCAATGATGGATTGACTGATTGATTAAGGGGACATGAAATTTTGAGAAGCAGGTTGATTGATTTGAGATTTGATTCAAGAGACATATATCAGTGAGTTAAGCAATTGATTGATTTCTCTACGACAAGAAAGATGAAGAAAATGAAATGTAAGATAGAAGAGAATGAAGGTGATGAAGCCTCTTGTTCCTTTTAAGTGATTTTATCATCATTGAGCTTATTATTTCACAAATTAGTATAAGTGTCTAGGTAACATGAACATCTAGACGACCCGAATATTGTTTTCATTTTTTATTTAACAGTAAGGTATAAGCATCTAGGTATAAGGACCATAGATTACCTGTTTAATTATTGCATGAAAGATACTATCAGACAAGGAATGTTCTCATCCACATTAGACTCATAGGTCCTCGATGGTTTTAGACAACCCTGTCCTAAGATGAGTCATCCTATGAATAAGAAACAATCCACAAATAGAAAACAAGTGAACATGCCCCATCCTTGCCTCTCTAGTCGAAGACATCCTAAAGAAGCTAAAAGACATGTCAACAAAGATAAAATCATAAAATAAGCAAAGATCAACAAACAAATAAGGGTACTACATTGATGTAGAAATGATTCTTGTTACAGTTTATGCATTTGGTTGGATTTGTAAGATGGGTTGATATATATGTTATAATGTTTGCTTGATTGTCAACACTTGTGCGCTTTGATTTTGTTGAAGTTCAAAGCTATGTGGTGATCTGAAAGTGTCATTATTTTTTGGAATTTTTTATTTTTTCGGATTTTTGGAATATTTGATTTTTTTGGATTTTTTTTAGGACATTTTATGATTTTTTTAGATTTTTTCAGGACATTTTATGATATTTTTGGATTTTTTTAGGACATTTTATGGTTTTTTTGGATTATTTCAAGACATTTTATGATTTTTTTGGATTTTTTAGGACATTTTATGATTTTTTGACAAGACATTTTATGATTTTTTTGGATTTTTTAAGGACATTTTATGACGGAAATAGACGAGCAGATAGACAAAGAGGGTAATTTCTCTGACCGCGAGATGCTCAGTATCTTAACCCATAGCTAAGGTTAAGGAGATGCCCCAATGAGGGATAGGACCAACCTAGTATGCATGGAAAAGCGAGCAAGTGAGGGGAATGTCAAACAATTCACAAGCCATGGTGAGTGTGAAAAGGTCATTATGAAGTGGAGGATGAATGAAAATGGAATGAAAAGATCAAGTAGAGCTCCAAAGGAAAGAGGAGCAAAGCCTCTACACATGGCATCGATTTCTCGGTTTTCACCATGGTACTTGCTCAAGGCGCCACCGAAGTTGTTTTCACCATTGAATGAATGGATTTCTCTTCCTTTTTTTTCTTTTTTTTTTCAAGTCTTTTTCTCATTTTTTTGTATTTTTTTCAGGACTTTTTTCCTTTTTTTTTCAGGACTTTGAAAAGATTGTATCCTCTGAAGCATTTAGGTATAAAACTTGTGAATGTGCATACTGTTGATGGGATCACTAATAAATTCACCTTCTGGAGTAGATAACTAGTATGCCCTAGATCCATACACAACAGTGATAACGTATGGACCCAACCAGTTAGGCTCAAATTTACCCTTTTTTTCTATCTTGTTGAGTGTGAGGATTTTCACAAAGAATAAGATCCCCAACCTCAAATGTACGTGGTTTCACTTTTTGATTATAACTTCGACACATCTGTTGCTAGTATGCTCTAAGATGATTGAAAGCAGTTTGTCTTCATTCATCCAATAGTTCCAACTCCTGCAGACGAAAAACTTGGTATTCTTCATCACTGATTTGATTGTGCAAAGAGATGTGCAAAGAGGGCAACTCAACCTCAATGGGAAAGATGGCTTTAGAGCCATAGACAAGGGCATAGGGGGTAGCACCTGTGGGAGTGTGGACACTTGTGCGATAAGCCCACAGTGCAGGATTCAATTGAATATGCCAATCTCGACCAGCTTCATTGACCATATTTTTAAGAATTTTGAGAATGGTTTTGTTAGAAGCCTCAACCTAGCCATTGCCTTGAGGATAGTAAGGTGTGGAAAAATGATGTTGTATATGGAATTTCTCACAAAGTTTGCGGACATCCTGATTTTTGAATGGACGACCATTATCTGTGATGATGGATAGAGGAACACCATAATGACAGATGATGTAGTTCAATATGAAGGTGGATATTTTTTTCCAGTGATATGAATGAGAGGAACAGTTTCAATCCATTTCATGAAATAGTCGGTGGCAACAAGAATGAACTTATGACCATTAGATGAAGTTGGATGGATCTTTCCCATGAGATCAAGTCCCCACTGATAAAAGGGACATGTAGCAAGAGACTACAATTCCATTGCAAGAGCATGTATCAAGTATGCATGTTTTTGACACTGCTTGCATTTTTTAACAAACTGATAAGCATCCTTTTCCACTATAGGCCAATAATAACCCATATGCAAGAGTTTCTTGGTAAGGTAGGACCACTAGAATGTGCCCCACATATACCTTCATGTACTTCTTGTAAAGAAATTTTGACCTTGTCGTGCTCAAGACATCTAAGTAAAGTACCATCGAGACCTCAGCAATAAAGGGTATCGGCTAAGATCACATAGTAGGAAGCTTGAAAAATAAAGGTTTTACAAGATTTATTGGATAGGTTTGATGGCAAGGTGTTATCTCGAAGATAGGTATAAATATCCCCATACCATTGGGAATTAGGACCAACAATAAGACAAATCATTTTAGATTGTGGTATATTGTAAGCAGGTTCCAAAAGAGGTTCTACCAGGAACTCACAATAAGCAGCATTACTTGGAATTTCCACAAGTGAACCAATTGTTTCCATTGCATCAGTAGCTTTGTTGTTATCTCGGGGAATCTGCTCAAAAGAGATTGATATGAAATAGGCCTTGAAGTCATCCACCATTCTTTTGTAAGGCATCAATTTTTCATCTTTTGTTTTATAGTCATCATTGACTTGTCTAATCACCAGCTAAGAGTCACCAAGAACACGCAACTCAAGGATTTTCCATTGCATAGCTATACAAAGCCCAGAAAGTAATGCCTCATATTCTGCAGTATTGTTGGTACATGGAAACTATATCTTGTAAGCTTTAGGTATACAATCCCCTTGCAGAGTGACAAAGAGAATTAAAGCACTAGAACCACCTTGTGTGAAGGATCCATCAAAATATAAAGTCCACAGATGTGTAGATTCCATGTTGAAGATTGATTCATCAGGAAACCCTATAATAAGAGGATGATCATCTGTCATAGGAGCATCGGCGAGTTGATCTATGATATCTTGTCCTTTGATTTCTTTTCTTTCTATGTACTCAATATAAAAATCGCTAAGGATCATCACCCATTTAGCTAATCGTCTTGAGTGCTACATTGTTCAAGAGGTACTTAAGAGGATCAATTTTTGCAATGAGCTTTGTCTGGTGTGTAAGCATGTAATGTCTTAGCTTTTGTGATGAAAAAACTACAGCAAGGCATGCTCTTTCAATAGGACTATAATTGAGCTTGTATCCCACTAGAGTACAACTAATGTAATAGATTGTACATTCCTTTCCTTCAAAGTCATGTTGTGCCAAAAGTTCCCCCAGTGCTGTGGTGGTTGTGGATATATATAGAAGTAAAGGCTTGTCATCTGTATGAGGTACTAATACTGATGGTGTCATCAGATATTCTTTGATTTTCTGAAAAGCTTGTTCACACTTGTCATCCCATCTAAATGAAACATTCTTGTGTAGTAGATGTTGAAAGGGTTGATATTTATCTGCAAGTTGTGCTATAAAATGACTAAAAGACTGAAGTTTTCCTTGTAATGATCTCAGCTGACTGATATTCTTAGGTGGATGCATTTCAAGTATAGCCTTTATTTTTGTAGGATCAGCTTCAATTCCTTTATTTGAGACAGTGTATCCAAGGATTTTTCTAGAGGTTACCCCAAAGGCACATTTCTTTGGATTCAATCGGACCTTGTATTGTTCTAATCTTGTGAAAATTTTATCCATGATCTCTAGATGTCCAGCTCTGGTGTAGGATTTTCCCAACAAATCATCTACATAGTCTTCCAAATAGTTATGCATCATTCCATGGAAGATAGTGGTCATTGCACGTTGGTAGGTAGTTTCATCGTTCTTCAACCCAAACGGCATGACATTCCAACAGAAGGTTCCCCAAGGACAAGTGAATGTTGTCTTAATTTGATCCTCAAGAGCAATTTTAATCTAATTATAGCCTGAGAAACCATCCATGAGGGATAACATTTCGTGCCCTGCTATCAAATCCACTATCATGTCAATATTTGGAAGTGGGAAGTCATCCTTAGGACAAGCTTTGTTTAAATCTCTAAAATATATGCAAACTTAGATGCCCCCATTAGGCTTTGAAACTAGTACTAAATTTGAAATCCAATCAACATAGTCAATAGGTGTGATAAATCCCACATCTAGCAACTTTTGTAATTCATCTTTTACCAATAGAGCAATGTGTGGGTGCATTTTTCTCAACTTTTGTTTAATAGGTTTTTCCCCCGATGGCAAAGACAAGTGATGCATTACTAGATCTAAATCAAGTCCTGGCATATCTACATATGACCATGCAAAGTTAATTTGTATTTCCTTGTAAAACCGTATATGCTCTATTCTCTCTTCAGGTGTTAATGATTCTACTAAATGAATTATCTTTGGTTTTTCTTTTGTGCCTAGATTTGTTGGTACTGTCTTCTCCACCAACATAGATGATTTTTCATGATATACTGCTAAGGGAAGTGTGTCAAGCCTTCCATCCTCGAGTGCCTCGGAGAGGTTTTCACCCTTGGATACATCCTTTATTTTTATTTTTTATAGGTCTAATAGTGTCATAGAGCAGTTTTCACTAGAAGGCCTATTTATATTTTCAATAATTTTGCGACTGAAAGGCTTGGCACTCCCCCCAAAATAAGCCGCACTGTTAAGTTCTATGATGAATCCTGCTTTATGATCCTCAAGGGGTGTGTCTTCTCATGCTCCTAGAAATTTTATGATTGCCTCATTATTTTCAAATACATCTAGTTGTGGTGGTCCCTTCTGATCAAAATCAATGAGTTTGGGGTGAACCAAGGGTAAAGAATCATGATTCGAGTCAAGATTTTGAATGGATTCAAGGGTACAGATATTATGATCAGGTTCAGGGGGAGGGACACTATCGTAGTCATAAATTTCAATGAATTCATCGATGGAACTTTCCTCATTTTTCTGTTTAGCATTAGAGGACTCTACTTCCTTACTTGAAGCACACGCGGTACTCAAGGTCTTATCTTTCTTCTCATCATATCCTAAACTAGGGAATTTTTGCGCTTGAGTAGGTTGTATTGGTTCCAAGATACCCTGTTTCTATAAGCCCAGGGGAATTTTACCATCATATCCCATTTGTTTCATAAGATCAAATCCTTTGCCATATTGTTCAACAGGTATCTTTATTTCAATTTGTTCTTTTCTTGTTTCTTCATATTTGTATAGCCACTTTAGGAGATCAGCTTCTTATGTTTCATTATAAAGGGCTCCCCATTTTTTGAAAGTAGTTGATTTACAAATCATTGTAGTATATGCATCTAATATGGTCTTAGTCATCTATGGTTTGTCATAGGTGTGGGGAGATAAAGGTAGCTTTCTAATGCAAAGGGCACAATTCAAGGTATATTCTCCTACTCCTTTTACTTGTATTTTGATCTCGGTTGCATTGGATTTTGAGGAAGATGCTTTTAAGGACTCAGGATCAACATATGCTTGGGAAGGAAATGCTTCATGGTGCTTGGGATTGTGATTTCAGTTTTAGGGCTTAGATTATGGCAATACATGAAAGGGTTTGGATCTCCTCGTATTGTAATTTCAACACCATTGTGTGCGAATTTAATGCACTAGTGGTATGTAGAAGGTACTGCTTGCATTGCATGAATCCAAGGTCTTCCAAGGAGGATATTATAGGTTAGTGGGAGATCAAGGACTTGGAAAACCACATCCTTTACCACAAGGCCAATTCTAATTGGTAGAGTAATTGATCCTTTAGATGAGCGTTCCTCTTCATCATATGCCTTTATGGTAATATTTTTACTTGGATCAACTGCATTTTCAGAGAACCCTAATTTTGTGATTAATTATTGAGTACAAATATTAAGGCTTGCTCCTTTGTCTATCAAAACTTGCTTGATCTTAACATTATGGATGAGGATGTCAATGTGTAAAGTTGCGTTATGTGGTTGTCAAAGGGATGAATCATCATTTTCAATAAAAGTGAGAGTATGAGGAGAAGTGATGTGTCCCACCATAGCTTGGAATTGATCTACATGTAGGTCTGTAGGAACTGTAGCAGTAGCAAGCGCTTTATCTAAGATAGCTTTATGCTCAGGAGATAGGCGTAACAACTCGAGTATAGAAATTTGTGTGGGAAGTTTTCCTAAGTGCTCTATGAGGTTGTATTGCAAAGCAGGTGTAGAAGGTTTTGCATTAGGACCTTTAAGGGTAACAGTTCCTTTTCGAGTAGTAACCTTGCAATCAGGTTCTTTTCCTTTTATGATGAAAGTGTTTACATGATTATCTACCTCACTAATGTTATCTATGGTATAATCATACATAGCAGTAGTATAGTTTACACCATCACCAGATTCAAGAGCCTTTCCTTTATCATTTTCATGCTTAGGGAAAGGGTTTCTAAACACCTCACGATTAGAGTTACTAGAAGAAGTGTATCTGTCAACTGCTATCTTACCATTATCAATAAGGTATTGTATTAAATGTCAAAGTTTATTGCAGCTATTTGTCTTATTTCTTTTGTGTCTATGATAGTTGCAAAAGTGATCTTCATTCCACCATTGGGGTTTGACTTGTGGATTATATTCCTTTATTTCAGGTAATGTTATAATATTGGTTTCAAGAAATTCTTTTAATGCAAATTCAAGTGATTGTCCCAATGGTGTAAAATTTGTTTAGGGAAACTTCTTTGTTTTTCTTTTCCTTTATCTGAAGATGGACCTTTGAGATTGTAAATAGGCGATGATGTTTTAGTTTTTTTTGCATCGACAACTTCGTCATTAACTACATTCTTATTCTTAACCCAAAAAGGGGTCTTGTTGTTTGAATTTGATTTTTGATCTTTTTCATTATTAAGTTTAATAGTTCCATCATCTATGAGGGTTTTTTCAATTTGAAATCCCATTTCTATGGCTTCATCAAAGGAATCCAAGCATTTGAGGTGAAGTTCTCTTCTGATTTCTTTGTTCAAATTTTGAAAAAAGAGGTCAACCAATTCTTGATCAGGAATGGAATAATGCAATCATTTTGTTAAATGTCTCCATCTTTGTAAACATGACACAAAAGATTCACCTTGTTTTTGTTTGGTGTTGAAAAGGTTTGTCATGGTCACTTTAAGGTCACAATTGAAACTATAATTGGAGAAAAATTTATCAGCCAATTCTTGGAAAGATTTGATGGTCGAGGGTAATCATGAAAACCATTCCATATCCTCTCATCCTAGACTATGAGGGAATAATCTCATAAGATATGTTTCATTAACTACAAATTCCATGG
Organism: Sequoia sempervirens; assembly: GCA_007258455.2. Classification (NCBI taxonomy): domain Eukaryota; kingdom Viridiplantae; phylum Streptophyta; class Pinopsida; order Cupressales; family Cupressaceae; genus Sequoia; species Sequoia sempervirens. The sequence goes on along the minus strand of VDFB02000008.1, from coordinate 322,711,924 downwards.
TAGTGGCACAAAATTGTCTTAAGTGGTTTTTAGGATCTCCTTTTCCATTGTATTTTTCAAGTTTTGGTATGTCCCAATGGTTAGGAAAAGGTGGCATTGGTATGCTTGGATAGAAGGGATAAGGACATATGTCTTCAATGGAGAACTTGTGAGTCGATGTTTTACTATTCTTGAGAGTATCCAATTCTTGTCTTAATTTTCTAAGCTCATCCAAAATAGGATCATTTGTAGGTGTAGGTTTTGATGTCTTTGAAGATCGCTTGTAACCAGGTTGTAGATAAAAGGGTCTATGATGTTTGATCCTACCATCATTGTTTGTTTTGGGATTCTTAGATTCACTAGATTTAGGTTGGTCATTCATTATGAGTAATGATATGTCAAAATTAGGAGGCATTTTGATTCCTTCATCAGCAAGGGCCTTGAAGTATTGTTGTGGGTTATGTTTGACTACCTTCGTAAGAAGTTTAGTGAATCTATTATCATTAAGAGCTTCATTTATGGTGGATTGTGTTATTTCTTCACTATTAGTTTCACTTGTTTCACTAGTTGCAACACTAATATGATCTTCCTCATCAAAGTATTTTCACCAAGGGTTCCCTTCCTCTTGAAACATTTTTGCTTTTGTTCTAGGGGTCATAAGTGATTTGTTTTTATTTTCAATCCAAGATAGGAAAATGTATGAGACCTAAGACTAGGATGCAAATGAAAAGGATATGATCAATTCTAAGATGGGATATGAAAATGGTATGGTATGATATGACAAGCTAAGAATGCAAAAGCTAAAAGGCAACTCTAGGTCCAAAGTTGGTTATGATGTAAAGGCTTTACTTGTGTTATGATGGATAGACATAAGGACCGATGATCAAGAGAGGGTATGTAGGAGATGATGGACTCCAAAAGGATTTCCCTACTCAAGGATAATGGTATGTTTCCCTAACTCAAGGATGGTGAACCTCAAGTGATGCAGGTGATAGATAGCCAATAGTTTGATTTCAAGACCTAGGAAGAGTAGCCTAAGTGCAAGCTAAAGGTTTTATTTGATCTATGATGAATATGAAAAGGGCTAAATTCTTAGAACACGCAAAGGTTAGGTGAGATGGTCTTGATATGAAAAAGGGGTTGAACATGAAAGAACTAGGTGGAATGATATATGTATGCAAGGACTATGTAATGTGACCTATGTATGCAAGAACTAGGATGAAAGGGATATGAATATGTAAGGACCATGAATATGCAAGGGCTAGGTGAAATGCAAGGACTAGGATGAAATGCAAGGACTAGGTGGAATGCAAGGATTGAAAGATCAAAATTGAAGGATGATGACCCCAAGAAATCTAAGTGATAGGTTCATGTTGGATGTTTGTGTTGTTGGACCTTTTGAGGTTTGCAAAGTTTGAGATGTTGCAAGTTACTAGGTGTGATGTTTGTTTGAGGTATATTTTTGAACACACACGCAAGACATAGCAGACAAAGTATTTTTAATTTTTGTAATACAACCACAAATCCTAAGGTTGGAAAGGACAATATCTGCTAGATTCCACGTGGGTTTCCCCAGTCGCTTATTCTTAGCATGTGAATCTAGAAGCTTGGTCGCACGGGCTCCCCCTTATAGTGCACTCACTTCTCAGGCCAACCAAGCTTCCAACCCCCATGAAACTCCCATGGCAGATTGATCACCTCTACTAAAAACTACGAAGATGTGGATGCCTTCACACTGACCAGTGCTACTCTAGCAAATAGAAGGTTGTTGGCTACTACACAAAGGTTTTTAATTTAGGACCCCTGTTTGAGTGGCCATACATGGGGCACAAGATTAATCTTCATTTAGGAGGAACTCCAGCCTAAAGAGGTTACACTCAACAGGGTTTTGGAGAGTACTACTTGGTCTGTATGACACATCCGCACTCGTAATCCTAATTTTTCCATTAGGATTCACATTTATATACCGATCAGGGGTAGCTCAGCCAAAGAGCTCCATTTTCAGTTTGAGTCACCTTGGAGTGAGTACTTTTTCCCACCAAAGAAGGCCCAAGTCCTAGAGTCAATAACCATTTCTCTTGCAACCAGGATCGCACAAGTGGCAAGGGGAGAGGATACTTCAATTATTGAATCGGGGTGACACATAAAATAGATGGATCTGGTTTCTAATCACCAAGTTTTGCACAAGGTGAGAGCATACTCCCTACCATCTCAAGCACATCAAACAGTGTTCATTGACCCCCTAGTTAAGCCTATGTGGAAGAAGACAATTGTTCATTTTTAATGCACCAATTGAAGTGTTTTCTAATCTAAAAGACAATTGGTTTCAAAATCATGTCTTTGAAAAATTTCCTGCATCAAAATATCATTAGTAGTTTCATGCCTCCTTTCTTTGACAAGCGTATGTTTTGATTTTCAATTCTCCGCCAAATGAACCTACAAAAAGAACCCAAATTAACAAAAATTAATTCAAAACTAAACTAAAATACAACTAAAATGAAAACTAACATAAATCTGAATTAAAAATCAATCTAGGATTAAAGACTAATCTAAAATAAAAAGCTAATTTAAAATTAAAGGTTAATTTGAATTAAAGATCTAAAGTTAGAAATTAAAAACTAGCCTAAATTCAAAATTAATCTAAATTAAAAAACTAATCTAGATTAAGAGTTAATCTAAATTAAAACTAATTAAAAACTAATCTAATATTAATCCAAAATTAAGAGTTAATCTAAATTAATCTAAATTAAGAATTAGTCTAAAATTAAAAGCCAATCTACAATTAAAAACTAATCTAAATTAAAAAATTAATCTAAACTTAAAAATTAATCAAAAATTAAATCTAGATTAAAAAGTAAATCCTACTTAGTAAATTAAATCTAATAAAATAAACTAATCTAATATGAAACTAATTATCTATTTAAAACTAAGAAAATACTAAAAAGTAGACTAAAACTAAAATTAAATTAATAGTAAATCTAAAAAGATAAGCTAACTATATAATCACATTATGTTTTTTTTTTTTCTCTTAGAGATTTTTAGAATAATCTAAGGGAAACTATTGGTGCATAAAAGGTGAGTAAGACTTTTTTTAAAGTAAGAAATTCTTTTTAGATGAAACTAACGATTTATAAAGAAAGACAGACTTTTCTTTTGTTATATTATTTCAACCTCAACTGAACACCCTACTGTTTTCATGAAGACTCTTATTTGATCATAATAGTTTCATTTTCCAACCTCAAAGGGGTTGTATCCTTTTCTTTTTACTTTTATGCAGGGGATTCGTATGCAATTCAAAGAGAGCAAGCATTCAATGAAAGAAGGCTAATAAAATTTGAGGTCGAAGAGCTCATTTTTCCCTCTATCATTTTCTTGTGCCTGGAAGAGTTTTGGACAGTGTGGATAGAATCAAAGGCCTCTTTAATATCACATCCCTATCACATCATTTTCTTCAAAAAAATTCCATAGACTATTAAAAGTAAGAATCCTTAGCAACCGTTATGCATGCAAGGAAAAAAATTGTACTGCTAGATGTGGAAGCTTTTAAATTCTAAATGTGGAAGTTTGTAAATGAAGTGGACTATTTGATACAAGACTTCGAAGGAAATTTCACAAGAAATTACATATGCTATGATAGGTTCACTAATTACCAAACCCAATAGATATATCATAAGCATGCATGTAAAAACCTGTGCATATATAAATATGGAGAGATACAATAATTAGAAGTCAAGGGGATAAGTGCAACTCTCAAGCAAATGTTATTTGTACACAAGTATAAACACAAAAATCTTCCAAGCAAATGTTTGAAGGAAGATTCAAGGAAAGACGTAGGAACTTTAGATGATGAAATCTCCCAATAACACCTCTTTTGATAATCATTCAAATCAAACCAATGAAAGTTTGCATGTAGAAATAGAAAGATCTCCAACACTGATGGTAAAACATGAATGAAACAAAACTAAATAACAACTGCTACAATCTGAAATTTACATTCCTAAACTTGAGCAGTATCCTTTTAGATGTGTGATCTTTCACCGGAAGATTATGACAACAATGAGAATACCATTCTTTGTTCACAATGCATCTATCATTACTAATGATCTACTTCATGTAAAACACAAAATAACATTCAGGTTCACCAATTGTAGAGCCATAAAAATGCAAGATTCTATGGACTTAAGAACCACCATTTCATGCCCACATCAATAGAGCTATTCTAATTAAAAGAAAAACCATAAATGCAAATCTAAACTACAGAAAGAAAACAATGCTTTTAAAAGAAATCAGTCTCCATTGTCTCCCTATCACCAAGATCTTTGTTTATGCATTTGCTCTCAGATTTTATGAGCACAAAATGCAATAAAGAGGATATGGTAAATGGGAAATACAATAAAGATGCAAAGATGATATGAGTATGTAAATTTGTGAGAAAAATTTGTGAGAGCTAAAATGAGAGGGAAATCCTATTTAAATAGGAGTTCCTTGAGGATGGAGAGGGGTTGAAGATGAAATGTGGCATAAAATATGTGAGAAAATGAAATGCCATTATCCCACATTGTTGGGTTAAATGTTATGCATGAGAATGAAAGTGATAAAGGTTTATTAGATTAAAATGTACCTAAATGATTAAATATGAATAAAATGATTAAAGATGCTTTACTAAAATGCAATATTTCATGAATGATTTATGCAAATGATATGATTAATATGCAAGTTATGATAATTGGTTTATTATGAAATAATAATCAATGACTATGATAATTGATTTATTAATAGAGATGAATATGAAACAATTATGGATGATAATGATAATTGATTTAATATGGAAATGATGTTTATGACTTATTATGCAAATGGATTATGAATGATTATTATTTATTATGCAAATGGGTATGAATGATAGTGCAAATGGACATGAACGTTAATGCAAACAAACATGAACATTTATGAAATGGATATTGAATGGAAATGAACAGGAATGATCGTTTATGCAAATGGTTAGTGAATGACCATGGGATAGATATGATCATTTATGTAAATGGATAGTGAATGAGCATGAGACGGTTTAATGATTTGATGAAATGCATAAATAGAAGAAAGTATTGAATGAATTGATTAAGTAAATAATAATATCTATTTAATCAATAGACGAATATCATTACGATTGTGAGGAAAATTTTGAGTGTCTACAAGTTCATTGAATCAACCAATAAGATCTTCAATTTCTATCTTAGGTGGCCTCATGTGGTTGGAAAATACAAGGAAAATTTGGAGGAAATTGAAAATGAGCTTGTCAAGATCAGACAAGACTACAGTATGCTTTTGGACAAGGATGGAGAAGTTAAGAAGAAGTTTCATGATCTGCAGGTTAAGTATGCAAAGGTTTACTTTGCTAGAAATACTCTTATGGACGCTTTCTGGAAAGTAAAAGATCATATTGAATGCAAGTTGGAGAAAATGATTGAAATTCTAAAGAAAGGAGGAAAGTTGGATGGTTCCATCACCATTCCTAAATCCCTTGTCTAGATTATCAATAGGACATCAGAGAATAACAACTTGATTATAGCTATTGGGATTTCAGTGGACTCTTGGAAGAAATTTCTTTTGGAAATGAAAGTTAAGTATAAAATAATCTTCTGATTTGTGCAGCAGCTTTCCAAATTTTCACCAAACTCTCTATTTTGCAAAAGGGGAGAATATTAAAATTTTGTTTTAACAAAAGAAAGAGAGAAGTTAAGTAAAATATTAAAGGGGAGAAAAGGTAGTGGAATCTTTGTCATTGATGTCAAAGGGGGAGAGAATGCAGTGAAAAATGCCCCGACATCCTAAGGAGGATCAGTAATTTTGGTTTTGATGATTTTTTGAGTTTTGACACTTAGTCATTTTTCACTAAGCGTTGCCATCAATGCCAAAGGGGGAGATTGTTGGAATATGGCTTTGAGAGATTTTTTTTGGCCTCTTTTGTTGTCATTGATGGCAACTAGAGTCAGTAGTATGGTCAATAGTGTTGAAGTTGCTCCTACCGGCAAAAGAAGTAAGAGATTGTAATCTACCAGTAGAATGTATGAAAAATAGGGCATTCGGTTGATAAGTTGATCTGAATACTTCATCGGATCACTATTTTGTGGTGTGGATCCCTAGGGAAGCTTCTTCAGCATGTATCCTATCCTACTGGTAAGTTTTGTGGTGTCACACTAATTAGAGTACGAGTTAAGAGATTCAATAGAAATGATTTATTGATTATTTTCTCATTATGGCCAACCTATTGTGTATGGCGTGTTGCGAATGTATGAGGAGTATGTGTTTAACTATTTCTTATGTTTGTAATTTTGGTTTGGGTCCCTACTATAATCTTTCCAACTTTTGAGGGTATGTATCAATTATAATTAGTGATTTGAGTCGACTTTTGCAAGAATATTATATTTTGTTTTGATGCCGACATATATGTAAAGGAGATCAAGAAACCATTTTGATACGAAGGAGATAGAAGTGTGTGTGAGGATCAAGAAGAGTGAAATTGTAAAAGAAAAAAGTATAGAATAGTCATAGGGTATGTGCAGGATCACCATGGAAAAAATAGGCCCTTAAGTGGCAAAAAATTAAGAAAAATCAGAGTTAGGCAACTTGACATAAAAATTTGAATAAGTTATCTATATTATTTCAAAAATATGTAAGAATAGAATCTGTAGCAAATTTAATGTAGTTTCTAAACTACTAGGTTTTTTTTCTATTTGGTGAAAATTTGAAATTTCAATGCAGAGTACTTAAATTTCAGGGAAAAATAAGAAGTATTATGCAATCGACCACCCTAACCACAATAAAATGATAATATTTTTTTATAATATTTTAGATATAAGTAGAGGACTTATGTCCCGATGTGATGCATATTTTTTTGTAATTTTTTTCCAAGTAAATAATTAATTATGATTTTTTTATTACAACTTTTAAAAAATATAAAACTCATATGTCTACCACCTTAGCTTAGTCAAAATTTATGAAATTCAATTTTTCTTTTTTAATCCTATAGTATGTGAAGCATAGAATGTGACGCATGTTTTAGATTCAAAAATTGTGTTACTATTTGAAAGCTATAAAAAATTTTCAATTAGAACTTTAGTCGTAATTCAAATAGAAAATAGATAATAATTATTTATTAAATTCAAAGTAAAGAATAATTTATATTTTTGGAAAGCTAAGAATGTCCTTTAAAAACTCTTTTTTGTTTCATCAATTTTGGGTAAAAAATAGTCATCAGCCACATACCCTACACATACCCATCATATCACCACTTTTTGGCCCATCATGATCCTGCACATACCCCATATGAGGTAATATCATAAGATCTATTTGTATAATAGAACAGTATTTGTATGTAGAGCAGAGCAGAGTAGAAGTGTGAACTAGATAAAAGATCTAGAATCTAATTGTGTGTGTCATTGGAACTGAATCCACGCATATGTAGATGCTATATTCTCAGTTCAACATTTTGTTGTAATATCAAATATATTTTGTAAGGCAGTGAGCCTTCTCTTTTGAGCAGTGAGCTCTAGGCAGTGTGCCTAAATGCAAGTTCATTCCCTTTTATCATACTTTTAATAGAGTATACTTTGCCAATTAATCTCCACCATGGTTTTTCCCCTAACAAGGTTTCCACGTAAAAATCCTAGTGTTATGGTGTTGTTTAATGTGTTTACATGTTTCCTTTTGTTTATATGTTGTGAATGCTATTGAGGGTTTAATTATTGTTGTTGATAGTTTAAGATCTGATTTGAAAATCAAATATTGTGGAACACTAATTCACCCCCCCCTCTCAGTGTTCCTAGTGTCCAACAGTCAATGCATATACAACCTTATGTAGTGATTTTTTCCTTGATGATAAACTGTTAGCTAAACTGTTTCCTAGGACTTTAAAGGATACTACCTTGGAGTGGTTTTCCTCTTTACCTAATCATTCAATTTTATCATTTAATGAACTTGTTGATTCCTTTATAATTCATTTCCAAGTCCATATGACTCCCAAAAAGACAATGGTGGATTTAATGAGGTGTAAACAAAATGCAGATGAAAAAGTAATTGATTTCATTTCATGCTATCAGTAATTGTATGCTCAAGTAGATGTCAAGGTTCTTGATTCACATCTCCAAAAGATTTTTATTGAAACTTGCAAGCTCACATTTAGGATAAATTGACCATGATGAAATTTCCTTCTTTCATGCATTTATGCACATCCCTTTGTGAATATCACAACTCGGTTACTAGTTGTGATGCAAAATCCACTTCTAGTTGAGCTAAGAAGTCTGAACAAAACAACCAAAACAATTCACAAAAGTTTAGAAAACTAAGCAAAGGATTCTTATAGTTCAATCCCTCTCCTCCACAACCAACTCAACCCATTACTACTCAAGTGGCAGCTATTAAAGTAGTGGTTCCCTTTACCTATGGGGACCCGAAGAGATAGTTTACCCCCTTACCTGATACTCTCCATAACACAATGAATCAACTACTACAACAACAGATGGTCATTTTTCCTATAGTCAAACCACTTGATCCTACCAATCCTTTACCCCCCACCTTTAAACCAACTGCTTATTGTCATTTTCATTGCTAAAATGGACATGACATAGAACAATGCAAGCATCCCAAACACATAGTGCAAGACCTCATTGATTCTAGCCATCTATCCATTTCAAATGTTAATGTTACAGGCAATACATATGTTGCCCCTCCAATCAAAATTTACAAATTTTTACCAACCCCATGCCTAGACACAATATTTCATTTGTCAAAGCTAGTGAACCTTCAAACACTAATGTGATGAATGATGATACAAATACTAAACAAACTGATCTTACTCCAAATGTTACCCATGTTAACCCTATGGATGAATTGGTGGGTACAATAGATCTTATCCCTCATAAGGTCCCAACTAACAAATATCTTGATATTACTTTTTCTTCTCATGATATACTTAAAAAACTTCTCAATGGTGCTCTTTACATAGCCAGATGCATCTATGATAAGCTCACCAATGGCATATTAATAGATCTTGCCTATGGAAAGAACGTGATCATAGAAGAATTTTTAGTATTACATGATCTTTATCAAGATGATTATGATAAACCAATAGCATGGATTAAAACACATACTAGTTTTGCATGCCCTACGATCAGATTGATCATACTTCCATTACAAATAGGACCTAAAACATTGGATGTGACATTTTCTATCATTCCACTATTGGATCATTTTCATTTTTAGCTAGGTCACCCTTGGCTTTGCTCAATGAAAGTTGTCCCTTCAATCATTCACAAATGTTTGAAGTTTATTCTTGACAATGAGATATTTACTGTACACCATAGTGGCTTTAATCCATTGTCTTCTAAAGGTAATTTTTCCTTAGAATCCTTTTGGACTAAACCTCTGGAACCCATCACCTCTCGCAAAGATTATTTTTCATTTCCTATCAAAAGTTCAAAGATAAATGAATAGCTAGATTGTCTCTTTGCCACATGTCCCCATCCACTTTCACTACTTCTATTATAGATGAGACAATGATTCAACCTGAATCCAAACTTGAACAAACCATGCAACCTCACGTGCAACCAACAATAAATGCTTCACCTTCATCATCTAAATTCCCAAGAGATAATGAAACCAACCCAGACATGCCTCCTCACATTAAACAAGTTTATAAAGCCAAAGAAAAATTGATTGACTCATCTCCTTCAGTTCCTTCCATTCCCCCTCCTCAGGAAAAAAAGGAGCCTTTGGTGGATCAATCTGCTCTTGCACCTCAACAACTTCAAAATAGAATTAAAAGAAACTGCAGTGCTAGGGAGCATAGGCGCCAACATTGTCTCCTTGCCCGTCAATTACAAGCAAAAATAAATAAAGAAAATCAACCTCCACCTTTGACAGAACCAATACCTGATCACCCTCATCCTCCTGACCCACCACAAGATAGTACGTTACAACCATCACAACAAAACAATTTGATACAACAGCCCCAACTCCTGATACACCCGTCATTGGAAATTATCATCTGTCCTCCCATCGTGATTAATCTAGATGATAATGATGATGAGGAGATCTCTAAAATAGATGAAGCGGTGCATAATGATCTAAATTATTTATTTTCCTCTTCCATGAGCCTAAATGACAAATATCCTACAAGTGAGGAACCTGGTACTTCCCCTAGTTTAGCACTTGCAATTGACCCTTTAGACAATCAATCGACCTCACAATATGTACTAAACATGATTGGGAGGCAGATGACTTGTTATATGGTTGACTTCCATTTACCTTAATATCCTTTTTACATTTTCCCTTTTCTTTTTCTTTTCTTTGGTGTGATTGCATGTGCGTAATGTGTTCCCCCGTACTATGTGTTTGATGTTCTCTCTCTCTTTGTGCATTTCCTCTATTTGTACCTCTATTCCTCTATATGTCATACTTTATCTTTTCTTTTTTTGCTTTTTCTCATGTTTTTTTTCCTTTTGGGGCTAACGCAAAGCATAGAGATGACCTATGTCTCTTCCATGTTGACCCAAAAGGTCCTTTTACTTTCTTTTTCGCTTTTTTTTTATGCTTTCCTTTTGGGGATGATGCAAAGCATTGAGATTCCCTATGTCTCTTCCATGTTGACCCAAACGGTCCCTTTACTTTCCTTTTCGCTTTTTCTTGTGTTTTCCTTTTGGGGATGACGTAAGGCATTGAGACCAAAATGTCTCCTTCATGTTGACCCAAAATATTTTTCATTTTTTCTTTCACCTTTTCATTTTCTTTTTGCTTGTGTTTTCCTTTTGGCGACGATGTAAAGAATTGAAACCACAATGTTTCTTCCATGTTGACCCAAAATGGACCTTTTTTTTTCACTCTCTTTGTGTCATTCTTCTAGTTCTATGTATTTTTGGAATGATGATAGTTCCAATCTCTTTAATCAAAACATTTCAACAATGAACATACTGACCCCAAATCCATAGATCCCTTATGTGTTTGGTGTGTTCCTTTTTGGGGGAAACCCCTATTTCTTTTGTTCCTTTTTCATTTGCATGACATAGCCTTACTCGAAAATGTATGACTTGGCATAGGGGTTTTCCTAGTTGGCTCTCATGTCTTGTTTTCGTTTTTCAAATTTCTTTGCTACTTTAAAGTAATTTCTCATAGAACAGTGTGTAGCAATTCCTTTAAAGTGGGGGAATACATTGGCATTATTCATTTGCATTCTTTTTCTTCCTTGGTTCTTAGTGTATCCTTGTCAATTCATACGATGCGTTTGTCACTTTGTGGATGACATTGGGTGTGATGTCCTTCATAAGATTGATCTATCTTAGCATATTACATTCCTCTTGGTGGCTCGATGTGATGCACTGCATCCCCTAAGTTGTGAATATTCTATTCTTTGATTGGTCCTCTCTTGGATACATTAGACACAATGTTCCCTAAGTTATAGACCTCGCATGAACTTAACAAGACTCCTTTGAACATCTTTTGCATTTTACATTTTTACATTTATATGGCCACCTTGCATAACATAGCTTAGATGCCTATTGTTCCATCTTGTTTGTTCATGAGTTC